>VZRR01013127.1:21306-135326 GCA_013398015.1 Oreocharis arfaki | reverse complement strand
GAGCGGGGCTGGGGGCTCGTGGCTGGATGCCGGGGCGACCATGGGGAAAGGTGGAGAGGAGCAGGGACCAAGCTGTGGCACAAACAATGGCCGTGAGAGGAAGCCTGCAGGGAAGAGCCTGGACGCAGGGAAATACCAGGCAAAGGGGGTCAAAGGAAAATTGTCATTAATGAGGTGAAAGAAGCTCTGTTGGAGCTACTGGAGAGGATCCAGTGGAGGCCACAAAGATGATTTGGGGTCTGGAGCATCTCTCTAGTGGGGAGAGACTGTGTGAGCTGGGCCTGTTTAGTCCAGAGAACACTGAGAGGGGATCTCATCAGTGCGTATAAATATCTCAAAGGGGTGTCAAGGATGGTGCCAGACCCTTTGCAGCAACAGGATGAGGAGCAGTGGCCATAAACTAAAACGCAAGAAGTTCCACCTCAACGTGAGGAAGAACTTCTTTATAATGAGGGTGGCAGAGCACTGGAACAGCTGCCCAGGGAGCTCGTGGAATTTGCTGGAGACATTCCAAACCTATCTGGACGTATCCCTGTGTTCCCTGCTCTAGGTCACCATTCCTTGACAGGGAGATTGGGTTGGATGATCCACAGAGGTCCCTTCCAACCCCAGCGATTCTGCGAAAGCAGCTCAGTCACTAAACACTACCCTGGGGCCACCTTCAGCTTGTGCTGGGGGCTGGTCTTCTGCCCCGTGTCACCGTGAAACAGTCCCGAGGAGCAGCAGAGGGGCTCCTAGTGGGGTGTTTGGGAAAGCCGTGTGACAACAGGAAGTGTGGGAAGGGATACTGGTGCGGCCAGGGAAGGTGAATCCCTCTACCAGGTTGAGCTCGTGCTAAGAGGAAAGTGTAGGAGTCGCCATGGGTGGGGAGCAAACGTCCTGTCAAACTTTCCAGAGATGTTCCCGCGGCGTGCAGGGAAGGGCAGGGAGGGGAAAGGGGATGTGCTGCCGCTCCCAGAGTTAATTATTACCTGGCAGGTCAGAGGGGCTGGTGGTGCTGGAGCCACCAGCGTTGCTGTTAGTTTGCTTTCCTGGTGTCTATAACTGCTCCCATCAGAGGATAGCCAGGTCTGCTTTACATTCCTGCTGCTGGGGGCTTCCACAAGTGTGTTCAGATGAAAAAAAAGCAAAACAAAACTTGTGCTGGCAAGTAGAGGAGAGAATGAAGTTTTCCAGATACTCAGCACAGGCTGCTGGCTTCAGGGCACTCAGTGTGGCAGAGTCGGAGCTGTAGGCGTGCGAGAAAGGGAGGGACACGCGTGAGAGTGCTGAGAAACTGCAGCTTAGACAGCAATTGGAGGACTTCAGGCCCCGCTGTAACTTAGAGAGCTGCAGTCCTGGCACCTCTGCAGCTCAGTGCATCTGTCCTGGGCCTCCCCTGCTTTCCTTCAGTGGGGTGAAAGAAGCATCTGACTGCTGTGTGCAAGCTTGTGGTGGCCTCCTTTGACACCAGCACCGTCTGGTCTCGTCTCTGTTCCTCATCCCAGCTCCCTGTGAGCCTGGGGGAGCAGTTCACAGCTTGGCACCACAGAGTTTGTGAATGTAGATGTAAATGCACACTGGGGGGCTGTGACCCAAATTTACAAACCTGCTTGCCCCAAACCAGAGCTGTCAGCAATGCCTTCCCCTGCTGTGAATGCACTCATCTCCAAAAGAGCTTAGAGCAGCAGAAAAAACTTGTGTTTCCTAAGCCAGCATAGTAGGGCTGCGTATTTTTTTAAATGCTGAATTAAAATAAACAGTGCTGCTCTCAACAATCTGCCTGGCTGTGGTGTGGGGACAGTTCCTGTAACTCTGTGTGCCCTTGGGGTATCTTACATGGGTAGTTAATGGCCTTGAGAGGAAAACTGTTGAAAGAGGAATGCAAAGCATGGATTGCTAAAGAGCTGCCTTGTTCAGACCCTCTGCCCTGGCTTGCCTGTGTGACACTCAGCAGCAGCTTCCCCTGAAGAAATAGGTCCCTTCGTGAGTAACTTCGTGCTGCGGCAAGATACAGGATAGTCCAGCAGGGCAGAGCCTTGTTTTACGAAATAAACACGAAGTTGTTGGAAGGAAAGATGTTTGAGAGGAAGCCGTGGCATCCCTGCTCAGCTGGACACGGGGCTGTCCCAGTGTCACTGCTGCAGGGCAGCTGATGATAATCCTTGCCTTCTCTTCACTCTCCCCGGCTGCAGGGAGGTGCAGAAAGCTGTGAACACTGCCCAGGGGCTCTTCCAGAGGTGGACGGAGCTCTTGCAAGATCCCTCCATCGCCACAAGAGAAGAAATCGACTGGACCACAAATGAACTCAGGAACAACCTGCGGAGCATCGAGTGGGACCTGGAGGACTTGGATGAAACCATTAATATCCTTTCTGTGGTCCTTTGGAGGTAGTTGCAGTTCCCAAGTTGTACTAAATAGCCAAGTCCCAGTGCTCGTCACTCTTTGCAAAAATCAGGACTATTTGGGATTGAATTTTGCGTTCACATTGGCTTTTCTCAAATTGGAAGTGAGAAATTAAGTCAAGGATTTTCCTCTTGCCTTTTGTTTCCCTTTTTGCAAGGTATGTTCTAAGATGCTTTGTTCTAGGAAGCCTATTGTGTTGTGTGAATCTGGATTTCTGCGGAGTCAGTTCATTCTCCAGGCTGGCTTCCAGAAATACTCCTTTTCCCTTGTGTCCATCTAAGTGCTCCTGAAAACGCTGCACGGCACCACAGAACCAAAAAAGCCACGGAAAAGAGAAACCTTGGCGTGTGCATGCGCCGCCCGGTACATTCCTGCCATGCCTGCTTTTCTGTCCAGTGTGCTGTACTTTGCTAATCAAGTTTTGGGAGCAGGCACAGCACAGTGGCCCCTTGGCACGCTTTGTGTATCCGTGTGTGTACCCAACCCCGCTTTCGGAGACTCCTTGACTCGGTGCCCAGGCATTGTCGAGGCAAACCCGCGGAAATTCAACCTCGATGCCACGGAGCTGGGAATCCGGAAAGCCTTCATCACCAGCACACGGCAGGTGGTCAGGGTAAGGAACCTGGCCTTGGGGTCAGGGCCTGCAGAAGGCGGGGGGGGCATTAGGTGGTTAAAAATGGAAGTTTGTGGCCATTCTGTGGTGGGCTGGAGAGCAGAGGATAAACTTGCTACCTGCCAAGTCTCAGGCTTGCTCCTCTTCCCCGTGCGCTCCCTCCTGGAGCTGCCCAGAAGGATTTGGGGGTGCAGGTGCCTCATGGAATTCCCTCCTTTTATGCTGCTGACCCTTGAAGTCCTCACACTACTCTGGCAGCAGTGAGCTGGGAGCCTGTGGTACCTGGGGAGGAGGAGTGAAGATGCAGCTGCGAGATGGGGAAGGCTGGAGCCTCCCTTCAGAGCTGAGGGAAATCGTGACCATCCCGACCATTTGGAGCACTGGTTTCCAACAGCAGGGAGACCACTTTGAACACTGACAGGTGGTTAAAGCCTGGTGTTATTGACACAGTGACTTCAACTTCCTACCCCTGCAAAATAGTCCAAACAACCACCAGATTTATTTTTAACTTGAGGAAGGTTTTTTTTTTAGTTTAAGCTTACACTTGAGAAGCAAAAAGGGGATTTTAACAACTTGGTGGCAATAAATACAGAAGAAACATCTTTCCAAAAGCTTCACTGCCTGGTTACAAGCTGCTAGTTAGGAAGTTTTCTGTCTATTAATAGCTACACTGAGTTTCTGCTGTCCCTCATGACTCTGATGTTCTTGCTCTGCAGAATGCACTGGTGTGGCTGGCAGCAAGCCTGTTACCCTACCTGCAGTCCTGCGGTCTGGATGCAGTTCCCAAGGCTTGCTGCCTGGGAACAGATCCCAAAACCACGCTGGCCCCAGGTAGCAGGCATATGCTTGCTGCCTTGCCCTCGGTGTAGTCCACTCCCTAACGGGCAGGATCAGGCAAGCCTGCTCCCTGGTCCTCTTTTCCTGGCTGAAAAATGCTGGCTAATGGGTTTTGGAGCAGTGTCTCCCACTGGTGACTGAAACTCGTTGGTGGCCCAGTGCAGCTGACTTCCAGTGGGGGAATTTGTGCTGCGCTGCAGCACGTGCGTTAGCCAGTGAGCATTAACCGAGCGGGATGTGGTGCACATCTCTGAGCAGTGAAACACGCCTGAACGCTCTGGTGGCATCAGAGCTGTGCTGGTGGATCAGCCTCTGCCACATCACGTTGACTGCTTGCTAATCTATGAAGGCTACGCTACGTTACATTGTGATGGGGAGCCTTCTGTGGTGAGTGACCTTCTGCAGGAACTCCAGAGCAAGAATTAATTGGTAGGAGAAAACATGGGCACAGTCAGAGAGGATGGCCACAGGACAGGAAATCTACCTCATACTATGGAATATAAAACCAGATGCAGTTGGGAATAAAGCACAGGGGGTTACAGGCTTCGAGGCCTTGACAAACACTTCCTTACATTCTGTCAACAGGAACGTTGGTTTATTATACAAATCAGAGTGTTTCTGGTTGTAGCGGAGCAAAATGAGTAGTAAATTAGGAATATTTTCAAAATATCCCATTGCCGTTGATTCCAGTATTAGTGTAACAACGAGCTGCATTGAAACTTTCTACAGTAACTTTCCAGACTCTTTGCAAGTGTGGGTTTTCAAAGAAAATCTCCCTTCCCTCACTCCCCCTTGTAGAAGCCTTGCTGGGTATAGACAGCCCTGTAGCATCCTGAATCTACCTGTCGCCTCAAGTCCAATGCTCACATTCCGCTTCTCTTGTTGAACAAACAGGACATGAAGGATCAGATGTCAAACTCCTCCATGCAAGCACTGGCTGAAAGGAAAAACAGGCAGGTGAGAACCAGAAACGGGCACTGTATATCTGCTACAATGTATATCCTGTCTCCCGTTCATCCCCTTACACACCTTTGGTGTGGGAAGGGGCTTGCACGCTGCAGCCAAGCCGTGTTTGAGCCGTGTCCATTTGGCTGCCCTGGGAGAGCTGGTTCTCACAGACACATTGCTGCCAGCCTCTCCCAAGCCTGTCTCTCGGAGCACTAAGTCAGCACTCACCATCTGTCTCTGTCTTCAGAGCTGGTTGTGTACAACTGTCAGCATTGCATCATCCCATGGAAAGGGAAATCTCCCTCCTCGAGGGGAACCGGCTCAGAATCCATGTCAGTGAATGTAATCCTGCGCTCTGCTGGATTTAGGAGCCAAGATGGTGCAATATCCTTTCAGGCAGCTGCTTCTCGTAATAGCCATGTAAGAAGATGGAAGAAGCTCAAGGAGTCTCGTGTTGTCTGCAGTTGTAATCTAAGGAATAGAAATGGGAAATCTCTGTGCTCCTTCCCAGCTGATGGGGCGGCTGTAAGGAGATACTGGAGCTGACTCCCAGTACAAGCTGGTGTGTGCTTCATGCAGTTAATTGTCTGTACTGCATCGGCCTTACCACACGTGGCAAAAGCAACAAACTGAGAAGCACAGAGCTCATTCCTGAGCTTGATACAGGGTTAACGGATGTGCTTGGCCAACGCTCACAGCAGCAAAGTCCCTGACACCCTTGCTTGAACAAGTCTGTAGCTTTCCATGCAATTTGGTGCTTTCCTTTCCATGAGGTTCCTCATAGCTGCAGGAGACCATATGGCCCAGCTCACACAGCGACATCTGGTCAGGAAAACTGACTTCCCCTTGCTGCCTTCCTCTCCCTTCCCGGCCCCTTGCCTTCATGCCAGACTGCGAGGCTTGTGCTGGGCTTTGTGTTTGAGGGGCTGGCTAGCGATGACCTGACCCTCACAGCCCAGGCTGGCAAACAGGCCCTTTCTATTGAAGCTGCAGGCAAAGCTAGTGCACTGCATTAAATAAAAAGGAGCTGCCCTTGCCACAAATTGGGAGGGACCAGGAGCTTGTTCAGTGTCTCGGGGGCAGACAAAGCCAGATGTTCTGCTAGCTTCCTGCATGTTCAGTCTGTCAGCTTTCCTCACTCCTCCTTGAACCTTATAAGCCAGATGAACCGTAGAGACCGTCTTGTTTTCAGCCTGATAGAGCAGCCTGGTCATTGTCTTGCTGTTCTTCACAAATACTTAGTCATTCCCTCCTGCCCACAACCAGGAGCTGCGGGATGGCTTCCACACTGGAGGGCAGAGTCCCTAACCTGTCCCTAGTACTGCAGGGTGCAGTTCCTCACCTGCAGGTCGTGTTCCTTCTCCAGCATCTGTAGCTCGGGTTATTCCCCTTTCAGGGACCAGACATATTTGGCTGGAAAGCCACGTCTCTGCAAGCTTTGCACAAGCTTCTTTGTTCAGGTTGTGGGTCAGGTAGCAAGAGTAACTTTATGCTGGCAGCTGAAGAGCCTGCTGGAGGGATAGGCAGCCTGGATCATAGAACATAAGCATACAGCACTTCTCTGGTTATATATTGCATTATTTTACTGTCAGCTCAACTGGGTAAGTACTTTATCCAGACCCTCTTAAGCCCCTGTCATTAGCAGCAGAGTGCTCAGTTCGAGCTGCACATCTGTTAACACAATATATCCGGACACTTCCCAGCTCACATCGTAGCACACAGCGCTGCCTCTTGAGCAGGCCTCTGCCAGTCCTTTGTGCTCTGCAGGCCTCCTGCACGCATTGTCAGTCGGCTACACTCCAGCTCTCCTGCTGCTGGAGAGGCATATCTGCAATCCCAGGCTGCAGAGACTTCCCAGGCTGGCATTTTGGCTCTGTGTTGCTTTAGTTCCTGACAGCACTTTGGCTGAGCAGCAACAGAGCAGGAGGAGAGGGACGCTGTGTGCGTCTGTACACGAGTGTTGCCTTGTCTGCCTTCCCACCTCACTCTGTAGACGGGCTGAGAGCAGACACAAGGGTGTTGCTAAGAGCTCTCTGCATCTGTTCAGGCACTCCTGGGAGAGAGTGGGAGTCAGAGTTGGAGCTCCGGACCTGACAAATACAGCCGTCTGGACCGGGAGCTGCAATTAGCAAATTCACACTTCATCGAGGAGCAGCAAGCTCAACAACAGGTAAGGCAGCTGGCACCACACAGACTAAAGAGCTGTGCTTGCCAAATGGGTGCCAGGGGGACTGGTCTGGCTCCAGGAGCCTGACAGTCCTCATCTTTGCTTGTGGCATGTATCTGTGCATGCATTTCCTGTGCAGCACAGCTTTGGATGATCTTGGCACAAAGTTTTTAACCCTGAAGGTGTGGGGCTTCTGCTGTGTTCAGGAGGCAGTCGGCACGATCTGGAAGATGCAGCACGCTAAGCTCTAATAGCACAAGGATTGCTGAAATCCTTGGAAGAGTAGAAGCACTGCAAAAAGAAAAGGGCCCGTTTCTCTTATGCAACCTTCCCTGGTTAAAAAATGTTTGCTGTTTGTGTGCATCTCCCACCAGAACAGGCTGGGAGCAGGAGCACGCGCCTGCTTCCTTTTCCTGCCTTTGTCACCGTGAGATTAGTGAGAAAGCCTGTGTGAGGGCTTGGGAGAACCCCTGGTGAGGCACTTCCCAGCTGCACTTCCCAGCTGACGGGAGTTTGCCTGGAGAAGTGCCCAGGCCAGGCACAGACTGGAGAACTCCAAGGCCTTGACACAGGCAGTGACTCGGAGGTGGCAAACTCTGCTAAAGCTCCTGACCCGTGATGCCACCTCGGCTTCCAGACATGTTTTACCTACTGACTCCAGGGAGATAAATAGCTTCAGAAATAGGTAACTAGGGTAAAGCTAATCCTTAGCATGACTGTGCCCTGAAAATGACTTAAAACAGCAGCAGACTTATTCCTTTGGCACATTCGGAGCCAGGCTGGCTATTTTTAGTTGTAGAAGCTGCAACAGCCTTCTGCTTGCATTAACCCCGTGTTAGCTGCAGCACGTTCCAGGTGGCATTTCCCAGGCACAGCATCATTGTGCTTCCCTGGCCAGACCTGCTTACCTTGCCCTTGGAGCTTTCCAAAGTCACTTTAGCTGTGCATGTAGCACGATGAGCTGAGGCTGGATTTGCAGGGATGTCTGGAGGCTGCAGCCTGCTCTGCCATGGGGGTGGCATGTCATGGAGGCTTTCCTCTGGTTGTCACCTCTCCAGCATTTCTTAGGAATGCAGTCCTCATTCCTGGTGGCTTAGGTCTGAGCCCAGGCCTCGCAGCAGATGTTGGCCTCGCAGCACGTGCCTGTCCACTGGATGGGGTGGCTCCAGCCCAGCTGCAGGCAGCAGATCTGTAATTGTCCGTTTCCCTTCTCTTTGGCCCCAGCTGATTGTGGAGCAGCAGGATGAGCAGTTGGAGCTGGTCTCTGGCAGCATTGGCGTGCTGAAGAACATGTCCCAGCGCATTGGCGGGGAGCTGGAGGAGCAAGCAGTGTAAGTGTGAGACGTGGCAGCAAAAAGCTGGCATGGGGCTGGCTGCAGCATGGCTGGATGTCCTCACACACCTGTCTCTGCCTCTGGTAGAGCCTGGAATTCACTGGTCCCTCAGGCACCCTCTCCCTGCCAGCCCGTGGAAAGCATTTTGTACTGCAATCTTCAAGGATCCAACTGCAACCTCCTTCATTTAGAACCCTGCATCTAGGGCAGGCTTAACTGCCACCTTACCTTTCCTCTTCTCCTTTTCACATGCTCTCCCCTGGGCAGCCAGCAGGTAGGGAAGGAGGTGCTGTGTAGTGCAGATACTGGCCACTTCCCCACTCTGCAGGGTTTTGTGCTGCCCCTGGACAGCTGCTGGGGCCAGGAGCTCTCAGCTCTGCCTTGCTGCCCTGAAACACACAGCACAGAGCTGCTCTTCATCACTAAAGTTAAAAATAACCCTCACCCACGCAAAGGGTTAAAGGGCAGCTCGCAAAGTCATTTCGGATCCATCCATTTACATTTAAATTAGATTTCTTTCCCAGTTCTTGTCCTTTGCAAACAAGTTCCCAGTTGTGCACGCTAACAGCTATGCTTCCAGAAAGGCTTAGAGGGTTCATGCCTAAAACCCTTCCTTGTTTGGCTGGTAGGAGTCTGGAGGGCCATGTCCCTTGTGATTTCATCTTTGATGGAGAGGAGGAACTTTAAACCCCCCTCCTGTGTGAAGTTGTGCAGCATGAGAATCCTCTGCTCTCACAGAGGAGATTGATGTGGCATGTCTGTTTCTAGATCATCACACAAGCCATCAGTGCTTGCTAAATTAGCTCATAACTACCACTGAGGTTTTTACAACTCCTCCTTTTTCCCCACTGAATGAAGGTTTAACAAGTGCCCTGGCACTCCAAATGAAGGAGTCTGTCCTCTTAAATGCATTAAGCTTTGAAGTCCCACTGGCTGGAGACAGTTGGGTTGGTACCTTGACTCTGGATGTGCAATGGCATTGACAAAGCATGGATTCAGGAAGGCTTTGGATGCATTACAGTTGCTATGTGGGGGAAGTAAAAGAGTAACTCCCATGCAGAGCTTGAAAAGCACCTTAAAAGCAACTGCAGATCTCATTCCCACTTGATGCATGACTGAAACAAGATTTTAGTTTCAACTGCAAGCCCTTAACAAGAAAAGAGATTTAAAGTCCAAGCTGACACCTAGATCTAACCAGTCTCTGCTAATCACAGATTATAAAAGAGGCTTTCCTTTTGTAAGGAGGAAGCCCCCCCCACTCCTCACCTTGCAGATGTGTGTAGAGTTCAGCCACAAACGCACAGGGAGGATCAGTCTAGCAGGAATCCCGAGTTACTTCCCACCAAAGCAGAGCTGCTGTTTCAGCAGGTTTTTTCCCTTTCCTTGGGTGCTTCCAGGAGAGGAGGCCACATTCATTTTGCCTGCCGAGGTGTGATACTCTGATCACTCACATCAGTGTTTTCATCCACATGTGTGAGCACGCTGCAAAATCCCAAAGGGATGTGCCAGGTGCTGACCAGTGCCCTGCTTCTGTGTCCTCAGGATGCTGGACGACTTCTCCCACGAGTTAGACAGCACTCAGTCGCGCCTTGATAACGTCATGAAGAAGCTCGCCAAAGTGTCTCACATGACGAGTGGTAGGTCCTGGGAAGTGGGATCCAATCCTGGAAAGGGAGAGACAAGCCCTTGGATCTTCAGGCTGGGACACTGTGCTCCCACTCACCCAGCGGCGGGGAGGGAGCAGCTCTCAGCTCTTGAAAGGGGGAAGGCATCCAAGCCCGGCAGCTGCTCCTGCCCAGGCACTGCTCTGCTGCCTGTCCCTTGCCTTTGTTTTATTTACAGATGCCTTTCTATTTATGCCGCTAGTGCTGGGAAAATCCCCCTCTAGCTGGTGGGAGGGGAAGCTCTGCAGCCTCCTGCTCTGCTGCAGCTTCCCCGGCTGCCTGTGGAACAAAAGCTGTCAAGGTGCCGTTAAACACTGGCCACCGTGTACGCCTTCCCCCGCACCAGAATGCCTGCAGCAATCCCCTTCCCAAATCCCACCTGCCCTCGGGCTGCTGGCGCCTGCAGGCCTGTTGTCGGTCACATCTCTCAGCTGGTAGAGGAAAGAGCTGGATTCTGTGCTGAACCCACAGAAAAGTCCTTATAAGGCTGTCCCTGAAGCCGGGGGGCTGGCGGGGCGCCGCGGGCAGGGCAAACAGGAAGCCCGGCCTGCCTGCCGGGAAGTCCCGTGCTGCCGGCTGCCTCCGAGCCTGGCACTGCGCCCGGCCAGCACCCCTCTCCCATGGGTGCTCGGTACCTTGGGAGGAAAAGCATTCCTGCTCTGCAGGATTAGGCTGTCCGAGGGATTTATGAGGTGGTGGGAGTGCAGCCCTAGAGAGACCGCTTGGAGTGCTGACAGTGCACTTTGGGTCACCAGTAGCTCAGCAGCAGCAGAGCCGTGGGTGAGCCCTGTGTGTCTGCCCTTTCCTCTGGGAAAGAACACAGATCTTCGCAGAGTGTTTCTGGGTGTTGTGAAAGAGCATTTCTGCTGGCATCTCATGTGCCAGGGAGGGTGGAGGGCTCTTTCTGGGGTAGTTGCTGTGCCTAGGAATTGAGGGGGTGCCAGCTGCCCTGTCCCCACTGCTGCACCATCATCTCAGAGGGGCAGACAGCAGCTCTCAGAGGTGATGTAGTGTTAAGCCAGTGAGGTGTAAAGGTGTCCAGGGAAACCTGATTCCTGGCCGTGTCCTAAGGGGAAGCCACCACAATCTCTTCCTGGCAGAGCTCCCCAGGGCAGCTTTCACCGGATCCCTTCTTGTTCCTCTGGCAAACAGATTACTCCATGAATGAACAGCAAACACAGCAGCTCTCTGCTTGTTCCTCCCAATTGCTTTTGAGCCAGCTTTTCAAAGCTCTTTGAACTTGGTTGGGAAGAAGCCTCAGAATTCCCATAGCTGTTCCCAAACCCCAGTGTGTCCTGGAGGAGAATGCCTCACTGCAATATGCAGCGCCACAGCCTTTCTCTTACAAGGACTTGTTTGGGCTTTTTAAGGCTTAAGCATGAATTAGCAGTACCTGAAGAAAAATGCTCCCCCAATTTTCCTTCTCCACTAAAGCAGGAAGATTGATGTTTCCTTTTCTTTCCAGATCGACGGCAGTGGTGTGCAATTGTTGTCCTCTTCATCATCTTGCTAGTGGTGCTCATCCTGATTTTTGTCCTGTGATGACAAAAACTGAACTTCCTGGGACGCCCCCTCCCCGCCCCCTCGCCCCGGCAGCATGGGGAAATGAAACTCTCCCCGTTTCCGTCCGCCCACAGAGATCCCCGGCAGGAACACCCGCACCCAGCTCTCGCCATCCTCCTCCGAGGACCAGGGCTCGGCTGTGCCTGCATCTCCCCTGGCCCCGGGGAGAGGGGGTAGAGGACTGGAGCTGCCTCCTCCCCTGGTGCGGTGCAGTCTGCACCTGGGCTCCGGGCCTGGACCCAGGGCGCTGGAGGGGGACCTGACCCCCGCGCTCCCACCCGGTGCAGGTAGGAGCCGGCGGGATGCGGACACGGAGCAGCGAGCCCTGGGGAGGACGGGATGGGGGGAGGAATTACTGAATTCACTGAGCATTACAAACCGCATTGCCAGTGCCAGCCCCAAGCATTACCGGGAAGGGTGAAACCTCCCCAAGCCACGGCAAGGGAGGGGAGCCCTGGCCCTGCTCCCCCTGCCCCTCCCTGCCGCCTGTGGGCCGGCTCTGTGCCACCAATTCACTGCCGAGAGAGCGCAATGAGTCCCAGCAGAGCCTTCCTACCCTCTACACCTGGGCAGAGGCAGAGCTGTAGGGTCTCGTGTCCTGCCATCGGCCACCCAGGCCCTGTCAGACACCCCAGAGCTTTAAACCTGGGGTGCTGCACGCCGAGCACTGGCAATCAGCCATGAGCCAGAGAGGGAGAGTCTCAAAGCTTTTAAAATTGCCTCCCTAGTTATACAGGCCTCTAGAGCTCATCGACTGATGCTTTCTTTGCCCTTGCATAACTGAGTCACTGCTTCTGTTTAACAGCTGCTTCCCTTTGGCAAATGATTTGTGAGGTCTAAAATAACTTATTTTTTTTAAGGAAAAGAAAGACTTTAAAGATTTTTTTGATGACCATTTGAGCTACGTTCTCTCTGCGGGTGCATGACACGCATGATCAGAGGAACAGTGCTCAGTGATGTATTTTAAGTGTATATGAACTTGTAAATAGGATGTCTTAATTTTTCCCAACTGCTATTTTTTGGACACCTCCATTGTAAGTAACCAAAAGGCAGGAGATTCAAAGCTAGATCATGTTTCCGTATTCCTTCCCAGTCCTTTTGTTACCTCCCAGCTGTTTGTCACTCGAGTTGTCTCAGCAGAGTCAGATTCCCTGCAGGGAATGTAGAGCAGCCAGGTGGGCAGTACCCAAAATGTGAAAAAAGCTCACCTGGGCAGTGTCACTGGGGAGGAACAGGCAGAGGGGTCGTGCTGCAAACACCGATTGTGGGATGTGAGGTGACTCTTCAGGAGAGCAAAAACGATTTCTTACTCCAGTCAGCTCCCATATTTTAAGTTGCAAACATGAAAAGACTCAGCACAGGCTGGCTTATGGCTCCCAGATGGGGCTGGGGGAGGAAGTTAATTGGCACTGACGCAAAGACTTCTGCTGAAATTGCAAATCACCCCCAAAATCATCCCCCCCCGCCTTAGAATCTCACCACCGGGCAGCTTTACCTCCGGGACTGAACACTCCTCCCCCCCGGCTTCGTGGCCTCCTTCAAGGTCTGCGTGGCCCCATCCCTCCCTCCCGCAGGCGCTGGACGCACAGCCGGCGGCTCTGTGCCTTCCGCAGCCGGGCGGGGCCGGACGGAGCCTCCCCGCCCGCCCGGGTGCTCCTCAGTAACGCACACGCGGTGCCTCGGCGCCCACCCGCACTCATGATTCCACAGTGGCTCCTTATCCTTGCAGAGCATCCCGTTTCTTGTGGCTACGCTGCAGGGAGTAGGCGGTGTCTGCTTTCCAAGGCTGGCTGTGGCAGAGTCTGCGCCACTCGGTGGGTTTGTGCCTCCCCAGGAGTGTGGGTGTGGGCAGGGAGCGGGGCTCGCTGCCAGCCGGCGTTTGCACACCTCTGATCCCCGCGTACCTTCCGGCGTGGTTGCGCATCCTTCGGGAATGACTCCCATGCAGGACCGCTCCTTTGGTAGTGCAGGGGGCAGCCTGGCTGCTGGTATCACCACAAGCCACCCAAGTGTCTCTGGTCCCTTCCCCTGTGTACATTTGCTTTTCTGTCGCTGGTGGTGCCCCTCCCTTTAACACTAAATAAAGGTGCAGCAGCGCACATCTCTCGTCCTTCTTGCCTGACTCTTGCTCCCAGGACAAGCTCAGGGTCTCCTGGCACCACAGAGTGGGAAAAGCTCTTCCACCAGCATTTGCCAGGCATTACCCTCCTGGCTTTTGAGGCGTAAGCAGCATCTGCACTTTCTGGGGTCACCTCAGCCTTGCGGGCCACTGTGCCCAGATGTGGGGTTGCTGCAGGCAGCTGGACCCAGATGTGGGGCACCACCGTGCAGAGGGCAGCCATTGCTGCCATGCCAGCGCTGCTGGAGAGACCCATTCCAAGGATGTGTTTTGCCTTCCATGGCTGGAAAAAAGAATCCCTCAAACTCCCCAAGGAGCCCTGCAGGTGGCTGAGCCCCCCATCTACCTGCCCAGGGCCCCACCAGCAGCACAAGAAGATCAGGAGGCAGCTGGTGGAGCAGCAGTGCCATGAGAAAACAACTAGCAAAGGCCCCACATCAGCAAGCACAAGCCCAGCCCCTCCATGCCACAAGCCAAGGGCACGGCACTGTTTTGTTATTGCAGAGATATATTTTTGGGTTTTCATTTGAAATAATTTAAAAGAGCCCCACCAGCCCTGCAGCATAGGGTGGCAGTGCTGGCTGGGAGCCTTCTGTCTCCTGGAGTCACGGAGATGGCGTGTCCCCATGCTGGTCACCCCAGAGCCCAGCAGGACAGACCCACCCAGCTCTGTCGGGGCCAGGCTGTCCCCTGCCCCTCGCACTTGGGCAGCTCCTGGAGACTGCTGGGGTCCGTGGTCCCACACTTTCTCCCAGGGGGCCAAGGAAAGCCCCCACTGCAGTGGAGCTGGGCAGGGCCTGGAACTGCGAGGCAGCTTGGTCCAGGCTGTGCCATCCTGCAGCATCCTGGGACATCACTGGGACATCCTCCTCCTCCCGCCAGGCCTTGCAGGAGCCGAGCCAGGGCTACCGCGGCGCCGGGCGGTGCCGGAGCACGCGGAGGGACAGGCTGTCAGCCTGGAGCAGCAGCTCGTGGATGCGGGCCAGCCCCAGCCCCGAGACGGCCGCGCCGTTGACCTGCAGGATCTCGTCCCCCACGCCCAGGAGCCCCGCGTAGAGCTTGGCTGTGCCGGCATCCGCCATCTCCTGCACGTAGACACCTGCGGAGGGAGCAGGGATGGCTGAGAGCCCTTCCTGCCCCCGGGGTGCGCAGGGGCTGCACAGAAACAAGCCTGAGAAACGGCCCTGGGCATGGGCTGCGTGTGCCAAGCCAGGTGCTGATGGACACGTGGCACTGTGCGTGGCCAAAGCCACGCGTGGCAGCATCCCCCCACCCGCCATCACCCCTGGGGCTCGGCAGCCACGGAGCAACCCCATCCACCCGTGCCCAGGCTCGCTCCTGGGGTGGGACAAGAGCCCCTGTGGAGGGACCGTGCTGCGCCAAAGCTTTGGACGATCCCACAGTACCTGTGTCGGGCCGGCCGTGCCCGGAGGTGACGGAGAACCCGAAGGCGCCGTGGGGGGGTCGCTGCAGCTCCAGCTGGCTGGTGCCGTCAGGGAAGACCTCGACCACGCGCCCCACCGCGCGCAGCTGCACCGGCGCCCCGATGTCCTCCACGCTCAGCGAGCGCTGCGGCCCCGAGCCCCCCTTCCTGTGGGGACAGGCAACGTGGGTGAGTGGGGATGGGAAGCTGCTGGAGACCGGGTGATGCGGCCCCTGGCCACACCGAGCCACCACAGCGCCCCGAAACAGCATTCCCGAGCACAGCAGGAATGTGCCAGGCCCCATCCTACCTGTCGACCGTGGTCTGGGGCAGGAGGTAGGCGCTGGCTCGGGGTGCCTTGCCCAGCTGGGAGTGCAGGCTCTGGATAGAGGTGGCTTTTTGGGGCTGGCAGAAGGGTGACACCTGGGAAGAAGCACCTGGCTGAGATGGGGACAAACTGTGCAGCACCACAGTGCTTCACCCACTGATATGCCAAGGGAGTGGAGGAAATTTGGGCATCCCACCCCCCTGGAGAACTTCCCAACTCACTGCTCAAGAGGGACAAGTGTGTCTGCTCCTTCACTATCCCCCTCTCTCCCTCCTTCCCCCTTCCACTTCCCAGCTGGCTCTGGGCTTTTCAAACCCAGCAGGTTTGGGGTGGCGCATGCCCCCACGCCCCTCCAGGACCGCCCAAGCCATAGATCCATACCCAGCAATACTTCATCCCAGCCCAGCATCCCTTCTCTTGTGCGACCCCCATCCCCCTGCGGGCGCCCCCAGCATGGGGCAATGTCCGAGCTCACCAGCTGCAGAGACTGCAGGGACGGGGACTTCTTGACACCAGGGCCGCCCGGGGGGGAGCCGCTGGCGGCCGGGAGCTGCTCCATGCTGTAGCAGCGGAAGCGGCCCAGGCGCTGCTTGGTGCTCTGGCTCAGGCTGCACAGGAGCTTCTTCAGCCCTGACGCTGAAGCGCTGCTGCCCTTGCGGCTCACTGGCCGGCCCGGCTCCCTGGGTGGAGAGGGAGGGTGGTCACCCATCACGCGTCTGGGGCGGCAGCGGGACCGGCAGCTGCCTCTGAGCTGCGCGGGCACCCTGCACTCGCCTTGGCAGCCCTGAGAGCTGCAGCACGGTGAGGTCGGGGGCAGCCGCCTCCCCGCAGCAGTGACCCAGCACACACAAGTTTGTCACTACCCAAAGCGACCCGAAGGGCTCCCTCCCCGTCTGCCCCATTATTTCAGGGGTTTAACGCCTCTCAGAACTCCCCTGCTTTGCCCCAAGGGATCGCGTCCTGGCAACGGGCTCAAAGGACCCAGCACCACCTCGCAACTCTCCTGCCAGGCTGAGACACGCAGCGCCAGGCACAGGGCTGGCAGGATCGCACCTGGAAAGCCCCAAGACAGCTGATTTTTCCCCAAAGAGGAGAACCCGACACCAGCAAAACACCTCTGTCACATCTGCTGCAACACCCCTGGCAAAACCAGATGCAGGAAACGCAGCTCCCCCAAACCCACAGCAACACACGGGCACATTGTAACCCCCATATTGTGGTTTCTGGAGTCAGGGAGCTCAGCCCGGGAGCATCCTGCAGTGCCCAGGAGGAGGATGCTCTGGGCTGCGTGGTTTGGGATGCCGCGGCCCCTCGTGCTCACTCACCCATGTGCAGCGCTCCCGGCTGGGTGCGGCGGCTGCTGCTGCGCTCCCGGCGTCCCGGCAGCTTCCCCGGCGGGACGAGCAGCCTCCGGGGGCACGGCGGTGACAGGGCTGGCAGGAGGGTGTGGCAGTGCTCCTGGAACCACAGAGGGACAGTCACAGGCCTGCTCCGCTGGGCTCCCCCAGCGCCCCATGAGTGGGCCTCTTACCTCTGGCCATCCCCAGGGTGTCCTGCCCGAGGGTGTTGTTGCAGTTGTTGGTGGACAAGGCACGGAGGGGGCTCCCCGGGAGCCACCTGGGGCTGCAGGGACCCCGCCGCTCGCCCGGCCCCGCCGTGCCCCCGGGATGGGGAGGGGCGGCGCTGCCAGCATCCGGCTCCGGACCCCCGGCGCCTTGGCTCGGCGCCTGGCGGCTGCTGCTGGAGAACAACGCTTTCCTGCAAGGCACCTGGGAGCAGGCCTTCTTGGTGGGAGGGGGAGCAGGGACGTGCGTGCCTGGAATGGGGGTGCTGGTCCTCAGCTGTGAGGAAGGCTCCAGGGGCTCGCCGGGCTGCTGCGGGGGACGAGCAGTGTCTCCCACTCCCCTGCTGCCCCCCGGATGCTGATGCGGTTCCCCATCTTCCCGGCTACGGGCTCTTCCCGGTGGCGGGGGGCAAACAGCCCCTGTCTGTTTCGTGGCACCACCCGAGTCCCTGCTCTCGGGGCCACCGCTGGCCACACACGTCCCCTTCCTGGCCCTCGCCTCTGGCTGTGGGGCGGCACGGGGAGTTCTGTGCCCGCGAGCCCGGGGGTCCCGGTGGCCCCGCAGGTGGGGGCTGCGGGGTCCAGCCTCCTCGCTGTCCGTCCGGCAGCCGTCTGAAGTGTCGGTGCTCTCCAGGGCAGAGTCCACCTCATCAATGTAGGTGACGTCCCCGATGTAGGTCTCCTTGATCTTCTCGGTGTGGATGCGCTGCCGGGAGGGCAGGATCCACAGCGGGGACCCTCCGGGGCCCAGAGGCCTGATTTTAGGCTCTGTCTGGGCAACGCTCGGCCCCCTGCTATCCCCTGGGACGCTTCTTTGTGCCGCAGGGCTACTTTTGTTCACGTCGGGGGCAGCTTGCGTGTCCGTGCCCCGGCCGGCGGCAGCGCCGAGGAAGGAGCCGCAGGCGCTGCACTTGCCCCCGGCCAAGAGGTCGCCACTGCGGGCTTTGGGCTGGCCAGCCCCGTCCCCCGGCTGCCTGCTGCCGGCCGGCTCCGGCGAGGGCAGCGCCGAGCCCAGCGCCCGCCGGTGCCGCAGCTGCAGCCGCTCCAGGTACCGCACCTCGGCGTCCCGGGCCGACTCGTCCTCGAAGCGGACGCGGGACGGGGACGGTCCCCGCGGCCGCCGCGGCCGCCCGCAGCTCGACTCCCCGCTGGACGAGTCGCTCAGGCTCCCGCCGTCCCGCGGGGCGACGCTCGGCCTCCCGCTGGGCTCCCTGCCGTGGAGACAGACAGACGGACGCGGGCGAGCTGCAGGGGCTGCCCGGCAACCCTGGGGAAGCAGGGCAGGAGGGGGAAAACCCAGTGCAAAAGATGGGGCAGGGAGGAAAGTCCGCCCGGTGCTCCCTGGCTGTGCACAGCCCTGCTTCCCTCCAGCCTGAAGCTGGAATCCGGAGAGGCTGCGGCACCTCCCTGCTGCCACGGCTCCACCGCCATCGCCCCTTCCCCGCCCCGAGGTGTGTGGTTAATCATTCCGGGAACACCACATCGCACATGAGCCGGCACACATGGCGAGATGCCGCTGTGGCCCAGCCTCCAGCAGCGAGTGTCCCCCAGGGAGACATTCCCCATCCGCTGGGAAACGCTGCCCTCCCACCATTAATACTTCCACGAAACACAACTAACTAAACACCTCCCAAACGCTGTGCCGCAAAGAGGTCGGGCAGGGGATGCCGCTGCACCCAGGGTCCGAGGCTGCACCGCGGTCCCGGCCCCACACGCCCGCTCCGCGCACGGCGCTGCGCGCTCTGGCCGTGTCCCCAAGGCGGCTGCAGCCCTGGGACAGCGCGGGGCAGGAAGGCGGCACTGACCTGGGGCGCGGGGCGGCGGCGGGGAGGAGGAGGATGTCGTGGCTGGCGCGCAGCGGGTTCGTGCGGGCCTTCATGCGGGCGCGCTGCAGCAGCTGCTTGGCCTGCTCGTGCCGCGGGCTCAGCTCGAGCTCCTGCCCGGGGACAAAGGCCCTGCGGCCCCGCACCGCGCAGGGGGATTAGGAAAAAATAACAGGGATTAGACGTGGTTTAGCAGTGACGACGAGGCTGCTCTGCCCAGGGAAAACGGGGCTCGGCCGCCATTCACGGGCGGGCTGGCGGCCGCGCCGGGGCACGGCCGGGCGGGCACCCCTCGCCCCCGGCGCCAGGGGAGGCTTTAGGGACAGGCTCAGCACCCGCACAGCTCGGGCACGGGCTCAGCCGAGGCAGTGCTTTGTGCCACGGGCATCCCGGAGGTGGACTGGGAAACTGAGGCAGGCGCTGCTTCCCATCCCCACTGGCGTGAATGCCGCAGCGGTGGGGAGGCAGGTAGGTTTGGGATGACCCCCTGCCCTGATTGTCTCGCTGCCTTCCCTTCCTTGCAGGGGGTCTTCCCCCGCACCCCCAGCCCCCTCTGACTGCAGGGCGGGGGGCCTGTCAGCTCTGCCTGCTGCAGCACTGCCTTCCCGCTTGGCCGTGGCCCTAATCCTCCTGATTAAAATAATCAGCTCAGGCAGTCTCTTCGGGAAGCCTGGCCTTAACCTCTTCAGTGCAGGACGGTGGGCACACGCTCGGCCCCCCAGCAGCGCCATGGGGGGGGCAGGCTTCCCCCAGGCTTTGGCTGCCCTGCTCACAGGAGGTGCAGCATCCCCAGCTCTGCTTTGCACCCCCATCACTGATCCAGCTGCCAGAGCAGAGCAGAGCCAGTGACCACAGCACTGGAGGGGGGGCCTTTCCCCACTCGCTGTTTTACCCCATGCAGGTCCCAGCCTCTCACCTGCCCATCCCACCTCCTTATTTTTAGTCCATACCTCTAAGGTTTTTCATTAGCCCAACAAGATTACACACGCCTGCCGCCTCGATCCTCTTAAGCACCTGGAGCAAATTTCTGTCCCATGCTCTTCCCCAGCTCCCTTCCTGCCCCGGCGTCCTGTCGGGGACCCCCTGTGCCCAGACACCACGTGGACACCCAGCTCCTCTCCCTTCTCACACCAAAGCATCACCGGAGCCCAGCCACGCTCCCTCACCAGCTGCCCCACAGCCCTTCCCTGGGGCTGCTTCACAGGGTGCACTTAAAATACAAGACTGGGGAGCGGGAAAGAGGGAAATGTCCATTTCTGCCACACTGGGACTGACCTACCTGCAGCCCTCAGCGTCCTGCAGCGAAACCCCCGAGTCCCAGTCCCCATCGCTCGCTGGCATCTCTGAAACGCAGGACAGGGAAAGGCATCAGCCTGGTTGGATGGCAGGACCCATCCTGGCCTCCCCTCTTGACAGCAGCCCCCATAAATCCCATCTCAACACCTTCTGCAGGGCTCTCCCACCTGTTTGGCTCTGGGAGATCCCAAAGGAGTGGAACGTGGGGGAAACAGAACCTGGCTGTAGGTGTGGGACTGTGGGTATGGGGCCACGGGGTCATTGGGGCAGATGTCATCGAAGGAGAAATTAATTCTCTTGTCTGGCGGCAGCTTGCAAAGGGACAGTGATGCCCACAGACTTGGCGTGTCCCAGGAACTGAGTTTCCTGCTCTTGCTTTTAGCAGTGAAATTCCTTCCCAGGACACCAGAAGGGACTGACTGGTATCACCCAGAGCATCTCCCGGGCATCTCCTGCAGCCCGGTGAAGGGGATGGGGCAGCCCTGGGTGTGAGGCAGCAGGGAGCTGCACCCGCAGCGTGGGAGGCTGGAGGATGGCCCTGAGGACTCCCGCCCCCGAAACGTTTTCCCTCCCACTTCCCCCAGCTGTCCTGAAAGAGCCACCACCTTCCCAAGATACCCACCGGGTGCGGCAAGGCCCAGCACCTCCTGCAGCAGCCGCCGGTTCCTCTCCACCCGCTCGGCCAGAGAGAGCCTCTCCCAGCTCTCCGCCGTGGGGGGGGACACCGAGGGACGCCCCCGGTCCCGCAGCGGGGTTCGCGCCTCTTCTTCCAGGGAGGGTCCCTCATGGAGGGAGGCAGAGCGCCGGGACCTGCTGCCCTTGTCCGGGGGGAGCTCGGGGCCTCCCGGCACATCTCCCCTGGGTGCCGGCACCCGCCAGAGCCCCGGGGTGCCGGCGCGGGGAGCCGGGGCGGGGGGGCTGCCGGGCTCCCCTCCGTCCAGCAGCCCGTCCGTCAGGTAGGTCCGGAGCTGAGCCCGCGGCTCCGCCGCCTCCTTCCCCCGCCGGGGCCGCGGCTTCTTGGGCGAGGGGCGCTCGGGGGCAGCTGCGGGGGTCCCCGGCCGCCCGCCCCGCTTCTCCTTCAGCGCCTTCACCTTGCCCTCCAGGACGGCGTGGGGGCCGCGGGCGGCCTCGGGGCGCTCCAGCGGGGCAGGGCTCCGGCCGCCGCTCTGGGTGTGCTGCTTGGGGGGCCGCGGCAGGCGCCGCGCCTCAGCGGGAGGGCTCCCGTCCATGAGTCCTGCGGGGACAAAACCCAGGGCGTGACCCCTGCACTGCCCGCGGCCTCCCCAGCGCCCACCCTGGTGCCTCCACCAAGGGCATCACCCCACCTGCCCTGGGGGGC
This sequence comes from Oreocharis arfaki, assembly GCA_013398015.1. Classification (NCBI taxonomy): domain Eukaryota; kingdom Metazoa; phylum Chordata; class Aves; order Passeriformes; family Paramythiidae; genus Oreocharis; species Oreocharis arfaki. The sequence goes on along the minus strand of VZRR01013127.1, from coordinate 113,923 downwards.
AGAGGCACGCAATGCCACCGGCCTGTGCCTGGAGAGGAAGGGGACAGGGAGGTGACACAGCACGAGGCCACCCACCCACCCAGAGCACCGACACTGTGCCAGCAGGAGGAGTGGGGCAGCAGTGCGGGAGTGGGGGCAATGGGGCAGCAAGGGGAAATCGGTGGTCACCCAAAGCGGGTGCCTGCCCACACTGTCCCAGGTGCCCTGGGGCACCCAGCGAGAAGACCCGCAGGGAAGTGGCACTTTCTGAGCTAAACCACGGCCCCAAACCTCCGCAGCACAGAAATCCCTCCCGGCGACAGCTCGCCGAAGGTGCCACCGGACAGACGCCGGCCCCTGCTCCGCGCCGGCCCCCGGGGTCACACGTGGCACTCGTCCTGCGCCAGCCTCGCGGTCCCGGAGGCACCGCGGTGCCGCTGTCCTCCTGCACCCCGCCGGCAGCATCCTGTCGCCGCTGGTAGCCCTGGAGGAGCCTCCCCCGCGGCCGGGGCTGCAGGAGCATCCCCGTGACCCCCCGGGCCCCATCGCCCCCCGGCTCCCCTCACTGCCCTGGGATGAGTGAGACGGGGCCACAGGCGGGATGCGAGGGCTGTCCTTACCCCCGGAGCAGCATCGGGAGAGGGCTGGGAAGAAGGAGAAGAAAGCGGAAGAAGGGAAGGAAGCAGGGGAGGGAAAAAGAGAAATTAAAAAAAAAAACGGCCAAACCAGCAAATCCCGGCCCCTCCAGCCGAGCCCGAGCTCAGCCGCTTGGCTGGGCTGTGGGGCCGTGGCTGGCCCTGCCTCCCGCCCCGGCCTCCTCCGCCTCCTCCTCCTCTTCCTCCTCCTCCTCCTCTCCGCGCACCCCACGCCGGGGCACGGGGCCAAAGGCGGCCCCGGACCGCCCGGTCCCCGCAGGGCCGCGCAGCGCGGCCACCGCCACATGGGGACATGGGGGTGAGCCCGCGCTGCCACCCAGGGAGCTCCGCAGCAGGGGAACCCCGGGACGGAGGGATCCCGGCCGCCTCGGGCCGCTCGCAGGAATGTTCTTTGTCTGGGCCGGCGGCGGAGCGGAGCCGGGCCCCCTCCCCGGGGGCTGTCCCGCACCGGCGGGATGGGGCCGGTGCTCCCGGGGGTGCAGGGATTTCTCCAGCAGCGGAGCCTGCCGGTTCTCTGCACCCTCCTGCGAGCATCACACGTTTGCAGCTGTGCTAAATGCTCCTGCTTTCCCGGGGGCCAAATCCTGCCCAGACCCGCCGTGGCGTTTCCAGGCGGGAGCCGAGCTCGGTGCATCCGAACCCATCCCTCCCCTAATCCCGGCGGCGACACGTGCCTGCTCTCCACGGACCAACACCCCCGTCCTGCCCCCCGAGGCCCCACCACGCGGGACGCGGGGCCCGGGCGGGCAGCGCTTACCTGGAGGTGCCAGGGCTGCCGTCCCCGGGGGCACGAGGGGTCCGAGGGGGCCCGGGGCGTCCCGGCCCTTCTCCGGCTGCCGCTTTAAACTGTGGCTTTTGATATTCGTGATTGGTTTCATAATCCCGATCAAAAGGAAATCACCAGGATTATGAAATTGTTTTAATCCTCCTGGCTCTGGCCGCACCGGCCCCTGCCAGCACGAGCAGCAAGAAATCACTTTTATCTTCTTAAAATGTCCCCAGCCACCCCGGTGGCCCTGGGCGCCCAACACAGCCCAGCCTGAGCCCGAGGGCTTCCTGCCCCACGGGGCTGACAGCAGGAGTGACTCCACGGGGAGAGACCGAGCATCTTCCCTTGGCTGCTTCCAGGCAGGAGGGGCCAGCTGCGAGGTTTGTGTGGAAGAGCCCAGGGCAGAGGAACCGCCCTCCCCCTGTCCCCCAGCACTGGGGTCCAGCCTCCCCTGCGGCTCCAGGACAATCCTTACCTGCACCCCATTCCAGAAGGGGATCCTGGCTCCTTTGCCTGGGCTGTAGAGGTGACACGTGCCTGGGAGATGTCCCCTCTGGGAGCTGGGGTGAGGTGCCAAAGCAAGGGCAGCAGGAGGGCTCCAGCCACCAGCCAGGCTCCTGCCACCAGCCAGGGAATGCCAGCAGGGAGCCGTGGCTGGGATTAAACCTCCAGGAAGCAGCTGCTGGGAGCAGCAACAGGCTTAGAGTGATTTCAGGGCGCTGGGCTCTCTTCTGGAGGGAGATTGATTGCAAGAGACGATGAAGAGATTTAAAGAGTGAAATGAAAGCACAGACCCCAAACAACCCGGGCTTGGGCTGCTCAGCCTCTGGTCACCCACTGTGCTGGCAGGACAACACCTCGGACTGGAGATCCGAGAGGCCACCAAAGGCTCCCAGAAGGACCACGAGCCTTTGGCCAGCACAACACAGTCTGGGCAGGAGGTTTCCTCCAGCATCAGCCCCTGGCGCGTTGGGTGTGAGCCCGGGGCCGCTTCCTGTGAGCCCCTCCTGCCCACCTCCAACCCCTCCTCAGGCATCTCGCTCCTCCAAGCACCTCCACCTCCTCCCAGGACATGGATGTCCTCCACCTGCAGCCACCAGCGACATCCCACAGCTCCCAGGAGAGCAAGAGCAGCGGAGGCCAATGCTCCCTGGGTGGATTCAGCGCAGGGCTGGGACTTGGGAAGACACACGCACAGACCAGGGACAAAAGAGCCACCAGATCATTGGAAAACAAAGAGCTTGTAATAATGAAAAAAGGACAGATTTCGTAACCAATCACTTTTTCCTTTGAAAAAACACAATCACAGTAACTTTGCTTTATACAACCACCTAGAAACTATGAAACAGTATCACATTGTGCAGTATTTTTTTTTTTAAACCTACTTATCAAGAAGGGAATTCCACACTTCAAAATTATATCCATTTTGGGGAGGAAGGAGGAGACAGCTAATAGCGCAGTCACAGATACATCATGAGTCCAAGCAAGCGGCAATTCTTTGTCCTCACCTTTTCCACTGAGCCAAACCAGAGGAGTGGAGAAGGGGATAGCAAAAGAGAAAGGAGGGGGGAAGAAAGAAAGCACCCACAGAGGACTAATCACACTCCATAATTACTTTTGACATCTACAGGGCTTCATAGAAAGATCATTTAGACCAACACAGCGGGGAGGGGGAGAGGAAGGCGGCAGCGGGACCTGGGGGGAACTTTGGCATTTCCACCCCGGGCCCCTTCCAAGCGCCGATCCTTCGCCAGGAGGACGTATGGCACGGAGAGGTCATCCCAAGTTCTGCCAGGATGCCCAAGTCCTCCTCTGGAGTGAAGAGTTTGCAATTTGGTTTAGAGAGCTTGAGGGACTGTCAGGCTGCAGGGCCCCTTCCCAGGCAGGGTCGGTGCCTCTTGCCCGTGGCCGTGCCGGGGCCCGAGCAGCCCTCAGTTCCCACCCGGAGCAGGGCTGGGGTGTCGGCATCGGGCACTCCCCCTGCTGTGTCCCCTTCCCCTCCTTTCCCGGGTGTTGCAGCAGGGACAGAAGCCCCCCGGGATGGTGACACACCAGTTCAGCGCCACGGTGGCAGCCGGTGACACTCGCCCCAAGGTGTGGAACTGGGGATGGTGTCACGCAAAGGAGACAAGGTTTGATGAGGTGACAGCCACCGAGCCCAGCCGTGACTGCAGCAGAGGTACCGTAGGGATTTCCCACTCTTCCCCCAGGAGCCCCGGCCCCTCTTTTCCAAGGAGACAAAACAATCCGATTGCCTTCTGGAATAAAAATGTAAATTAAAAAGAAGAATAATGTTTAAGGCAGAAGATCACCTTCCCCCTGCGACTGCAAAGCAGAAGGGCGGAGGAGAGGAGGGAGGGCATAGAGCTGGGATGGCGCCGGGATGTGGCATGTGAGCAAAGTGGCTTTTGTGTCCCCAGCTTGCCAAGCCATGTCCCAGCCCCAGGACACATGCCAGGGCACGGCCTGATGCTGGGGACACAGCTCCAGCGAGCAGGGCACAGCAGCAGCCGTGCAGGACAAAGCCAAACCCGCTCAGCCTTTCAAAACACAGGCAAACTTCAAAGGCTTCGCTCTGTCTCCACTGCTCATTGGAAGCGAGATCCCCAGGGATTGTTATCTCCTGAACCAGGAACACGCTTTCCCTCCCTGTCTGCCACACTGGGGCAGTGGCTGAGTGCCGGCTCGGAGGCAGAACAAGCAGCACAAACGTTTTCGGGGAAGTAGGAGCAGCAGGATCCAACTCTGCTGAGATTTCCACCAGAGATCTCCCCCATTCCAAGATGTTCGTGCTGAAGGCTGCTGTCAGTCGACCCCTTTCACTGGAACCAGACAAACAGCAAAGACACGGAGAGAATGAGGAGGGCCAGGAGCAGGGTTGGGAAAGGTGCAGCATGAGCACCAGCTGACTTTGGGAATGCACCTGGATGAGAGAGGTAGGAGCTTTTTGGATTCATACAGGCTGCAGCCAGGAGTGCTGCAAATGCATTTCTGCTAAGATGTGGTGGGACAGCATCAGTTCTCATTGGAGAAGCTCCCACTCCTGCTTCCAAACCTGCCCTGCTGTCCCTTCAGGAACACCCCCGAGCACAGGGACCTGGTGTTTCTGGTGACACCGTCCCAGAGCCACACGGGGAACCCCAGCCAGCAAACAAACTCCGGATGCTGCAACACCTCGCCCCCTGCAACCCAAAACCCCCCAAGGAGCGGCAGGATGGAAAGCAGTAGGGAATCAGCACGGAGAAGCACATTCAAAGGGAATCTCCAGAAGTCACAAATGCCACGGTGTGGCATCTCCTCTCCTTAGACTGGACCACCCTAAAGGGTTTCACCAGACCGAAGCAGCTCCACGCCATCCTCAGAGCTGCACATCTCAACCTCTGCCACCAAATCACAAGGCACAGCCCAGCACCTGAAAGCCAGAGCTCAAAGACCTTCCTCAGCTTCCACTTCCCATCCAGCTGCATCCCAACAACTGAAGCAAGGGATGAACCCCTGACCCTCAGCTCCTTTTAGCTCTGCTCTCTGTCCCTCTGGACTGCCACCCTGCTGCTCTCCCTGCAGGAGTGTTTTCAAGCACCCATGAGCAAAGCCCAGCCCAGGAAATGAAGCCGCCCTGGGAATGTCCCCACTCCCCTCGCTCCTGCTGCTCCCAAGGAGCGACAGGGCTATTTTCTCTCACCATCTGTTCTGCTTCATTAGGTGCCCCTTTATTGGCCAGATGTTCCCGTAGATGTGGAGCCATCCCGGCCTTCGTGCTCGCTCTCAGGAGGAATCTGCATGCCTGATTTCTCAGAAATCTCTGGGAGGGAGGGAACAGGCAGACACAGGGCTGGGAGCTGGGAGCCTTTAAAGGCCACACTTCTGGGAATTCAGGCTGCTTTCCCCCGAGACAGCATCTTCACTGCCGAAAGGGATGATGCTTTATTTTAGGAGATAATGCTTGCTCGTCGCAGCACGCCACCTGCCTTTTTTCCCTTACTTCTCCTGCCAGCTAAGACAGAAAAAGGGACGAGAAAGAGCAGAGCAGGGAGCAGAGCAGATGGACACACTGAATTCTTGCTTCCCATAAGGATTTGGGTAAACTGCAGAATGAGAATTTAATCACTTACAACGTGACCCTCCCCACCAGGTTGGGAAGCAGAGGGTCGGATGGTGCAGCAGCAGGATGGACAGATGGACACAGGCCACCCTGCCATGCCCTGCTCTCCCCAGCCCAGCTGAGGAAGGCAGAGTGCTCCCAGGGGACTGGCACCACTTCCAAATCACAGAACCATGGAGTGGTTTGGGTTGGAAGCGACCTTAAGGACCATACAGTTCCATCTCCCTGCCGAGGGCAGGGACACCCTCCCCTAGACCAAATTGCTCTCAATGCCTCTCTGTATTTTTAATTTCCCTCTGAAAGGAAGAATTACCAGCAAAGCTCAGATTCTTTGTACAAAAAACCCACTTGCTTAAGTAACACCCAGGGGTGTGACTTGATTTTAATGAATGCAAATCACTTCGGATTGCCTCCGTCGCGGTGCCGCTGCCCTCCCCTCGCCTCCCCAGGCAGGGCCGGCTTCACTCCCCACCGCTGGGAATCCCTGCACACGGTCTGGAGCCTGAAGTATTTTAAGGGGCTTTACACCTCAGACTCCACTTCCATGCGACCGGGAATGCTCCGTTGTGGGTATGAACAGCTGCCCTAAGGGAGTCAGAGACAGGAAGAGTGGGAAGATGGACAGCACAACCCCGGCTCTGCTCCCGCCCGAGCAGCCCGACACGGAGGCAGATGAGAGGAGCAGCACCACAACGGAGCTTTAATCTATTTCCAATTGGATGAAGAGAACCAAGTTTTCTTCTTCAGTTCCTCTGGGCAAGAGGCACAGCAGGCAAACTGAGGAAACGCAACATACCGGCCGTGGGAGACACTGTGCTAATTAAGGAAAACAACCACCAAACAGCAACTGAGCAGAGACTCCTGCAATTCCATCACCCAAACTAGAGGCGAGTCACCAGACGGACGAGGATCCTCCTTCAGGAGTTTCACCCTTCCCCACGGAGAACAAGGCATGCCAAGGGAAGGACAACAGGACTCTGAGGCCTCCGTGGCTCCCTCCCAGGAGGAGGGGAGCCCAGCGAGGCCATCGAATTCACATCTCGCTTCCAGCATAATGGGCAGCCCAGCCTGCTCCAGTATCCCACTTCCCAAACTGGGATAATGGATGAGTCAAGGGGCAGATCACCAGGATAGTGCCCAACAGAGGCTTTTTGCTGAACCAGAAGCCACGGGAAGAGCTGTTTTTAACCCCACCTTCCCCATCAGGTGGGCACACCACAGCTCTTTCCATGCTCCCTGAAACACAGCACCACTCCCAAACCCCGGCCTGATGAACCCCTGTCCCATGAGAACTGTCACCTCCTCGCCTTGCCCCACTTTGCTGGGCTGCTGGAGAACTCCTGAAAAGCTCCCTGCTCGGACTGAGACGCCCCCATGACACACCTAAGGCTTGGAAAAGTACTTTTTGATCTGGAGAATGAAGTTCCAAAGCCTTTGTTCGCCCAGTGTTTTGTGCTGTTGGTGGGAACCAACTCTCCTTTCCTTAGGATCATCTGCACTTCCTCCACACATGGAGAAGTTGGCTTTGACCTGGAACAAGAGACATGCCCAGAAGCAGCAGCAGCAACTAAAAAAATATCAGAAAGAGAAACTTTGGTTTAAAATAAAATAGGAAAGAAAGAAAAGAGAGAGAAGGTACACACGGGTGCAAGTTGTCTCACGAGAGGGGTATTTGCAGGGCACCACGCCACAGCCCTGGAGATGGAGATCTACATTCCCCACTTTGTTTTACTGTTAAAACCTTCATTGCACAGGACTCAAAATCACTCTCATATGGTTGTTAAGTTTCATAAATAATGTGAAAACTATATGCAGCAGGTACATCATATTTCCAAAAAAATGATAAGAAAAGTTACATCAAATTAAAAAGTAGCTTCATGAATGAAGATACTGCTCTAAGTGCACTTTCCCTGCAAGTGCAGCCAGTGCCTCAGCGCTGGATATGAAGGAAAAAAAAACAACCAACTGAAAAAAAAAAAAAACAAAAAAAAAAAAAAAAAAACAAAAAAAAAAACCAACCAAAAAAAAAAAAAAAGTCAGATTTAAAAAGTCCGGTTTCAACCAGTCAAAACCGGGCCAAGCAGAAACCGAGTGTGCTCTCGGCACTGTCCCATGAGGGAGTCCCTATGATGCTTCGTTATCCAGATAAGGTTTGTATGTCCTTGTTGAGACTGTAAACAATCCTTCTTTCCTGAACTGTCCTCTTTATTGGCAAAACAAAGTAAAATATTTTATTTTTTTCGTTTGTTTGTTTAAAATAGAACATTAAAATTAACCCAGAAGAAAAGAAACGAAACACAGTGAGCTTGTTGGAGTCCATAGGATCTGGTCTGGAAGAGCTCGGAAAACGTGTTCAGTGTTTTCTCCTGTGTTCAGCTGGATCTGTACCAGAGATCAGGTTACTTGGGGAAGAGGGAGACAGAAGGAGAAAACAAAGGATGCGGGATCAGAGGACGCGGCCATCTCATGTGTTCGCTTCGTTCGCTAGGTCCTCGATCAACACCTTCGTGTCAGAAGCCTTGGACCTGGAAAATACAAAACACAACATGCTCACTGGGGAGAAGGAATTCCTGGAATGACACGCAGACAGCAAACCCACAGTGCGCTTGGGGGAATAAAAAAGGGAAAAAAAATGTCTTTCTTACGCAGAGGGGGAATAAACAATCGACTGGAACTGTTTCACAACCTCCCACTCTCCCTGGGAACAGCAGAGCCTTGTAAAGATGCCCCAGCCATCCCTCAGCATCCTGCTCCAGTGGCACTGCCCACTCCACACCACGCTGGGCACTCTGTGCCTGTGGCCAGTGTCACCTGCCAGGATGTGACACGGCTGGGGACACAGCACTGCTGGGCATGGAGCACCCGCCCAGCCCTCCCCACAGGACTCCAACAAACCCTTGCAGGATCCAGAGGAGTGCTCTTGCTCCATCTGCCCCGGGGCTGCAGGAAGGAACAGGAAGTTCTTTAGGGATGTGCCTGGCACATCTCCCCTCAGTGCATGCCCGAGGGGCAAACGGGCGCGGTCGAGGGAATTCCACCGGGCTTTGGCCCGTTCCCTTGGCAGAAGTTTCAGTCTCCAGCAGCCACACGAAGGCTGTTGGTATTGGTCCCATCCGTGCACTCTGAGCCAGCAGGGACAAGAGCCAAGCACAGCCCTGAGGCCAGAGCACACCCTCCTCCTCCTCTTCCTCCTCCCACCCCTCCCGTGCAGTGCTGCAGGGATTGCACAACACTCCTGACCCGCGGTGCCTCAGCATCCCTAAGGAGCCTGGGCTTGCTCCCTGGCCAAAGGGCAGGGCTCCACAGCTGTGCTGCCGGGGCAGGAGGGACACCAGGACACTGCAGCACCCTGCCAGGCTTGGAGCAACACAGGCACTGCAGGGAAGACACACGGTGGACAGGTTCAGGGGCTGGGGTGCAGGCTGGGGAAACGTTTGGGATGCAAGAATGATGGGTGGGAATCAAAAAATGTATGGGTGTAGATTTGAGAGAGGAAGGAGTCTCAGATCTTACCTTAATCAAAGAATAACTGGAATCATACAGAATCATAGAACAGTTTGGGTTGGAAGGGACCTTAAAGATCATCTGGTTCCAACCCTCCTGCCAGAGGCAGGGATGCCACTCACCAGACCAGATTGCTCAGGGCCACACCTACCCTGGCCTTGGAATCTTCCAGGGATGGGGCAGCCACAGGTTCTCTGGGCACCCTGTGCCAGGGCCTCACCACCCTCACAGGGAACAATTCCTTCCTAATCTCTAATCTAACCCTGCCCTCCATCAGTTTAAAGCCATTGCCCCTTCTGTCACTATGAGGGATAAAGAGTCCCTTCCCTCTTTTTCATAAGTCCCCACAATGTCAGGTCAAGGAGAACCTCTCCTCCAATTTGTATTTATAACCTCTGGCAGAGCATTTCAGCAGGAGGGGAGCCTTGTGAAAAGGGAACTCCCTTTGCTGAGGGTTTACCAGAGCCCCAGCACGTGTAGAGGACGGATTAATTCCCTGGCAGAGAGAGGCACACTTGTTTGCTAACTGGACCGGTCCTCCCTTTGCAGACGGCTTGGGCTGAGATCTGTGCGTGATTCCCAGCCCGTGATTCCCAGCCCGTGATTCCCAGCCCGTGATTCCCAGCCCGTGAATGCCCACCAGGCCCCAGCAGCAGCTGCAGGACTCTGCTGCAGCAGAGGCCAAACGTACTGTGAGGCGAGGCGAGGCCTGCGCAGGGACACGCTCAGGCTGCGCTTCCACTGCTTGTTCTTGCGGCGGTTCCGGACGCCGTCCTCCTGGTCCATCATCTGGTCCAGGAGCGTCAGGTCGTCGGCGTTGAGCGGCGCCACCGAGATGTCCCTCACGGCGCGGAACTCGCCGCAGTTGTTCAGGTGCTCGTTCTCCAGACGGAAGAAGTTCCACACAAACCGCCTGGATGGATAGATGGGAAAAGGGAGAATTACCGGCTGAGCTCCCCTCTTACAGGCATGACCTGTGTCTGGCAAGGCACTGGGACGTGCACCTGGGTACCATTGAGTTCTCAAGGGTCAGGGTGCCTCTGGGAGTGGGCTGGGAGCTTGGAGAAACAGCCAGTGACCAACAGCAGCACCTGCTGCAACATCTCTCCTCTGGAGAGCAACAGAAGCTGTCGGGCTTATTCCTTATCCTAATGATGACAGCCCTAATAGGGACAGCATGGAGGCACCGGGCATTACAAGCCAAAGGCCACCTCCAGCATCTCCATGAGTGAGGGTCAGCTGCAAGTTCTTCCCAGGGAGCTGTGGGGGTGGGTTTCCAGCTGCAGTACAGGTGTTTAAAGAGCCCTGGAACCTTGCAGGATCCAAACTGACGGTGCAAAACACAAATTAGCATTTGGAAAAGAAGCAGAGGTTTGAAAATTGGAAACTTGAGAGTCAAGTGAAGTTTCTACTGGAAATTTCAAGGAGAAATTTGGTAAAAACTAACCCCTCGAGATTATGTCACGGTTCAGAAAGAACTGCAAACTCTGTGTGAAGGACTCAGCTCCACACCGTGGCAGAGCCCCCTACTCCCCTTTCTTCACTCAGCACCCCGTTTGGATTAAATATTCCTGTTAATCCCAGTCTCCTTAGGATAAAGACCAGTATATTCCATGTCCAAGGATCCAGGCACATCCCCCCCACGCTGATGTTGTTACAGAGAGAAAACGTGAAAATAAACCAAGGAGAAAGGAGCCGCCCAGCCCCGCAGCCTTACCGGAACACCTCGAGGGGGGCAAACACAGTGGAAATGATGTCCGCAGCGTAGGGAAAGATCTGCATGGAAGTGAGGGAGATCTGGATGGTCCACGCGAAACGCAGGATGACGTCTTCTACAATGGCACAGTAGTAGTACGCCTGAGGAACAACAAGGACAGAAGAGCTCAACAAACACCTCCTGCACCGAAAAGACCTCGCCGGGTCTTCAGGGAGCTACAGAATCTGCTGCTCAGTCTCAAGCAAAACGAACAGAAACCATCTCTTGGAAAAAAAACAGCTCTACTGCTGGAAGATCCCAGCCTGCAGCATTCAAATGCTCCAGTGGCCAACTGCAACATGCTCTAAACTGGGCAAGTTTGGTTCAAAGGTTACAAGCCTTCCCTAAGGTAAGAGCAGGCTGCATACGCACTTTCTGTGGGTAGACAATTCCTTCTCGGAGAAAGGTATTTTCACCAGCATTTTTGTCAAAGAGACCCCAGTCCATCTTCAGGTCCCAAATGAGGGTATAGCAAGAGCTGATGAAACAGAAGATAATCCACAGGTAGAAGAACACTTGGGTGTCACTGTGGTTTTTAGCTGAAAAAGAGAAGAACAACACGCTTCTGTAGAACTGAGAGCACATCCCTTCTTAAAACAGCTACAAACTGCCTGATTTGAGCAGTACAAACCACCTCTGTAATCCAGGTTCTGGGAAAATACATCTAACACCAATATGAGCCAAGCCAAAAGCCCTAGCAGGACCTGCTTTATATTGTTATTTAAATTCCACTTGTACCTCGTTCAACTTTTCGCACTCGGGGTTGAAATTTACACAAATATTTGGAACAGGCTCCCAGGGAAGTGGTCACAGTCCCAAGCCTGACAGAATTCAGGAAGCGTTTGGGGAACACCCTGAGGCACATGGTGGGATTCTTGGGGATGGTTCTGTGCGGGGCTGGGAGCTGGACTTGATGATCCTTGTGGGTTCCAGCTCAGGATATTCCGTGATTTTTGTCTTCTTGGGCTTGTGGCAGAGCTGCCGTTCTGGCTCTGAACAGCAGGTGGAAGCTGAGGGCCGCATTTCACAAAGGACACGGGCTTGTACAAAGGACACAGCAGTGAGGCAGTGCTCAGTTAGGAGGGTTTGGAAAGAAAGTATTTTCGTTTGTACTAACATAAACAACTGTGAATTAGTGCACTAAAAGCCTGAAGAGCATGGGCAGTACAGGAATCGCCACCAGCCATTCCAGAGGCCATGGTGGCAAGGGGAAAGGCAGCAACACATTAACATGTACAAATCCTAAAGCAGAATCTGTACAGAGTTTTAAATACCCACACAGAGCTCCTCTTCAGAAACTGGAGGCTGTGGGCCCACCATCTGCTCACCTGGGTATATGTTTTTCCAACTAAGTCACTTCCCACTCCCCCCTGAAAAGGTTACACTGCTCAATTCGGCTACGACTCCCTACATCAGCTGGCTGGGGAAAAGCAAACAGATCTGGTAATTCTGTTTGCTTTTGAAAAGCTGGCTCAAAAAAATTCATACAAATAAAACACATTATGATGCTTTTGGAAGGCTGTGACATTTTGCACTTGGCTGCTAGCAGGAATCTCTCCTTTCTGTGCAGCCACAGCAACTGCTCATTCACCGATTCTCTCTAACAAAGCAAATAACATTTCCAGTACAAAAAAGACATTTTCAGCCCAAACCCAACGCCACACTACGTGACAGCACCTTTTCCCATATATGTGGCTTTAAAACAACAGAATCCCTGCAGCTGATCAGCCAGGGAGCAACAGGGCAACTTGCCCCCTCCTTCCCTCTGTACTTCCAGCAATTATGATCTAAACGTAACGCAGCAATCCGATAAAATTAATGGAGGTGAAAATGAGAGTACATTCCTCCCATTATGCCTTTCAGGCTTCCTGGACATGATGTGCAGGATATAGGTCAGATCCACATGCTCCTTCCCCTCTCAAAACACCCCCCCCTAAGGCAAACCTCTGAACGGCACTGATGCAGCAAAGCCCCTTTGGCACCATCGGCAGAGGAAAGGCCACGGGACCGCTGCAGCTCCCAGGTCTGAGCAGCTTCCCCGCTTTGGGGCCAGGCTGGAAGCCTTTGAGCACACCCCCCACCATCAGCTTGGCCAAGGCACGGGTCCAGCTTGGCGTTCCTGGTGGCTGCAGGGCCGTGACGTCAGCCGGGAGCAGCGCACACATCCTGCGGAGCAGGCTCAGGTGCCCAGGTACCTCACGCGCTGCTGCTGCTGCTGCTGCTGCTGCTGCTGCTGCTGCTGCTGCTGCTGCCTGGAAACAGCCTCTCCCAGCCTATTTTTAACGTGCAGCTGCCCACAGAAAGGGACACAGGTGAGCATTTTGGAGCTCGGCAATGAGGGCTGCGCTGCCAGGTTTCATTGCCGCCTCTCAGCTCCTCCAAAGCCTCCATGGCATTATTTCAGGGAGAAAAAGCAGATACTGACATTCGGTGACTCATGAGACACTAAGCCTCTTCTTTCCAGCATTATTTTTAGCTCATTGGGTCTCCATGTTTAGTTCCCACTTCCAGATCCTAAAGGATAATTCAGAGGCAGTTCATGGGTTGTATGTGCTTTCAAAGCACCTAAAATGCTCCAGAACACCCCGTGAGGCTGCAGTGCTTCCTCTCACCTTAGGCTTCAAAGTTACATCATGCTGCTTTGGGTTTCGTTCTTTTTTTTCCCCTTGAGGACAGAATTCCAATAAACTGAGTCTCATTCCACACCTTCCTGGAGCAGCCATGGAGAAGGCAGTTGCAGCCAGCACCACCCATCACCCCCCTGGCCTGAGCCATGCCCTGCAGGTGCAGGCAGAAGAGCAGGGAAGCATTGCTGGGCAGCTCCTTTGGAGCTCCGTGCTCACGGAGGGGACAGTCTGCCCCCCGATTATCACCTCCAACCACATAAGGGGCCAACAAAACTCTGTCCTAAGTTGGCAACTGCACAGCAAGGGGATTGCAAAGGTTCTCAGACCTATATCACAGAATGGCTCAGGCTGGAAGGGACAGGGGGTCACGTGCTCCAACCTCTCTGCTCAAGCAGGGTCATCCCAGAGCACATGGCACAGGTTCTTGTGTGCAATTACCGAAAGGAGAACTGGGAAGAAAAAGGCCCAAGTGAGAAATCGCAGTCTCACCAATCTCAAAAGGATGTGCCTGCTTTCGTTTAGGTTATCCTGGGCTCAGTTCCCTCTCCCTGCCTCTGTCTTTGCAGCAGCCCTTTCAGTGGCACCTGGGGTCACACTGCTGGCTCCTTGCTCCTGCTCCCTTTCTCACCAACCAGCTCTGCAATGCATTCAGCTCCTGAAAAAATTCATTAAAAACCCAAATCACTCCCTGATAAAATGCCCTAATCAGAACTAGCCTATTGTCTTTAGTCTTGGCCTCTGAGTCCTGCCTTTCATCACTTCTCCTCCTTTTCCTCCTGCCTGCAGTTCTGCTTGATACCTTCCTTCCTTCTGTCCTCATTGGTATTCAGCTGGTGTACAGAAATATGTTTCTGCTCCAGGCAAGCAATTATAGCTGGGTCTCTGCTGGCTGGTCCTAGCAGCCCTCTTCACTGCTGCTCAGGGGGAGAGAAAATCAAGGCATTCATATTCTGCCCAGAGGCTCCATCAACTCCTGGCCTGCCGGTTTTCCAGGAGCAATACAGAGCTCTGCATATTTATGATGATGTCAGGGTCTATTTAAGCAGGAACTGTTTCATCCTGTGTGTTTTTTCTTTGTTTAATGATGTGCTAGAAAACACTAAAAACCATGAGAGAGGGAGAGAGTCTCTGGGTGAGAGAAGCACTCTGGACACCTGGCAGATCTCAGCCTCTCCAGGAAGGAAGAGGAAGTTTCCAATACCCCTGGCACCAGTGACATCCACCCAAGAGAGGCACAAAGGACCTTCCTACTCCATGCTCCAAAGGGCACCACCACGGAGCAACTTCCTGAGCTACTGGTATTCAAAGCAGCACGTGCAGGACAGAACAGCAGCAGCACAGAACCCCTGGAGCTGCAGGTGCAGCTCTTAGCCTGAGGATGGGCTGATTCCAGGGTTCACATTGCCATGTCTGCAGCTTGGAGGTGTGCAGTTATGCCAGAGGCTCTCTGAGCCCACAATGCCCGCCTGCCTCCACTGGCCACAAAGCCTGTGGGAAGCAGCGAGCCACGGGAGCTGTTTGCAGCCTTCACCGCAGAATTTCCATTAGCATCCTCAGTTTACCCTGTAACATGCAACTCCAGCAGATACTCTGCACAAATACACCTCAAATTGCTCCAGAAGGTCAACTAGATAAATAATGGATGGCTTCCACCTTTGAACTGAAGCTGTGAATGGCCACAGTCCCAGAAAACAGCCAAAGGCACTTGCAGCAGCAGAATTCACTGCCTGCAAAAACTGCTGACAGACAATATCGTGGATCCCCAAACCAGCCCCTGGGGCCACAGTATCTGACTGGCATTCTGAGGGAACACTGCCCTGCAGAAACCGCAGCCCCTTCGAAACACAGGCAAGAGGAAGGGCTGCTTTCCATCGAAGAGAGACAGCGAGCGCTCTCCCAGCGCTGTTAATATTGACTTTACCTCCAAAGAATTCTATCTGTTTACCCTGCTGAATTATCCCGGGGAATGTAAACACCATACAGTATTCAGCGCAGCGAAAATCAATGCCATGTATTATTGAAGGGCTGGATAAGAGCACAATGGGCCTCGATAAGCATTCCTGGCGCGTCACCCACCGCGGGCTGCGCTGCTGGGGAACGCTCCGATAAAAGCTGGAGGAAGCAGGAGGTTATCAGGGAACACAGCCAGGTAAGCCCTGCTACATCAGGCAACACCGACCCAGCCACAGCAACTCTGCCAGCTAAACAGCTCTGGGTGCAGGCTTGCCAAACCCAGCCTCAGTCACAGATTTAAGCAGAAGCAGAGCACAAATGTATTTAGTGTGCAAGGCGAGCGCAGCTCTGAGCAGGGCTAGGGATGTGCGTGCCCATTAACTCCATCCCAGCACACCACAGAGCAGGGTGACAGCCAGAAGTGACTTATCTCCATAAGAACTGCCATCAGAGTGACATCCCCAAGCATTTGTCTAACACCTCAGTGCTCGAAGCGCAGCATTACCTCTCCCCTCAGTAATTAGATATCTTAATGGGCAGGTAGTGCTGCCTTTCTGCCCAGCCAGCATGTCCTGCTGTTTAGCACTGATCAATGGCAGAGCCAGGGCATGACAGGGGACTTAATGCAGTTAAAAGGCAAAAACAACCCAGAGGAGCACACACAGGACTCGCTGTCGTGCGCTGACGGGCTCTGCCTAACACCGACTCTTCCGTAAGAGCCTTCCCTTGGATTGTGCAAACCTCTGCCATCGCCTCCGGGCGCAATTTAAGCAAAGCAGCAGCGAAGAACTGTCAAGAGGCAACATCTCATATCTTCTTCTAGCTAAGAGTCTGCGTTTGCAGAGTAGGGAAATCCCAAAATTGTGTTTGGATTAAAAACCCTCTGCAGGTTTGCACTGGGTTTGTAGGACAAAACGACTGTGTCTAATTTCAAGACACGGCAGCAAACTCGTGGCTTGTACCTCACAAACAGACAAGTGTGATTTAACTGCAAGCAGGAGGAAGCGTATCAGTCATGGCTGAGGTTTGAGCTGGTTCTGCTCGTGCCCTCTGCAGCTTTTGGGAAGTGTTCTTAGGGAAAGTTTAATCGCTGCCTTGAGAAGGATGGGGTTTCCAGTCCAAGTATTTGCCAGAAGTCCCACTAATAAGAATATCTGGACTCACCATCAGAAATGAATAGCATGGTAATCAGGGCCTTTGATGGACAGTTTGGGGATGGGAACACAATGTCATCTGCTATCTCGGTAGTGCTTTGACATGCAACAGCAGATTCTTTCCAAATTTACTTCTTTTAAAACCAACCAAAAAAAATACAACCCCAAAAAACCCCTTAGATGATTACATCCCCTGCATTTCTGCACCACCACAGACTCCAGACCTGTGCGTATCTGACAGGAAGATTGCTTGTAATGCAGTCACTTGCTTTTCTTAAAATGTTCCATTAAAGAAAAGGTCAGGCTTCCCCCCTTAAGTGCCTGTGAAATGAAGGATCAGTAGGTCACCCTTTTTCCTCACACCTCATTCATTAGCGTTCCCATTTCCCCAGCCACCTTTAGCACAAAGGCATAATAAGTGACACAACAGTACTCTTCGTCCGCTTCCCAAATCCCAGCTATTAATCCCCATCTCCTCTCGGCTGAGGAGGCACAAGCAGGGATCAGGGAGCCGTGGGGTGCCGAGGTCACCACCGACGCCCCGCTCCACATTTGCGGCCCTACAAAGCACGGCAAGGCTTCCCAGTGGGATTTTGTGCCTGGCTTGTGCGCAGGGTGAGGCGGCAGTTGCCCAAATCGCTCCGAATTCCCACTCCCAGGCTCCCCACCGGGCAGGAGCTGCTGTCCCTGGTCACTTACCGCAGGCTCAGCGGCACCTCCGCCCCGGCCAGGCCGGTCCTGCCGCAGCATGCCCGGGATGCTCCTCACTCTTCCCGGCTCCACCCCGAAGCACCATCCCTGGGATGGGTGTCTAAGCAACCAGACGGGCTAACAGGAAACCAAGAGGAACCAGGAGGAACCAGGAGGAACCAGGAGGAACCAGGGTGCCGCGGAGCCCCACGTCAAAGCCGGGAGGAGGTCAGAGGCCAGGATGGAAATGTTTGCCCACGGCAATGCCTCCCAATTCCCCACTAATGACACTGCCGCTGCTCTGATGGAAAGGATCAGAGAGACTGCCTAATGAACACAACTCATTACTGGAGGCCTCCTGGGCACGGGATGACAGGGTTTCAGACAAAAATTCATCCTAGCTCACAGCAATGTGACAGACGGTGCATGTTTTGGCTCCGAATAATCATCCTGGTGCAGTTGCCAGTGTGCTGTGCTGAGGGAAGCCGTGTGAAAACGGAAAGTATTAAGAAAGGAGCCAGTTAATCCCATTACAAAGTTTGTTTTACTTCAAGAGGTCAATCCAAGCACTCTATAAGGCTCTTGTGACACCTAAATCAAATGCTGACAGCTTGTTCAGTGCTGAGGAAGAGGGGGAGAAATGGGAGGTCTTGTACCAACACAGAAGTGAGGGAACAGGATCTCACAAATGCTACTGGCTTCATTCTTTCGTGATTTTTTTTTTTTTTAAATTTTGTGCTTACAAAAATTCTACATGTTCACCAATTTTTCCCAGCCCCACCCCCTAAAAATGAAATTATCTATCTCATCTGTTGCACCGATGTCATTTTAGTCCCCGTTCTCACATCACCCCACTGTCTCCTGCTGTAAGCACGTAGGATCACAGCGCTTTATTGTCCCACCTACCAGCAGCCTCGCTCCACGGGGGCTGCAACCTGCAGCTTCTAACACAGGAATGACAAGGGCTGAGTGACACAAGCCACCTCCCGCAGAGCTCAGGTGCAGCCAGGTACCTCCTGCGGCCCCCGGCGGCACGGCTGGACGCCACCCAGCCTGTCCCCATCCCGCTGTGCATCACCATCCTTCCCCTGGCAGTCAGAGCCCTCCTGAGGGCCCCGCGTGGGGACAGAGCGTGGCAGGAGCAGGGATCTGTCCCAGCGTGACGTGGTGTCACCGCTGGCAGCGGCTGAAGCCGTCGTGATTAATGAGGAGTGGGCAGCAGCTACGAGGCCTGGGAATCTTCCACTGCGTTTTCCAAAAGCAGCACACATTTCCCATTCATCTCCCCTGGTCAGACCTGGCCAAACCTCTCTATTAATAAGGGACGGTCCAACACCTTCCTGCAAAAGCCATTAATCGCAGGATGGCTCCCGCCTCGGCACTCCACATCTCTGTTCCTTGGTCCTTTTCTCTTGGGGCTGCCTATAAAAACCATAAATCAGACATCACTGCAGAGAAGGCTGTTTCTGAAGCGATCGTGAGAGCACGGACAGAAGCGCTGCTCTTCAGAGACAGCCTTATTTAGTTAACTTCCGTAATTTTAATTACTGCCAGTTTCCTGGGCTGTTTAATGAGAAAGTGCGTGGCAGTTCCATTATCTTAGACTGACCTAGGGCCCTCCAGGGCACCCCAAGCCAATGACAACTGCTGTTCAGCAGGCTCATCTGGAGTACCTGGAAAAACCGTGGGAGCAGGATGGAAGAGGAGATGCTTACTCAAGTTTCCAGGCCACATGCATTAACTTTGGAGTAATTCAGAGGTTAATAAATAGCAGGATGCCACTCAGACCACAAGGATTTCATTGAATAAGGTGTGTGAATCAAACTGACAATGCCCATAAACCATCCTGCCTTTCAGTTAAAGGATAAAATCCCACACTGCCAATTTTAACCCAACAGCAAGGTAAACAAAAATGGTCACACTGAACCAGCAAATCCCACGAAACAAGAAAATTATGAATGAGAGGCATTCAAGAAGCTCAGTTCTTCAAGCACAGAAGCCAAATCTATATTTTGTGTGAGCCAGGTATTTCCAATGACACCATGTGAGCAAGAGGCATCAAGGTGAGAAAAAACTGTCAGCAGCAAAACCATGATGTCTCATTTTACAAGGAATAAAGCTGGAGCACAGATCATGAGTAAAGCTTAGTAAGTGACCAGCACTCCTTGAGTGGTACAACACAACTGTTTCTTACAGAGCTGAACCCTGAAATGTAACAACCCTATCTTACACAGACTGAGTCAGGTCTGAGTGAGGAGGGAAACCAAAGCTGGCCATTCCAGGTATGCCAGTGTGCCTTCCTTAACACAAGTACAGTTTACACAAGAAGGGATGCCCGTGGATTTCCCTCTCTGGCATCCCCTCAGTGAAAGGAGGACATGGGCCTGCTGGAACGAGTCCAGAGGAGGCCATGAGGATGCTCAGAGGGATGGAGCACCTCTGCTATGGAGACAGACTGAGAGAGCTGGGAGTGCTCAGCCTGGAGAGGTGACCAGAGGGCTCTGGTGAAAACTTAGAGCCCCTTCCAGTGCCCAAAGGGGCTCTAAGAAAGCTGGAGAGGGACTTTGGACAAGGGCCTGGAGTGACAGGACAAAGGGGCATGGCTTCCCACTGACAGAGGGCAGGGTTAGTTTAGATGTTATGAAGAAATTCTTCCCTGTGAGGGTGGTAAGGCCCTGGAACAGGCTGTCCAGAGAAGTTGTGGAACACGTCCCTGGAAGTGTCCAAGGCCAGGTCGGATGGGTCTTGGAGCACCCTGGGATAGTGTAAAGCATCCCTGGCCACGGCAGGCGGTTGGAACTCCGTGATCTTTAGGTCCCTCCCAACCCAAACCACTCTGTGATTCCACAAATGCTGTGATGAGCTGGACTGAAGTGGCAGCTGCTTTACTGGTGCATTTGTCAAGTGAAGCACATCTGCTTCTGGCAGAGTGAAAACACAGCAGAAAGCAGTTGCGTGCCAAAACAGCGCCGCACTCGGGGCGAATATTCCGCCGCAGGCTCGGCCTTAATCACCTGCTTCCCCAGCAGCACGCAGGTTTCCCTAGGGATTGAATAAGGCAACGTGATACTCTCTTGGCTGGCTCTGGGGAAAGCTACTCAGCACTGGCAGAGAACTTAATGCCAGCACTGAGCTCCTTAGTGCAAAGCAAGGGTGGGAAAGGAGGGGACAGCGGGCAGGGACCGGTGGCACCCCGGCTGCCAGGTAGCTTCGAGTTACAGCCACGCCTCATTTGCCTGAGCAAACACACCCCGCAGCACTATATTTACAGAGCATGGCCTTTGCTTCCCATTCCTTTGGGAGATATAGAAATACTGAGAATTCCTCCTCTGGGAGCTCAGCAACAGTTGTCCTCGTGTTGTTGCTGCCGTCCCTGAAACGTGGCTGTGTTTGTGAGCCGCGCTGGAGTCAGCGCTCGTCTACACCACCACTGCTTGCTCCAACCTCCTGTTCTGGGGTAGCTCCTCTCCCTTCTGCTTCACTAATCCCAGTGATACCTGAATATCAAGATGACAGCTTGGAGTCACCCCTGTAAAACTGGTCTGGTCCCAAAACAACAGGATTGCACGTTTTGGAGCAAAAATCTAACAGAATTCACTTTGCTATCTTAGCGGTCTGACATCCAAACTGCAATTAGCAGAGAAAATTGCACCCTGCATCTGAATCCAAGGGAAGGAAAGTAAAGAAATGGCTTCTCTGAGGGAAGAAAGAATCGGAATTATGCACTGCCTGAGCAATATGAATAATTAAACAGGGATATTCTGGGGAAACAGATACTTGTCAAGACCCCACAGTACATGGTGCTGCTGGGGAGGAACCTTCTCTGCAGGAAGTTGGGAGTAGGGAGTACCATGCAAGGCTAGAACAGAAACATCACTTGAACATAATAAGGTGGCATTTGTACATTTGTTTAGTTCGAGTTGTTTTCCAGCAGCAAGCACAGGAAAACACAGAGTGCTGTCAGTGCACTGTGTATGAATTAGCTGCTTTCCACACCAGCAAACCCTCCCAGCCACACAGTCCGTCTTCACACCGCTGGCAGGCACAAGCTAAAACCTACAGAGCAGCTACAAACTGTCCAGTGTTCCAACGAAGGGAGGAAGATGAGACTTCTCAGAGGGCTGTGACATCCCCAGGCCTCCCAAGTGGAGAACAGGCCCTGGTGTCCATTACCTGACCTCCCAAGGAAAGGCCACGGATTACCCTCTTCTCCTGGCAGCCAGAAGCTGTCATTGCAGAGGTGTAAGTCACAGGCTTGCAGGCACAGGCATGGGAGACTGTTTAAATAAGCCTCTTGATAGCACAGCAACTAAGAGGTCTGTCTCTGAAACTTAGAGCAGGTCTGAGGAGCAAGGATCCTCACCAATCTGACACCTGTTTTGGGCAGCGCTTTCTGAAGAGCACACAGCTGCCCCCAACAGATGTTTAGTAGGTAAGAGATGAGTGTTTGCTACCCTTGGGCAGACACAGAGAAGGTGTGGGCGAGCAGCACATCTATTTTCAAGGGTAGCATTATAACAACTTGCTGATAGACCATCTGATTCCGAGTTCCAAATGAACTGGGAATCTGTGTAAAGCACTTCGATAAAATTGGCTTCTTAACAAGTACAGCACACTTGAAAGTGCACTTATGGCAGGATGACAACAGGCCTACAGGGCTGAGGGGCCATGCCACGGGCTTCAGGCAGCCCTCTGAAAAGCCCAGCACAGTGACATTTACAAATCTCTGCTAACCTGTAATTTCCAAAGGCCACAAAGCTTCCAAATTTTTTTTTGTCCGACACCAGCAGCTACATGCTATTGACTCTCCCCGGACAAAATGGGACAGACAAAAGCTGGGAGTCAGGAACATCTCACAGCAATTGGAACAAGGCTCATAAACACCTCATTACAGCCCACTCCCTGCCAGACTGGGAAAGGGAACACCAGTTATGTGTGGCAGCGACCAGAACCGGGGTGGCAACACTGGCGTGGATGAAAAACTTCAAGGGCAGTGGGAAGAGGTCAAGCTCTTCAACAGGACATTTTGGCAGAGGCTGGTTTCCCTCTTGGTCCCAGCCCCAGCCCAGCTGAAGGCTCTGGCAGTGCACCCCCGCAGGGAGGCAGAAGCATTAGTCAGCCTCCCCAGAGCAGCTCTGGCTACAGAAGATGCAAGCAGTGACTCTGGAGGCAGGCAATCCGCCCGTGCCTCACCCCAGCTCTGGCAGTGGTGACTAACAGGACTGCAGGGCTGCAGAACGTCCCTGAGCAAACCAGTTAGAACGGGAACGGGCTCCGGGAACACGGCAGCGAGGAGGAGACGCGCAGGGGATGCTCCTGGAGGATGCTCCCACACCGGCTCTCCCTGTACCCGTGGATCCAGAGCCCAGCTCGGGCCACTGCCCCTCCCTGCCATTGAAATGCAAGGCCTGACAAACATCATCAGCATGACTCCGGGCCCAGCTACGCCAACACAGACATTTCCCGGCCACCACAGACATTTCCCGGCCACGGGAAGGTTTCCAACAACCCTGCCACCCCTCCAAAAACCCCAGCATGTTAACTACAGTCATGCCTTCAACACTTCTCCCTGCCTCACCACAGGAATATTCCAGAGTAAGTAATTGCTCACGACTGTGTGTGGTTGCTAATTTCTGGATATAGAGAAGGGAGATATTCTCAAATGAAAGAATACAGCTTTTAGGGCTTCAGAACAATGACAGGCAGGGCGGCTGCCTGAAGTGCAGAAACTAAAAGCTTTTTCCTTCAGAACAAGAGTAGAATCGAGTAATTGTCGTTTCCAGGGAGATGAGGAACTTCAGGGATCAGAGCTCAATCTGCAGTTAAATGGATTGGAAACAACTCCTTACCAGCTGCAGAAAAAACATGGATAGAATCGCACAGGAAAATCAGAGAGAGCATTTTTTCCTGGCATTGTGCACATGCCTCCACATTTAGGAATGATGGACTGATTATTTAGATGATCTAGGTTAAATATTCATGAATGCTAAGGGAGAAGTATTTCCTGTGCTATCCCTTTCCTCATACATCTCCCTCCCATTCACCTCCCTTCACAGCGAAACCTGACAGGTATTTCAGTTTTCTCCTTTCAAAAGAGAAACCTAAAAATCCCCTCCCACGCTCCCTAAGTGCAATTCTAAGCAGACCAGGGATGTGAAAAACACCTAAAATAAGATCTTAAAACACTCTTTACAAGCTGGGAAGGCCCCTGCCTTTCCCGGAGATGTTTCACAGGTGCCACAACACGAGAAGCTCACGCTTCAGTGGGATGCCAGATCCTGAGCTTTCTCTCGCGCAAAAAGCAAATGCCAGGAGCTGCAAAGGACTCTCCAAAATCGCCAATACCTTTGTGAGTGCTGTAGAGGGCTGCAAATGTCACCACAAAGAAGGTGGTGGAATATTTTCCAGCGTTAACCAGATGAAAGGCCCGTTTGTTATCGCGGTAACGGCGCAGGCACTGGATGAATCGCAACCAAGCAGGGATGCACTGGACAACTGCTCTCACTCCGTAGGAGTAGCTGTTACAAATCTGATTATCTGCAAGAAAAACAGGAGTTAAAGCAGAGAGTTAGTATGTTTAAGAACCACTGGTGTCTTCCTGTCTGCAATATCACTTCATGGCAGTGATTCCCCACCTGGTACTGAGGCACACAAACTGCAAGAAACCCAGAGTACCCTGAAGCTCAACATTCCATCTTGGAGGTACTCAGGTGACACGACATCAATAGCACATCCAGGCAGGTCACCCTCTAACTCCCTCAGTCCTGCCAGTATGACTAACATGCAAGATCAGAAATCATCTATTTTTAAATGTGCTCAGTGCTGTTGGCAGTACTGCGAATAATCAAATTAAGGGTGGAATTACAAAAGGCCTTTGACATTGGATTTTTGTGCATAAATGGGAGAGCACTTAGAAACTCTGCAGGACAGCTCTAAAAGGCTACTTCGCCCAAGATGTCCTTGACCCGTTTTTCTTGTGCATTGTAATAGGAAGAAACATATTTCAGTACGGGACTGGGATTGGCGCTTCTCACTTTGGTTTTTAAAAAGCAAAGCCAAGGCACAGTCTGGCTTCAAAAACTGGGATGAGAAGCAACTACACCACCATGCCATTGAGTCCCCCCCTCCATGTCTGAAAGCCTTCTTTTTATTGAGGTAATGACCAGGAATCCCTCAGCTTTTCCTGGAACCCCCCAAGAACTCCATATTCTTCTGCTGTCTCACTCAGCACATCTAAACCAAACACCCCCGTACCTAACATTCATTTGTTTCTTATCCACGCTAAGGGAGGCACATTATTAGCTGATATTTATCCCAAAACACTGTGTGATCATTGCACTGCTCAGATTGGAGGAGGACAAACTGTTACGTGCACAGTTGCTTTCTGTATTTTAATTTTATTTTTAATAAGTAAATATTTAGCCACTCGCGGCGCTGTCTTTTAAAATGAAGGGAAAGATCAGACAGATTGGAAGAACAAAGTGAACACGGATGCTTATTGAGGCATACAGCAAATTCTCTCAGCAAGTGTCAAAAGCATCAGACAGTGTGATTTGCCAGCAGTCACTGCTTAAAATGGAACATCAACAGCCCCACCCGTGAGGAGACAGGTACGGCATTGCCACGGGGAAGGCCAAAGTCAAAACTCACATTCCAGCTCTGTGCTCTCTCTGGCTAGAAAAGAAGAGAAGACAGAGCATGGGCAACCCTGGCAGCACAGCATCACCTCAAACTGAATAAGAGGTGGCACCGAGGAGCTTCTCCATCCTCTCTTGCTTCGGGGGACGGTGATGGAGCCCGTAAGAACCAGGCTACAGCACAGAAAACTGTGCTTAACAAGCTCAGGATTCTCATGATGAGCAACAGGAAGAGGCTGAAGGCAAACACACGGTTAAACTACTGTGAAATAAAACAACAATGCCAGGAAAATGGATTTCTCTTTCCAATCAGGAGCGCTGTGTCTAAATTCTTTGATGGATACACGCATCGGGCCAAATGACTGGATTAGGAACGGAACACTGATGTGAAATTCCATTTCTCTGGATGGAAGTAAGAAAGGGGAGAATCTCCCTAATGCCATGTTTACAAGAAATGCCAATTATTTTGGTTTCCTGTACCATTAATAACCCTCTTAATACAGACAATTAGGAAGCTGCTAAGCTGGCTCAGTGCTTTTCAGGTCACTTCCACCACATTCACAGGGGTCATCAGCATTACTCTACCTGTATCTGCCAGAAGTCCAGCATTGTCCTCCCACTGAACCTCAAAGCTGTAGAAGCAGATCATGTATTCCAAATCCATAAGTATCACGACCAGGCTGTTGAGCTGATCAGCCAGCCAGAAATCGGCGAAGCCTACCTTGTGGAAGGGAGCAGTGAACACTCGAAACTGTCAGGAAAAACAAAGCAGGAATAATTCATGGCTGTGTCAAAGGCATCCAAAGGCAGTGGCAGGACATCACAGAACTGAACAAATATGGAAATAACAGAAACTCTTGAAGATTTATTGCTGACCTTTTGCTCCAAAAAAGGATAACTGTCTCCTCACTTTTAGTACACAGAACATGCCTGCTTTCCTCCTCCTGTATGCATCTATTCCTGGGCCCCCCCAGCCTTCTGTTTTCTGTTGGCAGAACAGCTCAGTCTCCTCGAACCAAACTCTTTCCCAGAAACTCCCAGGCTCCATTTAAGAGCTCTACACAGCTCCATTTCTCTCTTGCCCCTCACTTTGATCGGCACTTTCT
Organism: Oreocharis arfaki; assembly: GCA_013398015.1. Lineage (NCBI taxonomy): Eukaryota > Metazoa > Chordata > Aves > Passeriformes > Paramythiidae > Oreocharis > Oreocharis arfaki. Next base: position 87,990 of record VZRR01013127.1, on the reverse strand, counting down.
TTCAGGCAGTTACATCGTGTCTATCGACATCTTCCACACTTACCTTCCCCCTCACACTTAATGTCAGTTGGATTTAGACTCTCAGCACGGCCATTAGTCTGGTCATGCCTTGGTTTCCTTAACTCATGAGCTGTTCTTTGGTGTTAGAAGCTGTGAAAGTGAGGGTTGTTACTGGGTCTGGCAATGCCTCCAGCAGGGAAAGGGTTAAAGAAAGGGCAGAGAAAATCCTATTGACTGTCAGTGGACTCCCCCTCAATCCCGGCCCACTTTCCCTCTAAGCCCGAACAGCAGTTTTGCTCCTTCCAAAGCAGACAGTTTTCTGCTCCATTACCTTTGATTACCCCTCTCCCTACCCGGTTAGTTAGAGTTACTAATGGCCAATTTCTCACAGCGATGGCACCAGCGCCAGCCGGTCATTCTGGGATTTATGAGCCTTTAAATTAATGAAAGCACAGGCTAACGCTGATCTTTTACACTGCTCTCCTTACTAACCTGAAGGGTGCACAGCTCCGGGCACCCAGGAAAGGACTGACACATTCCTATCAGCCTGCAATGCAGATTTAGGGCTCTGCTCCCAAACCTTCAACGCCAAATAGGGGATTAAGAGTTAGTGGCATAAAGCAGATATGGATCCTGACCCAGAAAGCTCCATGCTCGTGCTGGATGGCACCCATTCCCAAGGGTCAGACAGGGCCAGCCTTTAGGGAGGACTGTCTTCAAGGGTGCCCAGCTGCAGAACAGCTTCTGCAGAGGTCGAAGACCATGCCAGCCTTCCCTTGCAAAAGCTCTTTCCTCCCTTTTTCCAACACTCCCTGATACCATCTTTATCTGTTTCATCATAGACCATTGCTTTGTCCATGAACAAAGACTGGCTAAGCAATTGGAATGTGAAAATAGCTTTACAGACAGATCTACCCGAAAAAAAGAGAAAAAAAAAAAGAAATAATAATATTGTTGTTGTTATTTAGTTTAGGAAGAGGTACTTCAGCACTGCCAGGTGAGAGCATAAAGCTTTTAAGAGTGTAGAAGTTTTCTACCTAAAGGTTACAGCTGAGGAGGAGTCAACAGATAGATCCACGACATATCTGGCACTGGCATCTGAGCCAGCTATCCTCCAGAACCTGAGCTGCCCCCTGAACCCTCCCAAAGCCATGTGCCAGGCCCTGTGGCTTCTGGCTGCAGCCCAGACTCCAGGGCAGGACCACAGCCACCTCCTCGCTTCCCAGCTCAGAAGTGTCTGCAACATCCTCCAGGTAAGGATAAAGCCACAGAACACCAGGAGCTGGAGTTGCAGCTCAGTTTCAATAACCAGTTGCAATCCTCTATCAACAATTCCACAACCTGAGCACAGACTTCCTGTGCTGATCCCTGTGCTTTTAACACGCGCTGAGATGCCAGATATCTGAGCTGAACACTTCCCTGGCTTTTCACCTCTCACAGACAGGCTCCCCGCACTTGTGGCCATTCAGCTCCTGCAGAGAGCGTGGGCACGGGGACACCGGGCCATTCCCTGTGCTCAGATCCGATTCCTCCTGGCGAGCTGCTCCCCCAGCCCACACAAGGGCACTCAGGGGCTTCTCATCTGGCAGCAAAGGCACAAAGAATGCTCACCTAAGCACACAGGCAAGAAAGAAGAGCCTGGCAGGGGAATTAGACTTTACTACAGGCTAAATAACTTTTTTCACTCGGAGGAAGATCGATTCTGATGTAAATCGCCATCCCTCAGGGATTAGCACTAGAGATCCCACCCTCAACAAGCAGCTGATGTTGATCACAGGTGGAGGCAGGAAGCCTCCCAGATCCACGAGGAAATGCTGCAACACACTCAAGTATGCCCCTGATTTGGTTCCAGAAAACCTGGAAGTGCCAGTAGTGCTCTGCTACACCTGATATGTCAGGTTTCATTTTGGCTGGCAATGAAACATATGAAGCATGTGAAGAAAAATGTCACCAAACCTAACTTTGTTTGAGCAGCACAGTTCTAAGACTCGTACTATTTAAACCTCCTTTCACCCAGAGAGCTGCTGCCAGCTGCATGGAGAAATAAAATACACCCAGCTGGTCAAGTACTCACAGCAAAAGGTGCTCTTTATGTGGTCTGGCCTCTTCTTTCCCCCTCCTCCTTCCACAAAATGCACACAAGTACCAGGTCATTTCCCACCATTAAGGTGATCTTGCATTTTGATGAAGCTTTTTTTCCCTGAGAGACCTTGGGATGAATTGGCCTCTGCACACTCAAGGTACTCAATGAACCTTATGGGTCCCTTCCAACTCCATGATTCTGGTTTGATGGAGAGAGACTCTTTACAAGGGCATTTAGTGACAAGGGGGAACGGCTTAAAACTGACAGAGAGTAGGTGTAGATTGGATAGTGGGAAGAAATTCTTCCCTGTGAGGGTGGAGAGGCCCTGGCACAGGGTGCCCAGAAAAGCTGTGATTGCTCCTGGATTCCTGGAAGTGTCCCAGGACAGGCTGGACAGGGCTCAGGCAAGCTGGGACAGTGGAAGGTGCCCCTGCCTGTGGCAGAGGGGTTGGAACTCAACGATCTTTAAGATCCCTTCCAACTCAGGCCATTCCATGATCCTACAACTCTGTCTCAGACTGCAGGGTAGTCTGGAGATCACTGGGACAGGGCAGGAGCTGCAAACAGCCTAACAGCTCTGTGGAGACTGAGAATCTCACCCCGGCAAGAGATTAAGGTAAATTAGCACAGATACTGCTCATGTGGTTAAAGCACACCCAGTGCTCGCCCTCACACCGGGGGACAGCAGTCAGGCTAATGAGGCTTGGGACTAAAGGTACCTCTGCGAGGGATGGCTGAGTGCTGGGAGGCACAAAGGAAGAAGCTGGAATAGCAGTAAGCCAGCAAATCAAATAACTGAGGTGAGCACACACAGTATTCACCGTGTGTATACCTGCACGCACGTCCTCAGAGCATGATGCTGTGCCTCATCTTTGCCGTGTTCCAGATAAAGTTAATTGTTTTAATTGGCATTAAAATGATTCTATGAGGAAAACCAGCCAGCCAAACCCTCTTCTGCCCAAAGCTGTCAGAGCAGTGCCAGCAAGAATAAGGTATCAGGGGAACCGACTTGATGATCCCTAATTCAAAAGGGTGCACAGGGTGGGGATGAACGTGTGAAACAGCCATTTGGGAAGAAACTCATGAGTCACCCAGAGGGTTTGAAAACTGTTCTTTCAGAGCTCCCACCTATAACTGGAACACTGAAGCAGCACACATATTTACACTGAATTTACCAGCCTTATCTTACAGGAAAATAAAGAGCTCAGTCTCAAATAAAGAGTTTGTTTAAGAGCACAAACAGATTTGATGGGAAAAAACCCCACCCATGAACAGAATTTTATAAGCAGTAACTTTTTCAAAGGTTCTCTCTCCATCAGTGAACCCTCTCAAGGTTGGCAGTATCCCAGTCTGGGCTGAGGAGCACCCATGCAGCCTTGCCTTAGAGCCCTGCATCTCTAATCAAACCCTTTCACTGGGTTAAGGAATAAACAAGAAAGGATAGGAATAAACAAGAAAGGATAGCCAAACATGCAAAAGTTTGTAAGCAGCTGTCTATAGGAAGGTTAACAAGCCAACTGGTACAGGAAGCAGAATATGCTTCTGCAAACCCAGCCTCAAAAGCTATCTGCAGTCAGCACCTGATCGGGTCTGCTCTGTAAATCACAGTGGTATAAGCACCCCCCAGCATCCCTTTTCCTGAGGGTTAGTGGCACTTGTACACACTTCACAGCTACTGCTCAGCCACAGCATTTAAAAAAAAAAGTTATTTATTTAAAGCAGGTTTGACACTTACCAATAGTTTGAGCAGCCAGAAACGGGACTTGTAATACAAGGTTTTGGTAGGGTTGATGAGAAAAAGCAACATGAAGCCATACAAGATGAGTGGGTTCACCTGCATAGGGATGTAGGTGAATTTACCATATATACATGCCAGCAGGCTCAGGCACCACAAAACGCCCAGGAAACCAGCAATCTGCAGGGGAAAAAAACCACACAGACACCTAATGAAAACACAGCCCCGAAACCTGCAATGTATTCTCATTAGAAGAAAAGGGAGAGCAGTGCTCAGCCCTGTAATCTAATCAGACTTCAGCAACTTCCTCTTCTAACTGAATTAGGAGTCCTTGCCAGGAAACGGCGCAGGATTTCTCCTGCTGATCCTCAGCACGGCTCAGCCGCTCTTGCGACCCCTCCTGCTCACCTCAAAGAGATGTTGATGGGACAAGTTGCTGCGGGGATTGAGCTCGAAGATGAGGACGTGGTTGACTCCAGCCTGTCTCCAGCCATACGTGTTGATACCCAGGAGAAAGAGGAATTCTATCAGGAGAAAGCCACCTCGATAGATTCTCACCAGTGGCCACACATTTGGTCCATCTATAAAAGCCACACCTGGCAAAGACAAAAAAAGGAAGGACTTCAGGGATAGCAGATGCACAAAGCAAGGCTCTATCCTGGTTATCAGGTACCCTGAGGAAACAGGCTACACATGTACACAACTGCATATTCCAGCAAGTGGGGGACTTTTTGCCCAGCCCGTCAGAGGATTTAGGAGTATTCCGGGGAAAATTCCCTTTCCAGCTGCTGTAATCGAGTCATTAGCAGCGCCCCTGCCTCACACTGCAGGCACAAGGGACAGCACCAGCATAAATCTGACTTAGAGGCACTTAAATATTCCAGTTTAATAGAGATGAAATCCCAACAGACAGATACACAAACACTTCAGCTCCCCACAAAACCAAGAGGAACCATTTGCAGCATTTAAAACAATGCTAAACCCGCCTAATCACCGAGCTCAGTACAATTGTAATGCAACACGTATTCATGGCCAGCCACACAACACCCAGCCCCACCCGAACAGAAATCCCAGCGCGGGGCAGCGGTGCTGGACAGCCTGTTGCTTCCTTTGTTCAGGCTTCGGGCGTTTGGAAACAAATGTGCTTCACTGCGAACGATGAACAGCCTTACACAGCAGCAGCTCCCTCCAGCACAAACCTCTTTGCAAAGGACCGTCTCCCCTGGTCACTAGACACAGGTTTTATGAGAAGAGCACAAATAAAATACAGTTATTCAATCCTCAATTTCAGGTTCATTGAGAGTTTCTCACCCACATGCTTTTTAAGAGTAAAAGAAAGAACATGCGCTTTACAGAACTGAAGCTGAGGATTTATTCCCACAGACCTGCCTAAATTACAGCCTCAAGTTTTTCAAACTTTTTTTCAGAGAAAGCAAATCCATAGGGAATTTCGTGTGTTCAGCATCTATACTCTATACTACATAACTTATGGAGAAAAAGCTGTGCAAGGAACAATGACTCCAGAACTGTGGCTTTAAATTTAAAACTTAGACTCTTGGATTCAGGTAAAACAGAGTCAACTTTTGGCCAGAAATGAAACACCCCAAAAGAAGCTGAAAGAAATGAGTCTTAAATGTGGAATTGTAAAAGCAGATTTTCAAATTTTTACCTGAAAACCAAGGGAAATCACAAAATGGGTAAGGTTGGAAGGAACCACAGTGGGTCATCTGGTCAAAACTCCTAACAGGGCAGAGTAGCCCCAAAAATACTGACTGAGGAGTGAAAATATCCCTGGTGACAAGCCCAGTGGTAGCCTAACTCTCAAACAAGAGCAGGTCCGCCAGCAAGGGACTGAGATTTTGCACAAAACCTTGCAGGTTCCTGGTCAATAAAGCAAATGCACTTTTCTGTGAAATTCCAGCCTCACACACTAGCTTGGCACCTAGGGGAGCCCGTACAGAAACAGTGAAGCCCCAAAATGTGCCCTCCTTAGGGTGACACTCTCCTGGGATCCACTTGCAGCTTCGCAGCCTCTAACAGACCCCGAGTGATGATGAACTCCTCTCTGTGAAACGCTGCTGCTCTACTTCTCAAATCAGGCAGTAGAGCACTGTGCTGCTGGCAGAAGCCACGTTCTGATGCCGTTCCACAAATTCTCCACGCAGAACACTGAAATCCCATCTCAGCTGATCGAATCATAGAAACAATTTGGCCAAGGCAGCCGAGAGGGCAGCAAAGTATGAGCCCATTAAAAACAGACACTTTGCACCTGGAATCCAGGTTTTTGCCCAGCATCTGCAGTAATGTTGAGCTATCAGATCATGCTTGCTGATACAACACACCTATTACCCACATGGGGTTAGCAACACCTGCTTTAGAGATGGAATCATTTTTATGAATTCCTTCTCACAACCGCGTCACTTTTTCATTCTCAGCACCGAGAGGGAAAGCAAACAACTTCAATCATATTTGGATCTCACACAGAGATCAAGCGCTTAAGTAACAGAAACAATGAATAAAGAACAGTTTCTACACATTAAACAGCCCCTTCATGCAGATGGGTCAACTCCGTGCCTCTACCACGGGAAGACCAAACGGGATGCACTGCAAAGAGCTCCTCAAACAGAGGCATTTTATCCCAAGAGATGGCTGGATCCAATTACAGAAACATCCGATTAAAAATTCTTTTAAGTCATAAAAACACAGACATGGGCTTTCCCTAATGCGAGAGCTCGTAAGTTGATTTGTTAAGCCTTCTCCTTTGTACTGCTTAAGCAAGTTACAACACTCCAGAAATCACACACACAATTAGTAAAGCCGCTTGTGATTAAGCTCTGTGTCTGGATCTGCAGCACTAGCGTGGCTCCAACTCTAATCGGGGGCCAAACTCAGAAGGCACAAAGCAGAATAAAGCCAGGGCCTGAGAGATGCAATCATTTATTGCAGCTTTTAAACAATCTTGCCAACCTCTGCCAATAAGAAAAAGTCAATTAATTCAATTAACAGACTCCAGGCATTGAAATCTGAGGAATTTGCACATGGATTCCCGACTTCCACCCTGAGTGGCTCTGTGTCTGGCAGTCTTCTCTTTGGGGAGTCATTACCAAGCAGAGCTCAAGTCCTACAAGCACCTGTCCCAAGGTGGGCGTGGGCTGCGTGTCCACAGAAGGATAACAAAAATCTCTTTTCACACATAGATACTGCACCCTCAGAATATCCCTCCAAAAATAAGGAGGAAACCAGGAGGAAAGGATCTTTGTGTTCAAAATTCACATGTACAACATGAGAAAAGCCACAACCTGCAGCTGAGCAGAACGAGTAATTCACACCGAGTAATTCAGATACGACTCTGATTGAAGCCAGAACATCCAGGTCCAGGCCCTCCCTAAGTGATGGGAACACACCCAAACCCAGGCATGGCAGGGTACCCACCTGAAAGTATGACAGTGACGTTCAGTGCAATGAACAACCCGCAGAACAATCCAACCCTGAATGTAGTCCAGGCTGGTACAGGCTGTGAACAAAGCCACGGCAGAATTAAGGTGAGGTAAACAGGTTATCAGCAAAGTCAGGTTAGTTGGCAGAGCAAACCTAAAATCAGAAATACAAGGTCCTGATCCCTGATTGCACTCGTGCCCTTGAAGCGTGGTTTTTTAAACTGAAAACTGCCATGTTGAAACAGAGCTTGGGCATCTCAGTGCCCCCTGGAAAATATTCCAGACCACACAAACGCTAAGCATATGCTTTTATTAGCACAAATTTCCTTTCACCATTTATCTCCTCCCTTCATTACCTTGTCTGCATGCATTAGGAGCAGTAACCTATTTCCAAACCTTCCGGAACTAAAGCAGATTATGTGGCCGTGCCCCACGCACGCTCACACCAATTATTTCCACTGTTTCGTTCAGATGTTGAATCTGATTTGGCACCTTGACAAGCTGGAGAAGCAGCTTCGCTCCACAGCCCTCGTCTCTCACCTGAGCTGCTCCTAAGGGTGGAACACGCAAACGTTTCATTGCCTTCTGTCTGTCTCCATCTTCCAACTCGTTGGTCACCACTTCCTAAGGAGACAAAGATACACACTGCTGAAGTCCATCTGAATGAGAAGCACGTGGTGATGCACTAAAACAAAAACTAAAGGTTGGTTTCCGTGTCACAGGTGAGCCCTGGCCCAGCATTCTTTTCATACAAAGACATGAGAAGCTCACCATGCTGCACCAAGCTCCCACACAGCACAAGTTAAGGCTGCGCGAGGCTTTTCCAAGGGAAAAGTTACCAGCTGGAGAGAACATACCCAAATTTATGTAAGCAGCGCCAGAAATCAGTGGCACTTCAGAATCAATTATTAGCCACCTTGGTGGTAAATATGAGATAAAGAGAGGGCAAAACACGATAGAAATTACAGTGTCATAGAATAGTTTGGGTTGGAAGGGACCTAAAGACCTTGTTCCACCCCCCTGCCATGGGGAGGGGCACCTTCCACTAGAACAGGTTTGCTGAGAGCTCCATCCAGCCTGGGCTTGAACACTTCCAGACACCAGCAGTGACCAAAACCCCACTTCTTGCTAGCTAGAAGAGGAGCAGCGCCCAGGCCAGCCTCTTCACCTCTGTTTCGGAGATGAGCTGGTTGATCTTCTTGCAGGTGTAGAAGGGAGCCACCTCCACCTCGGCCACCCTCCACTCCGCCCCCCGCGCTGTCTCCAGGTTCTTGTCATGCTTCTTCAGGATCTTGCGGAAGCCAGTGAAGTTCAGGTTCTGCAGACAAGGGAAAAGATGTTTAACCCCAGCCATCTCCCAAGGAAGAGAAATGGTTCTCTCTCCAGTGCTAGCGAGAAAGGAATCATTAATAAGAATCAAAATGATTGCATCTATTGTCAGGAAGTTTCTGAGTTATTACTCTATTATAAGTAATATATAATCCTTGCAAATAAAATAAAAAATGTGGGACTCAAGGGCATAGAAAGGGAGCTACCTAAACCTTTTTATTCCCTGAGAAGCCAGATCACTTCCACCTTCCTCCTTTATGCAAGAAGTGACCCGATGCTACCTTGAAGACAAATAACCCTTAAGGGGTTTTCCCTTCTGAAAAATCTGAGCTACTGACTTGTTTAAACTTTACACTGCTTTCAAATCAAGTTCTGCAGTTAAATTCATTACAGAAAGGAAATCTTTGTGTGAAAGTTGTGAGTGCTGCAGATTAAACCCAGACAAGTGCATCCCCACAGCAGCATTTTTTTTCCCAGAGTATGTTGCACAATGACTGCCAAACCAGCTCAGGCTTGCAGAGGTGGGAGATGTAACTCTCCAGTCTGTGGAGACAAGCACTCAGTGCTTAAAACAAGAATCAAGTGCTGATTTCCAAGCTGTAGATGATCCCTGATTCAACACCCATGGCAGATACCTGAGACAGGCAAAGCTCATCACACGGCAGCGATTGCCATGGCGCGATGTGCTTGCAACCCTGTATTTCATTGTGCAGGGAGTGCCACTTAAAAAACTCTATAATTCATTCAAGCAACAGCAGAAACACAGAGAGACCATGGCAAGACGCACTTCTGAAAAAAGCTTAGAGAGCAGCTTGGAAAGAAATCCAGAGGAAACAGCAAAATCCAATTCCCTGGGGAGAGGCACCAACTACTCGCTGAAATTATTTTCAATGTAATTATGCTTAGAGTGATTTAATGCCAGACCTCTCCCATATAGGTGGGAAATGAGGCTGAGGAGACAGGAGCAGGAAGCCAAAGCATTAATGACCTGCCTTATTGCAGACAAGAGACTTTAATTACTTTCTATTGGAAAAGTCAGCATTCCACCCCAAGGAGAGCAGCGATTCCACGTGAGAAACTGCAAGAAAAGGATGACTTGGGTCAGAGATCTTTCTGTGGCCTGAACTAACGTCCCTTCATCTGCCATGGGTGCAATCCCAGCCTAACTCTGGGGTTCCTTGGCTGGATGGGATGTTTATACCAGACACCCTAAAACCTCTCCAGCGGCATTTCATCCTCTGGCTGCAAAGATTCTGCAACTCCAAAGTGCTCGATAAAAGCACTGCTGGTCACTGTGGTGCTCCTGACAAGGAACAGGCAGTGATGGGACTGGGGAGCAGAACAAACATCATTTATGCAGCCTGATATTTTGCTATTCTTGCTGCTTTTATTTGACAAGGGGCCTTCTCCAAGCCTGACCTCCATTTCTGCTGCATTTTGTGGGAAAAAAACCCTCCACCAACAACAAACAGTGCAACTCAGGCAATAACATAATGCAACATCAAGTAGAATCAAACAGTGGACTCAAAAATCTTTGCTTGTGTATATTAGGAAATGCACCAGCAAGGCAATTTAATAAAACTGGTTCAGCCTCTATTATTCACCCAATAAATGCTCTATATTACATACAGAATAAGTAACTAAATATTATATGCCTAATTTCTCCGCATTTGTTTGTCCTAAAACACAGTATTTCAAAAAAATTGATTTTTTAATGTATGTACACAGTCTAAATAATACATTGCTGTTAACAATAAATTAATTTTATCAGAAGTTTAATCATTGATAAGTCAACCATGTAAGAGCTGCCCTGGAGGCTGCTTACAGTTTCTCTTGACGTTTGGTTTGTGCACCTCAGGAACGAATGCACGAAACTTGCGCTCTTGTCCAGCCCCAAAACACTGAGGAATTCGCTTCAGAGAGATTTTCCTTCCTCAGGAACCCAACTCAAGGCATCAGCATTTCATCAAAGCCAGTTTGATATTTATAATGCTGCTGTTCACTTCACTTCATCTCCTACACGAAGGGCTCAGCTGCATCATCCTCCCACCAGGTTATTGTGTTTTCTTCTCTCCAAAACTGCAAGAGCTTGAATATTCCTCGTTGTTATATTCCAAGCTCAGGAGTGATTATCAACAGTAGTACTCTGGGATTTAGTTTTATGTCTGTTTTCGTGCTCGTGTTCCTTGTCCTCAGCTTCAGGACCAATTTGAAGGAATTTTTCTCATTCTCTCTCTGGAGTCATGCTGCAGAAAGCAGCTCTGCTGCCTCCACAAAGTGTGAAAGCCATCAAAACCAGATGGGGTTTAGATCAATATTTAGTAGACTTACAGTGGGGGTCTGGACTCATGGTAGCAAAAATACCAGTGTGCAACGTGCCTTTCTTCACTGAGGAACAGCAGGAAAAGATTTCCCTAAGGACTGACCCCTATTTAAACTCTTCATCAAGCCTCAGAATTGATTTTTTGTAATTAAAAGTACAGCTGTCCTCTTTCAGAAAAGAAAATAAATGTAACTGAAGAAATCACAGCAGGTGATGCTGCTTCACTCCATTCCTACAAAGATACAGACACCCCACCTTTCCCAAGAATCTGAACTACGAACTACCACTAATGGTTAAAGAGCTTTATTAAGAAACTCATCGTTTCCAGACACATGCTCAAAGACAACATCGCTGTAGGAGAGGCACAAATACTCAGAGTTTTGGGAGAATAAGTTTTTTCCATACAGCAGAGTGGTATTCAATTTATTCTTACCGTGAATTTTGTTTAGTAAAATTCTCCAGTAAAGATCTGGCAAAGATCTAAATACAGACGTAGTCAATTTAAGCTCCAACATTCTTATTTAACAAGCTAAAACCCCTCACAGTAAAACACTCAAGAGCATTTAATTCCAGAAGAGGTAGCCCAGCCAAAAACATATTAACAGTTTCAGATTTTTATTTCAAAGTTTTTGGAACGAGATCAGCGCCTGCAATATTTACCAGGCTAAAAATCCAAGTACAACTAAAGATTCGTTTGTTTTCATACCTCAAGGCAAATGAGCCTGTATCCTGCAGAAATCAAAATATTTTTTTTTAAATTGATGTTTTAGCAAGAAATTCTGATACAGCAAGGTCACAGCCACTACCATGGCAACGCCAAGAGGAAACAGCACATTAGGATTTCAAGTTTCATGACAAATATTAGATAAAAGAGCTTCTTCTCCAACCTGCCCACTCCAGCCCTGCATAGAACAACACACTGCAGAAGGAAGAGGTCCTGCCTGGACAAAGGGGCTGGGGTCAGCCAGCCCAGAAAAGGAAGAAGGAAAGTCCTTCTGCAGGTCAGCTTAGCACTTCTAGCTCAATAAAAAGCAACTGGACATACACTTCTAGCTGCTAGGAGCCTGTCTTTTCTTTAGAAGTGTTTAGGGGCCCCCCAAAAAAGGAAGAAATAAATGAGAAACGGAGCGAGGCAACTCAAGGACACGCAAGGCACAGTGCCGCTTCCGGACAGGGCGCTGGGAAAGCACGGCTCCTTGCAGGTACCTGATAGTTCTGCAGCAGGATGAGGCTGAGGTAGAGCTCGCTGAAGGCCAGTTTCAGGTCTCTGATGTTCCTGTGCTGGACTCGCTCCTCGTGGGACAGGTGGAAGACGGGCTTTCTGCGCCGCGGCAGCGCGGAGGCCCCGCTGGCCTCCTTCTGCGCGTCCAAGGTGGATTGCAGCTCGGTGCGGAGCGTGGTGAACCTGCGCTGCGCCTCCGCCAGCTTCTCTGTGGGCAGGGAGAGGGCAAAGTCATGTGGGGGGGTCGCTGATGGCCCACCAAGCCCTGGAAACACTGCACCTATTGCTCAAATTACGTGCCAGAGAACGGCCTTCCCCCAGCACGCATCAAACTCAACAGCTCTGCGCACTGCTCTTCTCACAGAATAGAATCACACACTGGTTTGGGTCGGAAGGGACCTTAAAGATCATCAGGTTCCAACCCCCTTGCCATGGGCAGGGACACCTCCCCCTAGACCAGTTGTTCCCCATCCGACCTGGCCTTGGACGCTTCCAGGGATGGGGCAGCCACAGCTTCTCCGGGCAAACCAGGGCCAGGGCCTCCCCACCCTCACAATAAAGATTTTTTTCCTAATATTTAATTCAAACCTGCTCTCTGTCAGTGGGAAGCCATTCCCCCTTGCCCTGTCACTCCAAGCCCTTGTCCCAAGTCCCTCTCCAGCTCTCCTGCAGCCCCTTTAGGCACTGGAAGGGGCTCTGAGGTCTCCCTGGAGCCTTCTCCTCTCCAGGCTGAACACCCCCAGCTCTCCCAGCTGGGCTCTAAGCAGAGGTGCTCCAGTCCTCTGGACCCACTCTAATGGGTCCATGCCCTTCTTGTGCTGTGAGCCCTGGACCTGGATGCAGAGCTCCAGATGTGGTCTCACAAGGGCAGAGTAGAGGAGGAAGCTCTTCTCATTAAACCTACGTAAAACACACAAGTTCTCAAGGAAAAAACAAAAAAATTAGTACGGTCAAAATCAAGGGGCTGTCCCTTCAGCACAGACTGAAGCAGCATTAGCCAGGAGCTGAGACCTCTCAGCTTCCATCCCAGCTTTGATTCCTAAAGGATGCTCAGTCCAGCACCACACAGATACCTGTTAGGGATGGGATAGGCCCAGCCTTTGATGCCTTGGGTTTTCACTTTTATATTTTCAAACCCTGCCCTGCCTAGTGTGTGACTGTGCAGCTCCTTGCAGCTGCTCGCTGCTGCTCTCTCAGGCCAGGCAGGCAGAACAAACCCTCTCCAGGCCTGCTCTCCAAGGACACCCAGACTGTCCTGGGCCTGAAATGTGTAAACCAACATCTTGGGAAGGGGGGTGAGCTTGGGGAAGTTACATCATTAACTGAAGCTTTAATTGGAGAATTAACCCTGATATGCAAATGAACCAAACCTAGAAAAGTGTGAAGAACTCGTGACCTGGGGTCCATCTTGGCCCCTCCTTGGCAGTAGCCTCTGGCGCCCCAGGGCATACCTTTGAAGGCCTTTCAAATAAATATCCACCTTTATTTCCTTACTCCTGCCTAGCCTCTGTTTCTAGGTGGCCTCTCAAGGCATCACCTGTGCCTGGGGGCTGCAAACCAGCACAAGGACAGCGGGGCAGCTGTGCCCACAGCGGCTGCAGGCGGGCAAGGGCTCATCCAAATGCCAAAGCACTGACCACAGGGCTGCTCTGAGAGCAAAGGAAAAGCTGCTCCTCTTTCCCAAATAAATCAAGTGCACAAGAAGCATTAGGGAGAAATCCTGTTAGACAATATTATGAAACATGACAGTGAGTAAGCAAAGCATTTTTCAGATCTGTGCACCAACTACTGACTACGTGTTTACTATCTTTTCATGTGACAGTAGGGAAATCAAAGAAGACAAACCCCACACTTCAAATGTGACACTGAATTTTGTTGCTCAGAGAGCAGCACGGCCCCTCTGCCAAGCTCCCGGTGACAGACAAACACAGCTCTGCTTTGATCAGGAGTTACAGCGCTGCTGGCTGCTGTACATGATCCGCTGTAATAATTTATCCCTCTTTTCCTCACTTTAGAAGCATTGCCTCATTATTTACTGGTTAAAGAGGCCATCAGCGTGCACTTAAATATCATTTTGATGTGTTTTCAGAACAAACCTGTCTCTCTTCCTCACACCTCAAGTATGAAGAAGGTGTTCCTTTAAACACGCTGCTTTATGTACTCTCAGAAAATAATGGTTTTGGCCAAATAACAATCTTTTAAAGCTAAAACCAGCACAGTTAAGACCGTTATCGTTCTCTTTGTTCTGTACAACTGGTTCCTTCCAGGCTTTTTTTCCCCCTGCTAAGCTTCAGTCACAGCTTTGGCATCTCTGGTGACAAGCATCTAGACAGGCCATGGGTGTTGGTGTTGGCCAGGACGATGCTGACCAGGCTCACAGTGCTGGAGCCACCTCCACGCAGCAGGACACCCAGCACTGCACCAGAAACCACAGAGCCACAAGGTCCCTCTACTACACAGAGCTCTGCCCAGCAGCCTCCTGGATGTCAATTTAATTCTCTTCATTAGCATCTTACATAACAACTCACCGATAATTCTCAATTGCTCCCCGCTCAGATGTAAGATTTACTCTTCCTTTTCCTTAGTCTTACTCAATTCTGCCTAATTTTAAGAGCAGAACTACTCTATAATTTTACAGTGCTCTGCACAAAGTATTTGCCAGAAGAACACCTTTCCAAACAGAAAATGGGGATCAATATAGGAAATCGAGTACAGAGGAGCCTGAAACTCCGACTTCTTTGCTTATAAACGTTAATAAAGGAAGAAGATTTAAAATGCAGGAAAGGGCAACTCCTCTCTGAGAACTTCCACGGCTGGAAGGACTCCACCAAGCAGAGGCAATGCAGCCCACAGTGAGAAGTGTCTGCCCACAGCCTATAACCACATAATATTTACCACAACAAGATCAGACTGCAAAAACAATAATCCCTCCCCACTATGGGAACTCCCTCGGGAAGAAGTAACAGATATCTGTTCAAATCAAAAGCCTTCATATAAAGCTCTCACTCTCTATATTGAAAACATCTATTAAACCATCTGTGATACACTGAGATTTCTTTTAGATCAAATCAGTAGATATGGAAGAGTTTAAACTTATATTGTCAATTGAAAGCACTGTTCCACTGTCCCCATGTCCAGGAAAAAATCTTAAAATCCATCAGCCTAATACAATATTTAAAGAAAATACAACGTCTTGAAATCTTTATGACTGCAGATATCCATAACAAATGCCACTCCTGAGAAACAGCCACCCTGTCACCACCTTCTCCCTCCTGCACTGACTCCAGTTATTCTGTCCACAAATCATTTCGTCTCATCAAGGTATGATTTTTTTTTTTACCACCGAGACTCCATGCAGAAGCAAAACAAAACAAAACGTGCGCTGCTGTTCTGAAAATCTCCCAGGGAATTGCCCAGGAAACAGCAAAGCAGAATAGAAATTAATTTCTCAGTTTGCGGCGTACTCCAAAATAATTGAAGAGTCATATACCACTATCACTAATTTAGCACCATCCAACACTAATTTAACACTCTGAAAAGTGACTTTTAAAAACATGTCACTCAAGAGAGTTAGAAAAAAAGCTCAGAAACTGGAACCACTCTTGTTGTGTTGCAGGATTTTGCACGACCTGATGCCCACCGAGCCCTCAGCCCAAGTGTAATTTAATGGCAAAGACTAACGAGATATCCAGTAGAGGCAGACTTCAACAAAAATGGTTGCCATAAAGCAGCAGCTTTGCCCAAAAAATGCTGCTAGATCCTGACTAAAAGAGTCTAAAGAGTTATCGCCTCGACTATGCAATTCCAAGTTGGTTTTTTTTACTTTGTTTTCCAAGTTTATACAAAAGTTCACACATACGGATGACGGAAAAGAGATTCTTACACTGAGGAGCCAGTAAAATTTCCCCCCAAATTCCAGTTTATGTGGGCATGGCCGTGATCAGAGGCTGTTTCAGAAGACAGGAGGTAATCCCACAGCCTGAACCTCCTGCCAGCTACCCAGCTCAGGCCTTTCAGCATTCCTTCCCTTCCCTACTTGTACCCATTATATTCAATATTTTGCTCCCCAGTTTAAAGCCAGGGTTTCCTACAAAGAACAAAACCATTCCTAAATTAACCACGAAAATGTTGCTGGCTACTGTTTAGCCAAATCTTGATGGTGGTGATATAAAATATGACAAACCTGCCATCTAGAAAATCCCAAACGCAAACCAAAACTGACCGCAGAGAAAGCTTTAGCACTTGAACAGTCATTCCTCTGCTGGAACCATCTGAAAATTCTACTGCAATTCTTTTTTCTTTCACTTGGGGATAGATCTTCTTGAGCATAGCCAAAAAAATTGCAAATTTTTTATCCGAATCTGATGTAGTCAATGGCAGTTTTCCTTTCCACTGAGCTGGGATAATGGTCTGGGGAATTAAGGCAATGTTTGCTGGCAGCACACAGGGAAGGGCAAAGAAAGGCATTTTGCTCCAGCTCTGAGGGTTCCATGAAGGAATGGGGTCTGGGAACAGCCCAGCCCAAGAGGATGAGGTTGGTTGTGCTGTGGCAGTCCTGGGTGATGCTCACTGGGGATCCCTCAGCCCAGGGAAAGACGACGAGGAAACGAAGCAGAGATCAACAGAAAACTTGACTTTCTTGAAAATGAACAATATTTACTGTAGCAAAGACAGGGGTGTAATGAGCTGTATAATAAACTTGTAATGAATAGGATGTGCCAGGTCACAATCCAAGCCTGGAGTTACAATAGGGTCCGATGTGACAAATTTCTGTCACAATCACGGATAGGAACCACTGATGGAACATCTCTAGCTGCAGCTCAATGCTAATAACCCTAATAACAGGTTTCCATTCTATAAAAGTCACGTCGCTCCTCTGCAAATAAAAGACTTATTTTAATCTTATCACAGGAGATTTTCAAATTACATGTATTCTCTCCTGGAACTTTTTGCAATGACAGCTAGCTGGGGAAAAAAAAAAAACAACCCTACCCTACATTATTAATGCCATTTTGAACAATGCTGGAATGGGTGTGTACATGTGGGTGCACGTGTGGCAGCAGGTCCTCATTAGGGAAAATTATAATCTGTATTGTGCATCTAAATTGACAGAACTTCCTGCACAGAGTCTAGCTCGCAGTGCACAGGAGCTGATACGGCTCGGAAAGGAAGTTTCTGAGCATAAAGACCTCACATCTGGGGTAGAAACACAAGATCTCCCTGGGAAACAACATAGAGCACTGCTCTGAGTTAGGTACCTATGAACTGCGTGCAGAAGAATGCCTAGAAAGTGTAAAACCCAGCTGACCTAATAAAAAAATACCAATTCTACCTAAAAACTGCCTCTTGTCCCGACACTCCCGCTGCTCCAGGGAGCTGGGAGAGCAGGCACAGCCAGCCCAAAGGAGATTTACTTCCCTAGATGGAAGCTGAACTGAGGGAAGCTGCCGTGCTCAGCCACTGCATCTATCATGCTTCCAGCTACCCTCATGTTCACAGCCCAGATCCTGGCTGGCAGTAAAAGGGCCAGCAATAAAGTCATCACCCAGTGCTTATGAAAATATTTTGCACAATTCAGCTGTGTCTTTGTTACCAGATTAAAATCAGAACTAGAAAAGGCTACCATATTGTGCTGCAAATCCTGTTTATAGCCCTAAGTTAATAAATCAACATGTTAAGTATGGAAGCCAATGCATTGCTGTATCTACATTTAAATGCTTTTCTAGGTGAAAACCCGTTTTAAACCTCACCAAAAGAGGCTGAAAATCATCCGAAGAGTAATGCCAGGAGGAGCCAGAGCACACCGAGCCTTTTGTAGCAATTTTACAGGGTCAATTTCCAATTAACCCGTTCTAAAGTTGTTTTCCAATCACAGGATGGGAAGGCAACTTTCTCAGAGAAAACAACAAACAACAGCTCTTGATATATGACACCTGGAAATCCCCACCCTTACCATCACAACGTTTTCACCCAAAATACACAGTCCGTGGCAATTGCTGCTGGCGGATGGACTCCAGAAAGCTGCAGGAGTTTCGGGAAGAGCTCAGTGTTTAAAAACTTGTTGGATGCCTCAAGATGATCAAGCTGCCATACACAGGCAAGCCCACGAGAGCTATTCCTGCAGAAGTCCAGGAAACACCAGCTAGGAAGCTCAGCACGCCTAAAGCATGTCCAGGAGATTGTCAGCATGGATAAGCTGGAAGACTGTGCCCTTTAATTTTAAGAGCATCTCCATAAAGTTCAGCAGGATACTTTGAAAGTTCAAAGAAATGAAATCACCTGCCACTCATTCTCTCTCCACCCAAATATCAGGGTTTAGCTCCACATCTGTGATTAAACCAGAGCAGTTGTCCAAACAAACCCACACTCTAATTACCTGCTGGTAGACCTGCACCACCACTGTGGCTATCCTGAAAGTTTGGGACCTTCAGGCTCTTTTTCTGTTGCTGAATTTTCCTCAAATACACACAAATAAGCACCTTACCTGAATAGAAAATGTTGATTTTGGCAAGTTCTTTCTCACAGGTCTGGAAGAATTTCTCTTCAAACGTGGCAAAACATCTTTTCACCGTGTCCTCATCTGTGTCTACGAAACAAAATAGAAAAACAAAGGAGTTGTAACAGAGGAACACGGGAACAATTTTACAAGTGGCTGCCCTGGAAATAGTTCTTCAGCATAAATCCACCATCTTTGTCATGCAGAGAATGGAGAGGGCTCGAGGGAACACATATTTGCTTGTAAAAGGAATTGCACCGAGACAGGGACGCACTTGCATCAGCAGCAACAGCATCCTGAGCAAAGTTCCCATCGCCTTTTTTGATCCTTCAAGTGCCACTCCAGATCTCACAAGCTCCATCTTCACTTCCTAACCCAGCCTGTGTTTGAAGACCAAAGCTGACCAGAAGCGTTCACTCCAGCTTAGCAAACATTTGTATTCAGAAGGAAAGCACCAGGTTTTTAAACAAAGCCTTCACCTGATCTTCCAGGGGACTCACTGACTTCAGCCACAATCCCACCCTTCTGGTCAGGGCAATCCTTCAAACACAAACCCAGCATCACAGCAAACTAAAATCCACACAGAAAACTGTGAGGAAGCTTCCCTCCTGGAAAATAAAAACTTCCTCTCATAGGCAAAGTTGAAAGGAAAAGGCCTAAAATATGGTGCTTGTGATCAGATCCACAGCTCTCCTTCACCTCACTGCTCCAGGACAGTTTTAATTCTTTTGCAAGGACTACATACAATTCCATAATTAAGGTCAAAACTTGAAATTTAAGCAGCAATTCTGTCACCTTGTTGTTTTAGAAAATATCGTGCAGAATCTCAAAGACAGAATGCATTTTCTAGTAATTAAGAAATTAGTTTAATGAGTTAAAAAAAAAAAATCAAGACAGGCTATAATTACCAATTTCAGTACTGTCAAAAACCAAATGTTCCTAATGCTGAAGCAAAGCAGACTCTTCATACCCTCCCATAGTTACAGCCCCTGAATCTTCATGCACTCTCACAGATTGCAAGGGTTAGCGCTAAAACAAACAGGAAAATTAAGACTTTATTAGGGTCTCAATGATGTTGAGAAATAGACCACAGAACCACGGATTGCTTAAGGCTGGATTAGGACGACTGAAGCCAATCACTAACCCAGCACTGCCAAGCCCACCATCAAACCCTGTCCCCAAGTGACACATCCACATGTTTTCTGAACACTTCCAGGGATGCTGATTCTACCAGATTCGAACAGACGTTGAAATACACGTTACTAAATTGAGAAGACAAATGACTACACACAAGTTTCATTCACTGTCAGATACACATATTGGACTGTCACAACCAAGAAATCTTTTTCTTTCAGGATTAATTTCTATGTAAAACCAACCCCAAGAGAATATTTAAATGCAAAATTCCAACATTAGGATTTTTCTGATTATTTTTTTGTTTGTGCTCTGGTATTAAGCACCACAAACCTGCACACACTTCAGTACCATTTTCAAGGGATGCTATGGAAAGAGTAAAGAACACAACAGAAAACTGCAGTGCAGGGGCAGCCTTGGAAGAACTCTGTCTTCTTTTGGAGTCTGATGATGCTTTAAGGAGTAAACAGAGAGAAAACAACCAGTTCTGCAGAGATGCCTGGTGTTTACAACTCCACCACCCAAGGGCTTGTAGAGGAGAATTCTCAAGAGCTCCAAAGCCTATTCCAGACTGCAAGTTTTGGCTCCCGGGTTTCTTATCCAATCATTATCCTTGCAGCTCCTTGGCTACTCCCGAGGATGAGGGCTCCCTCCCTGGAGCAAACAAGCCCTGGAATGACAGGGCTTGGGCTCCTCTTTGCTGAAGGGGAACCACAGCAGCCCCGAGGTGTCATCCCAACCCTGCCCGCGGGCTCTGGACCAGGAATGAGCGTTCCCACTCCACAGAGAGCTCCCACACGGATCCCTCCTCGCGGGCAGCCTGAACACCACAGGGACAGAAAATAGCTCTGCTCCAGGGCTGGTGGCTCCCAACAGCACAGGCACAGCAGTTGCAACACCCCACCCCGGGGCTCTCCCAGCAAGGCTGATCTGAACTTGCCTCCAAGACTTCTAAACCCTTGACCTGACAGCAAAGCACAAACGGGGTGAAGCAGCAGAAATTACTTAAAAGGCAGAGATTTTATTCACTAGCTGCCTGAAACTTTTCAAACAATAGTAACCAGGAGGTACCAAACCAGAGCTGACTCCTAAGGATGGGCCTGAAAGGAGAATTCTCCAGCCCAAAGAGTTCACCCACGTCTAGCAGAAAAGTTTACTAGAGATGCTTTCTGACACGGGGGAACCATCATTTCCTGCACTTAAAAATAAGTCATTAAGAAATAAAAGCACAGAGGCTCACTGCTTTCCTGCTCTGGAAACACCAAACCTTTTTGCCATTGCTCGTTGCAATGTTTCAGGACATTCACAAAACAACAGTAACACCAAGCGAGTTTTTAAACTTCAGTCACTGGAACTAACAAAGGATATTAAAAAAAAATAAATTTCTTCAAGCATGGAATATACTTTTTGTCATAAAGTGAAGCACGAATATTTCTATGCAAGCAAAACAGCACCTTCTAAGATAGCAAAAAGCTCAGTAAAGCAACATAGCATTACACTAACATAATCAATGCCAAACATCACAATAAAGATCTTGTTTCCTAAATTATTGACCAGTTCAAGAAATTACAAGTAAGCTTGTTGAACAGTTTGACCATAATCTAAAGTTTGGAAGAGGAAAACAGGCTTTGAACACAAACCAGCTACTACTGGAAGCCCTTCCAAAACCCTTGAGATTAGGAATTCAGGTCTCTATCTCCACCTCAAAACATTGCTGACTCAGAGGAAAGCAAGTTCTATATAAACTATTCAAAATCTTTCTCCAAATGTCAAACGCCGCCTTAGAAAAGATATTTTGCAGACCAGGGTAGATGCCAGCCTTAAAAAAAAAAAAAAACAAACCAAAAATCAGGAACGTCTGTGAAGAAAAGGTTTCCCTTTGGTCCCAGCTCAGTCACTGCGCTGCAATAATAGACAAGTGCTGCCAAGGCTGCTGCCTGCATTTATTTATTTATTTGTTTGTTTGTTTATTTATTTCCCCACAGGGTTGGACAGGACAACGCTTTGCCATGAGAAAATCACAGTGCCAGAACCCGGCCTTGGGCTCGGGAGCTCCATGACAACAGGGGCTGTTTCTAAAAGGCATCCAGCTATTGCTGCCAAGGAGCGCCGGCCCAACCTTCCTTTTGTTCCTTTTCTATAGCCTGAACACTCCATTTACCCTCAGCTCCGCGGAGCTGCCGTGGACGAGGCTGCAGGAAGGCAGCCTGATCAATACTGCAGCTTCAGACCTCATCCTCCTATGGATTCCCTGTCCTGAATGAAAAACAAACACAGGAAGCCTGCAAGCCTCTTGCTTTTACTCGCAAAGCCCAAACCAGCAGCAATCTGGATGTGCTCCCCCCACATGCCACATTTTCAGGTTTGCACAGAGCTCAGATGTTGGCACACCTAAAATAGAACTTGAAGTTGAAAAATTAACATCCAAATTGCATTCCTAAGTCGTCCCAAGCGCTCATTTCTCACTTCTCCTCTCAACTGTTCATTTAGTTTCCCATTTTCTGCAGCTGTAGTATACAAACAAATGATCAGCATCCCAGGCAGCTCTGCTCACTCCCTCCCTTGCAAGAACACACCAGCAAAAGTTTTCTTTGTTAGAGCAGTGACCTCTGAAAGTAATCGTTTTTAATAACTCCTCTACTCTTTTTCACGCTGAATTTTAAAGGGCATTTAATTAAAGAAGATTGATTAGCTTTGTTATGTGATCAGCACAGGTGTAGTTCTCTGAATCACCTTCTGTTTACCACAAAATAGCTTTATCTGAGTAACACTATTTCAACACCCCAGCTAGAGAGGAGGCAATTGGATTTATGAAATCTAGTCAGTGAAACAGAAATAAAAATCAGGCTCAACATTGGCATTAAGCATATCAAATAATACTGAACAGGTGACCACAAGTTTAACATCAGCACCACTTCGAAGATGCTGATTTTTTAAATTTTCCCTCACCCTGTACCCAGCACTCAACTAGGACTCCAACAGAAGGGTGTTATGAAAAATTAACAAGATTTAAATGATAGTTTTCTTGTTTCTATAAAGACAGGAACTGCTTATGCTTCTAGGCCCAGTGGCACACTAGGGAAAAAAAGAAGAAAAAGCCACTTGTATTGCTACTCAAAACGCTAAGAAGTGGGTCACTATAATGAAAACATGTATCTGTCTCCAAAATCCCATCAGCTTTGTCTGTCTGCTCAACCATCACAGTTCTCTGGCACCCTTGACAGATCTGCAGCACCGAGGTTATCGTTTCCCCAACCTTTTTACACAGTACAGTGAAATCTGCAGGTAAAAAAAAAATCAAACTGTGGAGCCCATAAATGCAGGGACAAAGATTACCTTTATCCTTCTAATGCGTTATCCTCATGTTTATTGGGGTATTTTTCCAAAGGAAACCTTTTTCCACAAGGCAACTCCCTTTCTCACAACAGAAAGCCACACTTGGGTCAGCTGGAAATTGGATCATTCACTGAAGCTTTCAGTAAATCAATTACTCACCATGCACTTTCATGTCCCATCCTGCAGCAAATAAAAGTTTAGTTGCACAAACTTCGAAGTGCTGCAAGTACAGCTATAGAAATTTCTTCCTAGGACTTATTCTTGCTGTAGGAAGAAGAAGGAAGCCAACCCTGCTTGCAAACAAAGGAACATTTGCGTTCCTGTAATTCCACCCTAACATCTGAGCTGCAAACTGCCCGTGTAATGGTGTGCAGCTCTTATGGAATTTATTCCATTGACCAAAAGTGGACCTCAAATTAAAATACTGTAAAATCATCAGGGAAGAAGCTACATGAGCTAGTTGATATTAAAAAAAGCTCAAGTAAATTCAAAGCAGGATATACCTGCTTTTCTGAGCCGTCCCAGATGAGCTGCTCAGCTCTCCACTTAATGAATCCTTTAGCCCAAATTAGATCTGGATATTAAATTATTGCCTTAAGCCTAGCAATAAAAAATGACCACTCACTCAGGTAGCAAATGAGGCTGGCATTGCCTGCACACACAGGTTTTATAAGTGGGCAGGGGAAGGAAGAGGCAAGAACTGCTGCAGGTCACCAACACAAGTTCTCTCAGGTTTTGGTTCACCATTTTGGGGTTTTTTTTACCAATTAACCCAGAATGCACAAAATCTATTACAAAACACCTTTAGAAACAACGATTTTCAGACTGGTAAAAATCCTGCTTCCTTATTTTTTAGACTGTACCACTGAAATCTTACAAGGAAACCAGCCAGATTCTTACAGATGGTTTGTTTAGCTGGAAAGAAAAAGCAGCCTCCACAACATGCCTACAAGCTAGACATCCAACCAAGTGCCTACTATAAATTATTTATATTTGTGACTCCGTAAACACAGATTCTGAAGCAATGACAGCGTCCTGGTATGAACTTCAGGTGCAGAAAAACCAGGCAGATGTGAGAAGGCAGCTCCAAGTGTCAGGTTTTGCAGTCTACAGGGTGGCTGCACAGCTGCCCTACAGGTGCTGTTCTTTAAGCAAGCACCCAGCACTCACAATCAGTCCTTCTGCAGGCAAGGAAGGCAGTTCTAGTCTTTGTCAGCTGCTCCAGGGGAGTCACTAATGCTTCACGTCCGTGCCATGAGGAGATTCACTACTCCCAGCAGAATTATAAAACCAAGGCTGTGTGGTACCTCAGATGTGAAGGACAGCTAGGCAGAAACTTGTGATAGGAAAAAAACCCTAAAAACTAAAAGAAAAGCAGCACAAATGCCCAGTAATATTTCAAAACCTAACATAAAAATATTGATGACAATATAGGATGACAGATCTGGATGCCAGGAGACATCATACAGGGGCAGCACTCAAAACCTGCTTTCCCTAGTTAACAACCGCCTTGAAATTCCTCTCTTTCCAAGAAAGAAAGCAAAGATTTAGGTGTGTTTTTGCAGAAGTCTCCCAGTAAGCTAGGCCAGAAATACTGCCACACACCCCAGGGTGAAGGGAAGACAGTCAGCAGGAGCTGAGAGTCAAATGTCAAACTGACCTTTACTCCAAGACAAAGAATGGAGAACACGGGGGTTGAGTTACTCAGCTGGTACGTACTAGAACCTGTCCAGGCCACGTCTGCTGGGCTGTGACAAGCAGCCAGCGATGCAAACAGAGATCCTGGGGCTGTGTGGGATCCCCAGGATCACAGCGGGACGTTCCCGGCTGACACAGCGCACCTGCACCTTCCTCCAGCTGCTCACCTGCTGCCTCCAGTTCTGCTTTTCAACAAAACAAGACAAAACAGCAGCAATTATGGCTGCACAAAACTCCATGCCACAGTTCACACACCAGGGGTTGAGGAAAGCAGGGATATTCCAGCCTCTTACAGAGAAGATCTGAACTGGCCCCCGCACCTCTGGCTGATGCTACATGAGACAACAGCTCAGCGCTGCCATCCACTCCCTCTTCACCAGCCTTCCATCCGAGCAATGCTGCATCCAAGGTGATCTTTCTTCCCCTCTCATCAATGACAGGGCCACCAAACAAAAAGCTTGGCGGTACCTGCTCATGCTTTTAAGATCTGCTGAATGGACCTCGAGTAAATAAGCACGGCTGTGTTTTATGCAGCTACAAACCTGTCTGAAAAATCTCCCTTCTGCTAAAACACGGGGATGGAGATAAGGATGCCCAATTCGGTCCTCAAACCAAGAAGACAAATATAAAAGAAATGCACACAGCACCATGGAAAACCAAGACCAGAATTATTGATATAAAATCAGGTGCTCAGAGTTCAAACCTAATTTTTTCTCTATAGTCACCTTCCCCACCTCTCCCTTCAGCCTGGCAAAGCCCAGTGGGTTCAGCAAATCCTCTGCTGATCAACAGGACAAGCGCCCCCAACCTTTTAGCCAAGCAACACTTGAACAAGTATTGCTCCAGGATGGGTAGGGAAGGATCACCCCAAGCTGTGGAGATCTGGGCCAGCTCCCAGAGCAGTGATGAAACACTGGGGGCTTCCATGGGGAGAAGACCTTGGAACCCCATGGAGGCAATGGGGACTGGAAATGCAGCAGCAAGAGGAAATCAAAGGAAACTCAAATAGTGCTGAATACAGCAGAGATTCCTCACCCCCAGACCCACAAATATTCCTTCCCTGCCCCATCTCCTGAATGAAGGTGGAAGGTGGCATGGAAAGAGAAACAGGAGGAAACTTTATGACCTTCTTTAATGTGCGTTCTTATTTATCAAGAAAGATGTAAATTCGATATTGTGAATATTTTAATCAAGCAAAAAAGGCTTCTGTCAGGAAATAAAGTTTCATAATAAAATGACTGTTTATGCTCCTTTTATTGAGCCTCCAGCTTTCAAAGTTTTACTTCCAGAATTTTACTGAGCAGCAACAATTACCTTCTCATTGAAACTGCACAAAAACTGTCAGAACATCTGACACAACCAAAAAGAGGAGAAGAATTAAAACAAAACTAATAGTACAGTCAGTTAAAGGAATGTTGATACAGTGCACTTTTAAGTTTTGTATGTATTAATTTTTTCCTAGGAAAACCACACGGAGAAGGAGTTGTGGGGAATCTTAGCAGTAGTTATGGCTGTCCTTTATGCCCTCTCTTAGACACACACACGATGCCCTTTTCCTTGCTCTGGTGCTGCTGCTCATCCAAGACCACAGTGAACCAGTTCAGGAAGTTAATCTGGTATTTAAAGAACTACCCAGCATTAAAACTAAAAGGCATTACAAACCTCACTGATCAATAAAGTAATTTCCTGTGGTTTAGCCCTCTGAAAGAGCTCCTTGCACACAGGGAGGAGGAGGTGAGAGGGAGATTCCCCCTCGGGCAGCAGCGACCTGTTAGACTGATTTAACTGGAATATCACATCACCTGCTTGGCCCCGCGTCCCTCCTGTGGCGGGAGGTGACTGAGGGCATGACCCCACAGCTCAGCTGACAAAGAGACATTGGAGAAGCCAACACAACTCACTGGAGTTGGATTCACGTGCCCTTACCCTTGATATGAACACAGGAAACGTCTGGATTGTTAAATTAAACAGATTGAACCCATCCAAGATTTGGTCTCCCTCTCTCACCAGCGCCTCCCTTCCTGCCAAGGCTCCAGCACCACGTGTGCCTCCAGTCCTGCCTTCTCCAACTCTCTCACCACACCTTCATGGGGAAAAGCCATCCCCAACCTGGATGCAAACTGGCTAATTCCATGTACTCCAGCACAGCTGATGTTCAAACATTTTTGGGATATTTTAGTCTGCTTTAAGCTATTTCGCATACAAGTAAAAATCACAGAATTAAAAACTAGTTTGGGTTGGAAGGGACCTTTAAAAGCCACCTAGGCCACCCCCCCCTGCAATGAACAGGGACACCTTCAGCTAGACCAGGTTGCTCAGACCCTCAAATACTTGATTTGGTGTAAAAATGTAAAATGCTTGAGAGAATAAATGAGTTGGAAAACAAAGTAAACTGAGAATTCGTGGTGTTACACAAGTGATTGCAGCAACATTTTGTTACGCAAGCCGGACCTTTGAAATGGGCAATGCCTTGATCAAAGTACTCTTGGAGAGGATGGCCACTGTCCCCTCCACAGATATCCTTCAGGAACGTCTTCTGCTGGGTCTGGTGACAGACTTGAACTGTCACCCACACATCTGATGAAAGAGATAAATGCAGGGCAGAATCATCTTGAAATAAGAGTTTAAGTCCTGTTCTTTCAGTGCCTTCTCCCCCACCTTCTTTCCCTCTCTCCCTCCACCAAATATACTCTCTAGAGTATATGTACATTTTATTTTTCTTTTTACATTGCTGGCAAAAATCAGGTTGTGCATGAGCAAATGCAGCAAGAAAAGTGCTAATTTATGCTGAAACAAGTGGCCCAGACCCCATCAGTGTTTTCCCAGTGATAAAGCCATCCCTGCAAATGCAGCCTGACAAGCAGCTCACCTGTGCTGCACCGCCAGCCACTGCGCCCTGGCCACACTCGTCCAGACCCTCAAATGGAAATCTCAGCAGTTCTGCTCTTCACCAAAACTTGCAGGAGGCCACCAGCAGCAGACACACTCTGGGGGCTTTAAGAAATGCCACATTTCAGCATTAAAGCCATGCCCTGTCCAAGCTCTGTGTGCATGCTGTAGGACCAAGCCCAGCTCGCTTTTCTTGGGGAGGGCTTAAATAGCTGCACAAACTGGACCCATACACTGGACCTGCCCTTCTTGATCGATGAGTAACACACAAGCAGAGGCATCAAATTAGTTTTTACAGAATCTTGCTTTGAACTCAAGCACTTCTCTGAGTCCTTGCACCCAGCAAACACACGAGGATTGGCTGGAAAAGGCGAGCCTCGACCTCCTCAGTTCCCTGATGGATTCTGCCAGGCAGGGAGTGAGAATTAGGGGCCAAGATAAGGCCTAAGACTAGCAGCAAGGTCACTTTGCGGCAGAATAGGAAGAAAAGAATACTCTGACTACAGAAAAAGTGTTCAGAGGGCTTCAAAATACTTCTTTTGAGGGATGAAGGTGTTTAAACCCAGTTACTTCATCCTGCTGCAGATAATTCTGTGATTCATCGGCAAGCCAGAGGTAGCTTTGCTTTGAACACAGGAATCTTTTCCGTATGAGGCAGGAGGCATGGGCCTCTCCTCTGCGTTACCTAAGCAAACACCATCCACACCCACAATCCTTTTTCAATAAAGCCTCCATACAGCAGCTCTTTCTGTCAGGAAACTCCTCTGCTTTCTCCTTGTCCTCTGCCACTGTACATCATCATCATGGAATGGTTTGGGTTGGAAAGGGCCTTAAGGACCATCTTGTTCCAAGCCCTCTGCCACGGGCAGGGACACCTTCCACCAGACATGAAGGTGGTGACCTCAGAGCCAGAACCACCTCAAAGCTTACGGGAACATTTTGGTCAGTTCTTGGCAACTGCTCTGGGCAGAGACACCACAGGAACCGCCCTTTCACATTTAGCCATCGGGCCATCTACCAAAGCATCCCCCTTGGGGAGGCACCAGAGCTGTAAAAAGCACTTCACTGCTTGCTATGGCTCTGCACAGCAAGGGGTGAGCGCAAGGAAAAGCTCCGCAGTTCAGGATGGTCGCCTTGTTTCCACCGCTGATGGCAAAACTGTGGGATTCTAAAGACAGAGTGAGTATCTCCTCCTCCAAAATACTGAAAACTTCCAGGGAAATGGTGTGGCTAACAGCATTTTAACTTCTGAAAAACAAAAGGAGTATCAGAGTGTGCTTCCTGCTCCTAAGGCTGCCGGGGCAGGATGCGATGTGGAAGGGGAAAGGCTGCTCCAGCAAAGCACACTGGTGTCCCTGGAGAGACCCTGCTCAGCTCCCTGGGTCTGAGGGGAAGCAGGGAAGGGAATCACAGCTAATTGAAAACATTTTGCATAATTGGAGCTTGAAGAGACATATACCCATCACTCCAGGAAACTATTTGCATCCTTACAACAATTACGGCACATATAAAATTCAGACGCTAAGCAAACAATTAGGAACACTAGCACTGGTGGAAAAAAAACCAGGTGAATTAATGGACCATCACCATTAAAAAAGCAACAACAATGGTACTTTCAGAGCTCTTTTCAGACATGTTCATTGGAGATCTTGGGGGCAGGAGGAGGAGGGAAATGACAAAAGGAAGATTAACAGAACTGTGTCTTGGGAAAGACTTCAATTAATATTAAGAGCAACTAGAAAGACAAAACAAATGACGCAGAACCACCAACAGGCTCCCTATATGGAGTACAGCGAGCACATGGTACAGAGACAAACCTACTTCAAACGTGCTCTCAATGGCTTAATTTCCCCCCAGGGAGCTAACACTACTCATATTCATTTTTCCTTTTTTATTTTACTAGCTAGTAAAGGCAAACAGTTAGCAAGAAGATAATAAGCAAGCAGTTATCAGATGAAGAAAAATACATTTTGGAGGTATCTCAGAGAAATGACACAGGGCTCGAGAGTGGCTCTGTGCAAGATTTCACCGGAGGGCCTTACAGTCAGACCATCTTCAGGAGCAGAACAGATTGTTAGTTCTCATAAATGTTTACAACAGCATCTTCCTAAACATTTTGCACAATTTAAAACAATATTTTTCTTTTTAAATTATATAATTCTAGCTGAAACACCAGCAAATTAACATTAAGTTAGCTGCTTCCCCACTCAAGGCAGTAATTCTTCTGCTTTAATTCTTACATTATTACAGCAACAGATGTTGTAGGATCCTCTCCACAACACTACAAAGCCTACCCAAGGTTATATTCCTCCTTGCTCACGCAGTGCACAGCCACCCAGCTGAGCCCTACCCTGCTGGATTAATTAAAACACATGGATTGAAGCATGCCTGGAGACACTGTGGTAAATTCAAGATAAGCAGAAGCTCTCCAGTGCAGGTCCCCACAAGTTCAGAGCTGTTTTCTTCTAAACACACACTCAGGTAGCATCCCTTGCCTTCCCTTCTTTTCAACCCTGCACTCGAAGGGCTTGTTTAAATCCAATTCAAGCAAAAGCAGCATTCCTCAGTTGCCACTTTGCTATGATTTAAGTACATGGAAGGAATAAGCTCCAGTTCAAATGTCCTTCCTTCAAGGGGAGAGAAGATACTCTTTCACAGGGATTGATTTGGAAGTCTATGCCCACTTCAGCTCCTCAACAGAGCTACTGTGTTCCAGGGGTAATTTTAGTTTAAGATCAAAATGCAGCAGAGGCCAGGACTGCACTTGTTTGTTTGTCTGTTTTCCAAGTTAATCTCTTTCATTTTGCACAGCACAAGTCCCTAGCCAGAAACCACACGGGCTGGGTCTCTCCTCTCGGAGCATCCCTGCCAGACTGGAACTGGAATGAATCCTGCTGAAAAGGATTTTTACACCCCAAGTGAGAAGAAAGATTGAGAGGCATGTGATTTCCCCCCCGCATTTCCCCCAGGCTCGATGCACAGCACTGCTGGCACTTGGTAAATAAAGAGGCAAAAGGAACCATTCAGTAATTTCTATTACTTCCCGAACAAAACCTGGTGGGAAGGGAACACACAAACTGCAGAAGTAACTGCCAACAGAAAGGTTTTGCATCCAAACACAAACTCGAAGTATGATGAGGGTAAAAAAAAACAATGGCCCAACTTCCTAAGTCACTTCTTATTTACATTTCAAAGGACGTGTTACAGAGCCACCACATTTAATTCTATTTTGCCCCTATTCGGACAGTGGAGAAAAGCCTAAATTTAAGTCCCAGTTGCAGAACCAGCTGTGCAAACGCACAGAACAACAGTACTTTCGATAAACTGGAATAAATCATCTATGGGTATCTTCCTGAAGAAACCCGTGTGCTGCGCACACAGCGACCTTGCCAGGCAGCAGCTAACAAGACACTGCCCACTTCGAAGCTGTGGTTGAATTGAAACCTTCTTATTTGCCAAACCTGTAAAATTAAAGGCTGATCCTTATTGGAAGTATGGGTGATAAAGGCACTCCAAACTGCAGCTGCAGGAGGCAGGGAGGAGCTCAGAGTTGTGTCCACCAAGGCTTGGGAAAGCTTTTGCCGCGCTCCAGGAAACCTGGAGCCAACCTTCCAGCCAAGCTCCCTAGAGCAGCACCCCCCAGAAGGGCTCTCCTCGCTGCCCTAACCATGCTTTGAGCTTTGTGGCTGTGTCCTCACAGAAGAATTTTATCGCAACAGATGACCGCAGCATCCAGAAGCACTGCTCATGTAGCCGGCATGCTGCTAATCAACAGCCAGAGCAGATGGAATGCAAATCTCCCAGCGAGGGGGGACCAGGAGGCTGTCACCAGCCTGCTCCCACCACGTAAATGAGCTATTATCAATTAGGAGCTAAATTCAGACGGGATTTTGGTGAAAGGCAACACTTCAAGGTGTTTACGGGGGAAACCCATCTGTGCCGTCTGAAAAAATCCACCGTGCGCAGCAAGGTTCTTCTGGGCTGGTTTGTTCGTGCACCAGCACAAGCGGCTGTTGTCCTGATTTCAAGCCCTGCAAGGATTTTAATTTAAGCTTCAGGCAAATTAATCCATCAAGAACGGTGAGGATGGCCTTAAAGGTAGCAGTATTTCCTTCTCACCAGAATAATTTTTTTTTTATTTTTGGCAAGTATTTCAGAGGCCGGAATCAGCTCCTTTCCAACAGCAGAAGATGGGGGCGTGGAAAAAGCAGCATCTAAAAGTCACACAGAAATGAAGTTTTGTTACATCCACACTGGTCTGTACCAGCAAGGCACAAAGAACCAACCTCAACAGAGTTGGGGGTTAAGCATATAAGGTTTGGGGGTTGGTCCTTCAGCAAATTCAATGCACAAAGAACTGAAGCTGCCCCAGCTCACTCACTCAATTGATTCACCAACTGTTCTGAAACATGAATAAATATGTAAGTGGCTACTCTGCTCTAATTAGTGACATTCAGTGAATCTAACCAGGGAGCCCAGACCTCCAGCCCTTGCATTTAGCTCTCAGTGCCTCTCCCCTGGGAACTGAATAGCAATCAGGTATGTAATGCAGGGATGGTTGCTTTTTCCCCTTTACATTTAGAGTGGAAAATAAGGGGGGTACGCAATGGAAAAATAGAATTAGATCCTCTAAATCCAAGCAAAAGGTCTAAACATGCTTAAAGAACTGTCTTGAGGGGAAAAAGAATTCGAGAAGAAGGAAAAGGAATAAAGGAAAAATTAAACCGGGTGCAATTGCAGAAAACATGAAGCAGATGATGCATTTCCTATGTGATAGCTTAAACAAGTCCCTAGGCACACCTCCTCAGTCCATCAAACACCACATTTACATAAAATCATTAATTCATTACAGTCATGAAAGAACACAGGGATGGGTTAGGAGGGGCAGCAGGGAATGAATGAAGTGGAAATATAAGCCAGAGACATGAGCAAAATGTCCACATCCACGCACACAGAGCTTCCGGGAGGGCAAACCTCACAACCAACCTCAAAGAAATGTCTCAAACTGAAAACCCTTCGTGTTTGCCAACCCTAAACCAGCCTGGCTCCCAATACACAGACAAATGTACACATGATAGTCGTACTGCTCGTGTGCCTGCCCTCTGTGCTCTGGGGAGGGGAGCTGCTGATGCTGCACTTGGTCCTGCTGCCAGTAAGAGTTACTTGCTTCTGGTTTGGTCTCCATGACCCTGCATTAGAAACACAGCCTCTGCTCCTGCTAAACAAGGTCTCAGCCACCTCTTTTGACCCACTGGAGTCAGCTTAGCTTCTCACGAAGCTTCTTGCCCTTCCTCTGAAATAAGGGTAATTTTAAACCAAAAAGTAGTCCAAAAGATTAAAGCCCCCCCCCACCCTGCAAACTTACACAGAACATATGAATTAATTTTCAGGTTTCTTGGCTGTTTTATCACTTGATTCACACACACAGAGCCCAAAACTGCAATTCTGTAGCTATCAATCTGCCTCCAGAGACAGTGTTAGCACGGCAATCCCCCCACACAACACAAGTGGTCCTACAGACGGCGGCACTATTTTTAAAGCAGAACATGGATGTGTTTTCCTCTCCTTTGCCAAACAAGTACATGAAATGTGCCACATGGCAGGTAGCATGCAGATGACAAAACAGTCAGAATTCAGCAGAAATACAACATGGGGCTGCCAGAAGGATTCCAACAAAACTTTGACCAAAAAAAAGCACCCCGAACCATACTGATAGGTGCTCCACCAAAAGCTTTGTCATATCTTGGCTCTCCAGAGGTGGGAACTTCCACTATTGTTGTCATCTCAAATTCAGCTCGATGAAGGATAACTGCATTTCACACAGAACGAGCGTCCTGGGACTGGGATGTAAACTTAACCAAGCATCTGTTGATGTGTCTGCGTTAACCTCTGAGACCCAGAAAGAAGTCATCCTGAATTTAGAGACTATTCCAAGAGGAGCTGCTGGCACAAAGGAAATAGCCCACACCGGAGGCCAAGACAGAGTGTTTTCTGTAAGGGACAGACTCAGGCAGAACGAACACACAGTTCATGCTGGGGAAAGAGTTTTCCATTTTGGAGCTCACCTGATGTGCTTGCAGGCTGTCACACACACCTAACACCGCACACAGCAGAAGCAAGCCTGTAAAAAACCTCTCTCTGGGACGAAATACATTCTTCATACCGACAGCGACTCTAAAGAACACCTGAGATTTGTAACCAGGAGCGAGCTGAGCATGTGCTGTAATCACCCTGACATCTGAAAGGTCCGTGTGGTGTCAATATACCCAACCTACGAGGTTTGTACGGCGCCAGGTACCAAAGGCGGCGAGGAACGGCGGAACAGAATAAACCGCAAACGCAGTTAGGGGGAACTGTAAGGATTGACTGGAAGAGAAGCAGGTTTCCCGTTCTCAGGGATGCATGGATACCTGCCACACGAGTGCCCTGCGGGCAGCACCGGGCTCAGCCGGCGCTATGGGTTACAGGGGATGGTTCGGAGGGACACCCCCACGGCACAGAACACAGCGGCACACGGGCAGCCTCCACACCGAGCATTAAATCAGTCTTGCTTCTTAAGAGCAAGCTTGAAAAGACCAAGCTGAGCGAGCGGCTGCTGCTGAACTAACGGGTATCATTTGCGCTTGTTGTAAAAGAGCAAATTTAGGGAATTTAAAGCATGTGGCATTTTATGCGAAAGCATTTTTGCAGTTAACAGCAAAGAATTTTATCATTTTGGGTTTGTTTCTGCTATTTGCACTTAAAGATCCACCAGGGCATCCACCTAGCATACCTTATTAGCATGTTGTTTAATAGTGTTTAAGGAATGACCTGTGAATTGTTCTTTGGATACCCCCAAACTATGTATCTCTCCTCATTAGCAGCTCCATTAGCACTGAAAGATAAAAATAAACTCTTTCCCTTCAAATGTAGTATAAATACATGCCACCTCTACAACTAGCAGCAAAGACTTAACAGCAACAGCCTATGTTTAAAATATTCACAACTAAGTTTCGAGTAGGCAAATCTGACAAGAATTAAACTATGTTCCGTAGAGGTGATGGTGTACTCAGACACATTCAGGAACGCTGCCAGTACTTAAAATAAGGTTTGCAACATTGTGCAAAAGAGATTTTATAATTTTAAATAATTGCTTCTTATTTTGAGTGGAAAAATGTTTGCCAAAGCAAGTGTTTTTTATGAACCATAGCCTACTGCCCTAGATTCCTCTCTGAAAATTGTAATTATTTTATTACAGTAAAATAGTTACATCATTTTCAGAGCCTGAAATGGTAACGCTGTCAAAAGACATATGCTGATAGATATTCCAGTGCCATTAGCTATGAAACCTGACTTCCTCTAACAAGTCTTTAACAAAGCCTCAATGAACCGAGTTGTGCCTCACTGCAGTGCTTCATTAGGGAGCCGGGGCGAGCTGCCTCCAACGCCGCCGAAACACAGAAAGCTCCGAGCAGCTGTGGTGGGAGTGTTTGCATCCGGCTGTGCTGCTGCCCACAGCCCATGGGCAACCACAGAGCTCAGCCAGCTCCCATCCCGTGCTTCACCAGAGCCCAGGAGAACAGCCAGCGGAGCAGAGCAGGCACTGAAACGGTGGAGGGGCTGGAGAACTGAACCCACTGCAGGCTTTACCTGACAGACAGCTGCCAGATGCCGGCAGCAGATGGATTCAGATGCACTTGGATCTCTCTGCGAGCTGGGAACCCCTCACTGCTGCTATCCATGGACACAAAATCTGTGTGAGAGCTAAACAGCAGAAAAAACATAAATGAGAACCGAGAAACGTGTTATACTTCAGACTGAGCATCACAGCCTTACAATACTGTGTCCTGGTCTGAGAGAAACACCAAACCACAGACATACAAATGCATCCCCAAATATTTATCACGACACACTGCTGTGCAAAGCGTGCTTTGCTGTGCATGAAGCAAACCCCCTCCACTTCCGTGCTACGTGGAGGATGGAGAGACCTTGGGAAACCTTTCCCAAGCAGTGGGAAGGAGAAATTGTGGAGGTGGATCTTTTATTCACAGGAGTTAAAAGTAATCTTCCCAGAGAAACAAGCTTTTAAAATAACCAGAAAGAGTCTCACTTTCCAACAGCCAGAGAAAAGGTTCTTGCAAACTCTCCTGCTTTTTTTTTTCCTTCTTCCTTTGCATATGCAGCTCATTAATGGGTCCTCCATCTGCACTCACAATTGCTCTTAACATTTGCACAGCCCAAGACAAAGATGTTCTGGGCAAGCCACAGCCTCTTCTGACAACTGTCACAAATGAAACGCCAAATCAGTCTGGTGACATCTTTGACCCATGACAACACTGCGGCTTCTTGGAAGGAAATTCCTGGAAGAAATCGATACGGTGCTATAAAACCCTGTCAGTTCTGCTATTGCTCAACAGAAGGACTGCATCAGCAAGACAAAGGCGACAGAAAATGCAGTCCCAGGATATGGGGTAGGATGGAAAAGGCTGGGCTGTTATGGCTGCGTGAGCGGTGGTGGCTTCACGAATACAACCCCAGTGGCACCAGCAGGGAATGTATGGCAAGAGGAGACTGCAAGGCAAGTTCTGCTCCTGGATCTCCTGAATTCCCACTGCTGAGAAACTGGAAAAGCCTTCCTTTGGAAAAGAAACACCATGCTGTAATTTATAAATAAATAAACATATCATGTCAAGAGTCCCTTTCCTCTCTTATTTTACCCGCTCGCTGCCCAGCTCCCACACATCCTACCACTGATGATGAATAATTCCCTTTTAAAATCAGGGCACACAAACAGGGATCATGAATGCACAAGACTTTCTGACAAAGAACACTCTCCCATCCACGTGGGATGGGGATATTTTACTATCATCTCCATCAAAACAATGCACTCAGTGCTACAGTACGTCCCCGTGGGCTGCTCTGAGCTCACGCGAAGATGCTCGGCGTGCACGGCCGCCACGTGAGGAGCAGCACGCAGCCCCAGAGCCCTGGCAGAGCACTTCCCCTCTTTCCCCTTTCCATCTTAATCCACATTGGCACATCCTGACTTCTGTCAGTTTGGGAAGACTGCTCACAGTTTTCATGAGACATTGTGAGGAGGGCTACAGGCATCCTCCCCACGCACGATGCATTCGCAGTCCTCCAGTGCTCACTATTGTCTCTGCTCCCACTCGTTTAAAATTCCTACGGGATACTGACACATCTCAATAGGGCTTTAATAATAGCCTAATAATTGCTCCAGATAATAACTTACATTGTATTGAAAGCTCGCCTGTTGGGGGGTGGGTAGAAGGGTTGCCTTGGTAACAATGAAAAAATCATATGGCAAATAGAGACATGAAAGGACACAAGCTGATCCGTTTGCTCCCTGCTCAAAAATCCGTGGGAAACAGTGACACTGGCACGAAAGTAAGGCTCTTCTGGTCAGAATGTGTAAACAGCACTAAAACCCAACTTATCTGGAGGTTTAATTAAGGCTTAGGTAAAGAAGATGTTATGAATTATGCAGTAAGGGCCAGAGGTAGCAGACACTACAATTTCAGCGTGCTGCTGTCAAAGCCGATTCTCAGTTTCAGGAAGATGGAATTTTGTCATCTAAACAGCTTAATTTAAAGTGCTGGAGACAAGGTAATGAGGTCAGTAAACTCAAATGCTCTGAGCTTGTGTTTTGTCTTTGCTCTGCTTTGATCAGTTTTCTCCGGCAGCTTTCTTTGAAAGACATCAATGCTGTAATACATAGCAACTCAAGAGTCAGTTTTTAAAGCATGGCAAGGATTGCTGCCGCGCGCCTGAAAATAAACACGTACAGACGACACATTCCCACATTTGTCCTACAGAGCAGGGAAAAATACCTCCTGCAAGCACGATCCACCTGGCTCATCCCTCCCTTCCATCCTCCGAGCCTGCAGAAAACAGTGTCTGCACACCAGGAAAAAGCACTCCAAGAGGCCTTTGGTTATTAGTGGCATAATGGCTCACAGGTTGATGCTCTACATGGGGAAGTGACAGCAGCAGACAGAGCAGACAGGCAGCCAGCAGCTCGCTCCATCCAGGAGGAGTCACGTTAATGGATATATTAAGACCAACCTGCCCAGCAAATGGCAGAGGCACAGTTGCAGCAAAGCCGCCACAGGAAAGGCTCCCCTACGACTTTCTCATTAGTTATCTCAAATTAAATTAATTTTCCAAAGCACAAGAACAATGATAACTAATAAAATTCCAGTCCCATGATGCCATTTTATGCCCATCTGTTTCTGAGGAACTAGAGATGGCTGGACACGCTCACATGCACCATCAACATCTACTGGGGGAAGCTGTGAATTCACGCGGCTCCTTACCGTGTAAT
Source organism: Oreocharis arfaki (assembly GCA_013398015.1). Classification (NCBI taxonomy): domain Eukaryota; kingdom Metazoa; phylum Chordata; class Aves; order Passeriformes; family Paramythiidae; genus Oreocharis; species Oreocharis arfaki. Next base: position 49,984 of record VZRR01013127.1, on the reverse strand, counting down.
CATAGAATTGTTTAGGTTGGAAAAGCCCTGCAAGATCATTGAGCCCTTGTTTTGTTAATTGTTAATCCAGCAGTGCCAAGCCCACCACCAAACCACGTCCCCAGGTGCCACATCTAAGTATCTTTTAAATCCTTCCACGGCCGGTGATTCTATCACTTCTCTGGGCAGCCTCTCCCAATACCTGACAACCCATTCAGTGGCTATTTCCTAATATCCAAACAAAACATCAGCCTGAGGCAGCTTCCTCTCATCCTGTCACTTGTCATCTGGGAGAAGAGGCCTTCCCCCATCTGTCTACAACCTTCAGGTGGTTGTAGAGGGCAAAAAGATCTCCCCTGAGCCTCATTTTCTCCAGGCTGAGCCCCTCCAGCCGCTTCTCATCAGCCTTGTGCTCCAGACCCTTCCCAGCTCCATTCCCTTCTCTGGACACGCTCCAGCCCCTCAATGTCCCAACCTACATAAGATCCCTGGTGAGAGCTGGGGCTGGCAAAAGCAATTCAGGGACATGGTTTCTGTGCCGGTGATGACGGCAAGGATGAGCCATCCCTGTGGATGAGGAGGGCCTGGACACTGCCCAGCGGGGGATGGAGAGCAGGCAGGAGCGGGGAACGCGCCGCGTGCCAGGAGGGAGCTCTTGGCGGTGCCTCACCCCTGCGGAAGGGCCACCTCAGCCCAGCACTAACGAGGCAGCTCAGGGAGGGACACAATAGCCAAGAAACCTCGCTCTGCTCGTAGGAGTCTCTCAGGAAGGCAAAGGACAAAGAGCTCCTCTTCAAAGGAAAAGGGCACAAGCTGATAAGATGGATTCCTTCCAGCACGGCGCCTTCTCCCCAGCAGCCAAGTACAGGGGCTGGGCTTTCTTAGTATTGCCTTTGGAAACGGGATCAGAATGCAGATATTTAAAAGCATGTTCTGGCACAGGCCCAGTTCCCTTGCCAGCAAGATTTTCAACCTTTAACACCGAGCAAAATCGTACTAATTGCAGAATTGTTCTTTCTTCAAAGAGTCATTCCAACAAAGCTCTACAAAACCAACGACAGCAGATGAGGCCAGTACTACTTGCTTTACTCCGCAAAACACTTCATGGCAGAAATGTCAACCTACAGGGATGAGAAAAGAAACAACATTCTGTACTAACTCTAGAGACCCCTTCTCACTTTGAATTTCAGATTTCAAGCTGCTTGCAGAAAGCTGGAAGAGAAGCTGTTCGCTTCCGCCACGAGCTGGAAACAAAGCAGCAACAGGAGAAAAAATGGGGACTGGAAAAGGGCTGGAAAGGTGAAAATCCCCTGTGGCATCCTGATCATGTTTTGCTGCATATCACAGGATACCAGACCACCTCGAAAATGGAAGTGACAGCCTCCTCTGCTACCAGGAGCATTTATCCCATGCGTTCTCAAACCTGGGAAGAAAGCAGACTGATGATACTGTAATTTAGTTCAGCCATCCAAACTGACAAACCACATCTACAGATATGACTAAAAAGCCTAGTTTATCTACAGCAAGTATGTGCAGAATTTTTCCTGCCAGGAAACATAGGGACAAACCCTACAACAGTCTCGTTATCCATGTTCCTAGATAAGTACTTAAGCCAGTCATCTCTATCTTTGACACCTGTACTCCTAAATTACAGATGCAAGAGCAAAGGTCCCACAGGAAACAAGCATTTCTTCAGTTAAATAGGTTTTATTTCAAAATAAGCCACATAATCTTCTCAATACCCTTCAATATCCTTTTGGTATCCCAATCAAGAAAACTTACAAGGAGTAAAAGACCACTTAGAATAAATCCCTAAAGGCAGACAGATACACATAGAGACATAAAACAGGGTTTTTTTTAAATTAAAAACTCTGAAAATGCTTTAGACCGACACTCCAAGGAAGAGAAGAGATGAGAGGTAACAAGGCTGTGAAACAGCATCGTGGATACTGAGCATACACCGACATCACAGTGAGGGGAGGAAAGGTTAAAAACAAAGCAACACAAGCTTTTAATAGGTTCAAGGCTAAGTTGACATTACTAAGCACATTAAACAGTAAAAAACAAAGACATTAGACTACAGGAGTATAAGGGCAGGATTAACCAATTATTATGCTTTTGCAACAAGAACAAAGCACACTGCAAGGCAGTCTCAAGGAAAACCAGGACCCCCTAGGAAGCAACAGCAGTTTCTTGAATATTAAGCAATGGAGAAAAAATGGACACAGGGACAGAAAAGGTTGTTTAGGAAGGAATTTATGCTAGAGCAGCTCTTTTGCAGGGCAGTGCTATAAATGGAAAAATTATGAAGAACTGGCATCCAATTGATTCAGTCATGAAATTTAACAAGATTTGCCCTGGGGGGTTGTTTTTGTTTTCTTAAAGCAATATTATTTAAGGTGAGGTGCTCAAAGAAATTAAGATCTAGCTTAAAAATTAAAAAGGAAAAAAAAAAATTAAATGCTCTCAGCTCTTAAACATACCATGAGCAAACACTAGAATTCCCACACCTTGTTTGCAAATAAACTTGTGTTATAAAGAGTCAAGGCAAATATAATTAACAACAGAACTGGCAAGGAGCTCTGGGTTAGTTCTGAGAACACAACCACTACAAAGAAGCTGTTAAAAACCACCTTTTTGACCTTCCTGCCTCTATGTCCCAGATCTTTGTTCCAGTCCTACCCCTTCCAGTCCAGCATCTGCCCGTGTTATTTCAGCCCAACTATTTGCAGAGCTGAGCTCTGAATGAGATTACTGCTACCCAGCTCCCTAATAAATAAATAAATAAGTACGCTGCATCTGCCAGGAGAAAATAGAGAAGATATTTTGGGTGTTCAACACCTTTACTTATTGTGACTCTACTTCTGAAAGACACATGAATATACGGTCAAAACCATACAAATCTAAAAGAAAAATAATAAGTCTTTAGAAATCTGTCTGAACGTACAAAGATAATCCTCCTCTGAGAGCAGAGCTTTATTTCTAACTGTACAGACTGAATCCAGCAGCAATACTCAACTATTTTGGATACAAACCACCTGTCCGGGAGGTCAGTGAGTTCCTCTTGAGTTGTCCTTATTTACAAATGAAACAAGGCAGGGTAACTAATGTCTGCAAAGGAAAGCTGTTGAGATTTGTAATGTGGAACAAGCGAGGGAAGTCCCAGCAGTCTTTCACAAATTGATACTTTTCCAGTGAATGTTTGCTTTCATCTCAAAAAGCAAGAAAGCAGCTGAAGGCCAGAAGACCTCTAGGTCATCTGCATCCCTTACAAAAACACCCAATACAGCCAAGCTGAGACAAGCTAAGAAGACCAGGTTTATTCAGTATTGAGATGATGAATGACAAAGCCTCACACCTGTCTGCAGCTTTGTAATCAGAGGGGACAGAGAAGATGGAGCCAGACTCTTCCTGGAGGTGCACAGCCAAAGGACATGAGGCAATGCACAGTGCAACTCAGGAAACCCAACCTGAGAAGATGTTTTCACCATGGTGACGGTCTAGCACTGAGTGAGAGTCCAGAGAGGTGCTGGCATCTCCACCCTTGGAGATAATCAAGGCTCTGTTAGATGAGGTCCTCACCTTCCTGATCTAGCTTGACCTGCTTTGAGCATGATCTGGGAACAAAGACCTCCAGAGTGAGAAGAAAAGGTATCATTGGAGAGGTCTCAAAGATACTCAAAGCAAAAAGGAACACCATACACTTTTCTTTTTCCCCAAACTCCCCTCCACAGTGGATTCTCTACATCCTGTAGAACCTGCAGGAAGAAAAGCAGGAAACCACCTTCCAAATGCCATTCTGCTTATCAAGAAAAGGATCTGGAGTGCTGCTGTAGTCATGAACAATATGTTGTTCTTTCCAAAGTTAAACTGCCTTTCCTTGACTTCAAAAGTGCTTTACCCAAATATGGGAGTACTGCAGGGGATGAAAAATTGCTTCATTTAGGATCAAAACTTGTAGCTCAGAAATACAAGCTGAAGGTTTTAAGTGATAATCAGTCTAATGATAAGGAATATTTATCTACATCATAAAGAAAAAAGCCAGTGTTAGCCAGAGCTGAGGGCAGAGAACTTGACCCTACCCCTGACAAGGCTGAATTCCCACTGCCCACAGATCTCCAGGACAGAAAAGCCTTGCCATGACACTGAAATAACACACGTGGTGTTGAGATGAGTGTGTGGAACTGGACAGGCTCCACCAGCCTCCTTGCAAGGCTGTGCAGACTCTCACAATCTAATTGCTTTAAGTTGCAGAAATAAACTCCCTCCATATATTTAAAAATAATTACCCAGAGAAATGATCAAGAAATGCATTCTTATCCTTAGGCCAGCATTTATAGTACTTCTTAAGACAGTATGTGTGGCAGTCCTGGCTAAGTCCATCTCTCAAACCCTAAAAGCAGAGCCCCATCTCTGCCCAGGGCTGCAGCACACAGTTCAGAGTGAATGCCTGGATAAATATGAACCCACAGAGCTGCACAGAGAGCTGTGATCCAGCTCAGCACATTGCACCCATCTCCATCCAAAACCTCCTTCTCTGAGTTATTTTTCCATTAGAAAATGAGGGTGACTGGGAATAATCTGTTTTATTAGCTGAAATCCTGGATCAGGTCCCATGGAGAGAGGAGACTATGAGGAGTATCTCTCTCTCCCTTTAGCTTGGGGCTACCCAAACCTGAGGGGTGTCTCCAAGAAACCCCTCGACTTCCATCTACAATTGAGGGCAGCAGGTGAATCCACATTTTTGAAGTAGGCAGAGCCACGTTCCTGGCAGGATTCCAAAGCTGTGCTGTGAAGCTGGGTGTCAGCACTGTTCCAGCAGTACGGGTGGCACAAGCAATAGCCCTGGAGTTGCTGCCAACTCCACACTGGGGCCACCCACTACCACTGAGGGCAATGAAGACAGTTTTTTCCAAGCCACAGAACCACTGGTGAAAGCCAGAAAAAGCAGGAAATCTACTCTCTGATCTTGCTTTTACTTCTGGAAAAAAGCAAGTCTGAGTAGCAACATGTTTGATTAAAAACCTATAAATCAACTTCACGCTTGCTGGTCCCAAACCTGATTAGTCTTCTGCAAGTTCCTTGACATTTCCCGTTCCCAAAGCAATCGATATGTTGGGCATTTCAATGCATTTGTTACCCCCTTCGTGACGAACTGCTCTGCGTTTCCAGGCTGCAGACACCAACAAGGCACCACTCCTGAGGGCTGGAGGCTTTTGGGGGCAGAAGGAAATGCACCCAATCATCAGTGCCTACAAAATCACAACCAAGGAGCAGGCTGACAGCTAAATTCATAACACAAGACAGGCACTTCCATCTCCCGGCCACCACGTGACCTCCGTCTGCACCCTAGCACAGAAAAAATGCTCCACATTTCAACTCAGAAAACCGAGGCATTTCTGGAGTTAATTTTTACATCTTCAACCCATGAGGCCTTCACATTTTTGGGAAAAAAATTGCACCCCCTTACAGAAAGGTGAGCTAGAAAGAAAGGAGTTGAGTTAAGGGCCCCCCTCATGGTGAAGACATCTCCGGAGATCGCTGAAGGAGAAAAAACCCACGACCAGGCAAGGAGAAATGCAAGAATTGCATTTCCTGCAAAGCAAGAACTATTTATCCCTTGTGGTTAACAAGGCACAACAAGGCTACAAAAATGGAATATAAACCCCCCAACATTTTAATGTGTGAGAAGAGCAGCAGTAAAGGTCTGGACTGCAAGCAGAGGAAACTCTGCCAAAGAATTCATGTGCCATATGAAGGCTGTAACATCAATAGCCCCTAAAAACCACAAAGGAAGATGGGAAGGAGAGGGCTTAGCCAAAGCAGTACATTTTAAAGCTGTCATCTTATTATCACTATGTCATGAGCTGGAACAATATATGTGTTTGAGGCATACTGGAAACTATGGGTTTAATTAAATATATTTATGGAGGATGCTTCTGAGGTTTCCAGAGTACTTTTTATAGTCCTAATGCTGTTGACAAGACAGGAAGTGATATTCATATCAAAGACTGCACACTAAATACAAACACCAGATTCAGTGTGTGTGTTTGAACCGCAGGATGACGCTGGTTAGGAGTCAAAACAGAAGAAAGAATTGGAATTCATATGAAGTGAAGAGGACAGGCAAAAAGAGAAAAAGAAATCCCCACTTAGATACAAGAAGCAAAATAAGGACTAGGTCCTCCTAGGAATGTAAAGGTCACCACCACCTCCTCACCTGCCATTGGTTTGGCCTTTGACTCAAACCTGCAATCGTTTCACTAAACATTGCTGCTCTTTTAACCACAGAATCATGAAATTATTTGGGTTGGGAGGAACCTTAAAGATCATCTAGTTCCAACCCCCTGCCACGGGCAGGGACACCTTCCACTATCCCAGGGTGCTCCAAGCCCCGTCCAACCCAGCCTGGGACACTTCCAGGGATCCAGGGGCCTCCCCAGCCTCACAGGGAAGAATTTCTTCCTAATATCTCATCTAAACCTACCCTCTGTCAGTCTGAAGCCATCCCCTCTTGTTCTATCACTCTGTCCCTCTCCAGCTCTCTTGGAGCCCCTGAAGGCACTCCTAGGTCTCCCTGGAGCCTTTTCTTCCCCAGGCTGAGCAACCCCAACTCTCTCAGCCTCTCCCCATGGCAGAGGTGCTCCAGCCCTCTGAGCATCTCTGTGGCCTGCCCTGGACTCGCTCCAGCAGCTCCAGGCCCTTCTTGTGTTGTGGCCCCACATGAGGATGCAGCTCTGCAGGTGGGATCTCACCAGGGCAGAGCAGAGGAGAAGACTCCCCGTCTCAACCTGCTGGCCACGCTCCTCTTGGTGCAGCCCAGGGTATGTTTGGCTGATCTCCAAATTAGTGCTGGTACCCAAGAATTCTCCCCAATACTGAGAAGAGAGTACAAGACTGGGAGGGCCTTGAAAATTCAAGTTATACAAGCCACCTACCTAAGCCATCACTTAAGTGATAAGAGACAAGTTCACCAGTTAAAATACCTGCTCTCACTTCAAAAAGATGCAGCCCAAAAAAAGGGCATCAAACGACTAGGTACAGAGGTTGTTCTAGAATTAGTTCTATACTGAGAGTGAGCAGAAAAACCTCACTTCAGATTTTGTTATAAAAGTATAGAATGTAAAACTGGGTCTGGTTAGCGAGGCAGAAAGGATTAAACCCTGAATGAGCACAAACACACGTTACAAACCCATATAATAATTCAGCAAACTAAGAGAACACCACAGCGGTGTGAACTATACCAAGATAGTCAGGCATTTTTCTAAAACAAACAAAAATATATGGATAAGAGCTTTAATAACTAATAATCTTACAGGAAAAATTCAGATTAGCCTAAAAGAAGATGGGCTCACTTGTCATACGAAGGAGAGGAAACTGTTTGAATGCATAACAACATTGCTGTGTAAGTGTTTACAGTTACATCCTAAAGACTAAAATACTCAAGCTTTGATTTCCTCAATCCTGTTTTCCAAGGCAAGCATCCAGTTCCCAGGGTGAGCTGTGTTTATTTTGATTAGAAGTGCCACTTGGAGTCAATACTACAAAACCACCGCATCAGTTGAGATTCTCAATTGGCAAGCCACAACTTTCTGTTGAGTTTCCACTTCTTCAGAACCGAAGCTAATGATGAACTTGGGCCAAAAAAGGAGGAAATCAGTCAAAAAAAGACACTGAATGCTGCTTCCGTAGGAAAAAGACAAATATTTTCCAAGAAAGAGGTAAGCTACATGCTTGTTGGGACATACATAACAGGCATAGCTTTAAGGTTCAGACAGTAGTTTCCCATCACCTCTTAACCAAATACTTACACATTTTTCTTTTTTACTGGATTTGTTTCAAGGTAAGGAAGTTACAACCAAGAAACAGCTCCAGCAACCCAACTCCTCTAAAAACCTGTAGCAGCTTGGATCTTGGGTTATTTCTGAGTGTACAAAGTCTTTACTTGTGCCATTCATCTTTTAGATGAATTAAATGTCACTTGCTCTGCATCTTTTGTGTAAGAGCATCCAATTCAGGGGGAAAAACACAAGCAGAATTTTAAGAGCTGCTGGAAGTATCACCACTTTAATACTGAGTTGGAGATTTAAGGCTAAACAAACATCTTGAGGGTACCATGCTACCTACATAGCAGTCTACTGAGAACTCTTAAAGGGAAGAAGAGCAAATGCATCGAAGCGAGAAAGCACAAATCATTGGCAGCAGCAAAGAGCTATCTAACAGCAAGGAAAAAAATATATACATTAGCATTTCAAAATGTCCCCTGGGCTTAGCTAATTGCCATGATCAATTCTGGTTTGCTCACAAAAGCCTGGACAGCTAGCCAGAGGGGGCAAGGGGGGAAACTAGGAACGGGAGCTGCAACTTTAATGAGCTTTTAAACAGTAAGGCAACATCCCAATCCCCACGGACACGCAGGTGCACTGCAGCCCTGGGGACCATCCTCACGGAGCACAGCTTCCCACCTGACAAACAGCTGCCAAGGGCCGGGCAGGGGACGTGAGCACGCGTTAATGTGCCTGTGCCAGCACTGCTGAATTAGAACTACCTCGTTTCTATCAGTCAGCATCAAGACAGGCTCTCCCCGAACCACTCCCCTGATTGCAGGCAGCCTCCGAACAAGTGCCTGATTAGACAAGCCAGCAGCACCCAGGCTTACAGCACCAAGGCAGTCATCAGGCTGTTCAGGACAAACTTGAATATTTAAAGCCAGGCATCCAATCTCACCTACTTTATGCCCACCCCATCAAGAGAGAGCTTTTGTATCATCAGATGTTCGTAATCAGAGCAAAGACCATCAGCAGCCCTTGGATGTTCAGTATCTCACCAAGAGGAACAACTGGCTACTGAGACCTGCTTTGGGGATGGAAAGGGACTAGGGACCATGGGGATAACAGTGTTACATCAAGGGATGGACAATGTCTTATTACCAGGTGCCATAAAATAATATAATAATTCACCATTCTCCAGAAGGAAAGAACTTCCAACAGCACTTATTAAACAACTCCTAAAATACTGGGATTTATTTGAGGAAACAGCTCACAATGCCTGCCAAACTTCCTATGTCCATAGGCAGGAAAACTTGCCATGTCAAGTGACAGAGAGCTTTTACAGTATTTAACACACCTTTTTAAAATGTCATTTCTTGTTTCTGACTGCAGAAGACACAACAAATGCAAGCCACAAACCACCCCAGAGCAAACCTCACCACGCCTGCAGATAGATCCCATGCCTTTACAGCACTTGCTGCTTTGCCAAGAGACAGAGTAAAATTAATGCACCATTCCCAGACACAGGGACTGACATCTGCCCCACCATATCCCTCTTTAATTTAAAGCAAGCAGAGGGGGTGTAACAGTCCCACTCTTTTCATTAATAACTTCCACTAGCTCTAACAGACATCTGCCCATACAATTATTTTTCCTGTTTTATACAAACAGATGCAGTTAAACCCCTTTCTGAGATGTGAAAGGAACACTGCACATGAATTAAAATGTGCAAAAAGGGACGCCTTCGGAGGTTGGCATTGCCAGGACACTCTAGTAACAAGCAAATTTTACAGTTCCTACATGCTCTCATACAGCAACATGAGCACTAATGAAGTAACCAAAACATCAGACTGAATGCTCAAAACATCATACTAAATGCAAGCCATCTCACAATAATTCATAAAGGCTTCTTACAACCATTATGCTTTGACTTGAGAAGGATGCGATGACAAAGAAGCTGTGTAAACAAATGACTCTAAATAACCTCTCCAGAAGCAGCTATTTATGGTCAAGGGCCTTACAGAGTTTGCTTTCAGAGCTTAAATTTATTTGTGTGAAAGGGAATTTGCTGAATCCCTTTTTGATCTCACAGACTCCCCCTAACATCCCCTACACCTGTAACAGAATTAGTTGCTCCTTTTGCTCAGCATCTGGCATCGCTCTTTGCATTGGATGTCCCCCAGTTCTTGTTTCAGAAGAAAGAGTAAACCTCTCTCATCTTTTTAATCACACAGACCTCTCTCAGTTCTCTTATTCAAGGCTGAATAGTGCTAATGAACACAGTCACACCAAAGCCATTCTGCACCTTCATTCATCCTTGCCGTCCTCCTTTGCACCTCTCCCAGCTTTGTCCAAGCCTCTTGAAGCGGGATACGCGGGTGGGGCAGAAGAGCAACACCAGAACTACACACAACTGCTCTGATGAAAAAATACCACCTTTTCCCAGCAGCCTTGCTTTCACATTTTCACTGTTCCAAGCCCTCAACCAGCTGTGTCTCTCTCAGGTACAAAGTAAAGGATCGTGCATCAAGGCCAGCTGCTACTCAGAGTTCAGGTGCCTTTACACACATGTTCACCCACCACGGTGCAGTTACACACTTCCCTACAACCCTACATACAACACAGTGCCCAGGAAGAAACACACAGATATTCAAAACAAAATGCTGATAGACAAAGAAAAAATAAGACCAGCTGTAGACAAAACCAGGAAGGACTTATTTGGTACCATTCTTGTCGTGTTATGAGTTTCTAGGGTGTCTCAATCAATCATTTGAGTGTGCTGTCCTCGATAAAACATGACCCAAAACTGTGAAAATAATATGCAAGAAAGTTGCTATAGTTTCCTGATCTTAATTTCCACAGTTGGGTAACTATTTTAGCAACATTTTGTTCCTTCACGGGGATGCGAGAGACGACTTGCATAAAATTCAGCTCAGTAAGATTAATAATCAAAGCGATAAATCAACACAGAGCAAGAAGACAGAATGCTGAACTCGCTTTGAGTCCTCCTGTTCAGTCAATCAAAAGAAAATGAAGCGCACAGATTTTGTTAATTATTCACAGTCTCCCCATACACACACCTTGAACACTCAGCACAAAGCACTCAGGCATCAATACAAAGCACTTAGGCATTACAAAGCCGTAGCATCCTCCCAACTCTACCATTACACTTCCAAGTGGAGTTCTTGTCTCTTCTGAAACAGTTTAGCCTGGTATACAAAATGAACAACATTCAGAAGTATTAAAGAAAATATGTATTCAGGTAACTGGCACAGCACAACATGAAGTGACTCCACCGAACACATCTCCATGTCTCAAGTGCAATAAGCCTGGACCTTTCCATAAAGTGCTGCTGGTGCATTCAGAAGGCAAGGAGAATTCAAGGACATGGCAGACAGAGGCAGGCTCAGGGGTGGGAAGCGATGCAGAAGTCTGCAGTCAGCTCACTGTAAAGCTCAAGGAATAGAATATATATATATTTATATATTTATATATATAACCACAATGATCTCAAAGATGAAAAAATGCAGCAGCAAGTGCTACATTTAATGCATGCTTAGTATAAAGAAAATATATTCCTTTTCAGGTGTTTACTAACTATACAGTCAGGTAACTCTCCCAGTCCCTAATAAGCTTTGCCTTTTCCTAAAACCTGCTCCTCTGTTACTTCTGTGACTGCTGTTCCAATTCCTCAGTTTCCAGGGAGATGAGAGCAGATCTGTAACAAAAGACACATCAAGAAGAAAAATAAACTCCAATTTCAGCCCACACAATCGTCATCCTCACAATCTACCTGTGCCTGGAATCCAGCTGCCATTAAAAGATCCCCTACCTCCTCTTTCTTAAGGATGGGTAACAAGAAGAGCACAGTGAATGCTTTCACACTTTGCTTGCAAAAACAAAACTGAAGGGAGAAAGCCAAGACACTCAATTCCTTGCTGCAGACCAGGAAATCTAAGCACTTAGCACACTTCTTAATGGTAAGGAGATTTTTTGCTCCTATGTCAATTCTCACAAGACTGCTGCCCTAGCAGATCGTTTTCCTGCAAGCATTCATGTGGAAAGACTCTCTGAAAGGCATTTGTGGCTGCAAAGGACAAGACTACTCACACCTCCGCCAAAATCCTTTCATAAAATTATCTCCAGCATCATGACCAGTTCTTGGAATTATTAGAATCACATAATTCCAGAATGGTTTGGGTTGAAAGGGACCTTAAAGGCCATTGGGTTTCAACCTCCTGCCATGAGCAGGGACACCTCTGCCAGGGCCTCCCTACCCTCCCAGGGAACAATTCCTTCCCAATATCCCATCCATCCCTGCCTTCTGTCAGTGGGTGCCATTCCCTGTGTCCTGTCCCTCCATCCCTTGTCTCAAGTCCCTCTCCAGCTCTCCTGGAGCCCCTTTAGGCCTTGGAAGGGGCTCTGAGCTCTCCCTGGAGCCTCCTCCAGGTGAGCCCCCCCAGCTCTCCCAGCCTGTCCCCAGAGCAGAGGAGCTCCTGCCCTCGGACGTCCTTTCCCTCTCAGTGACACAGGGTTCTCATGCCAGCCTGGAACGCAGCAGAGCTTAATTCCCTCATTCCCTCGCCTGGGTTATCAGCTGCAAAATTTTACAACATCTGAAGCCAGAGTTGAAGTCTCTTCACTTTACAGCATTAATTGCCCTTGGTTGCTGGAGCAGCCAGATGCAGTCACCCTCTTCTACAACCAGTAATAAAATAAATAGGAATCTCTGTGGCCCTGAGCAGTCATCAAACATATTCTGGCTTCCTACCTCCCAGCTGGGAGAAAGATTCAAAAAAAGGCATTCAGAGCTCCTGTCTCGCAAACTGAAAAACATTAAAGTTATGAAGTGACAGGAAAGCAACAACAATATTAGATCCATTTTATTTCTTTTAAACACCTCCTACTCCAGCTCTTCTGAACCTTTCAGCCAGCTCCCAGCCAGCACACCCACAAAGCACAGAGGAATGCAAGTCCAAGGGTCTTGAACTCCCATGCCAGGTATCTCACTGAAAGAAAGAGGACTGTTTTCTGACAGATACAGGTTTTCCTGTTATTTGAGTTTATCCTCAACTACCCTTCTGCCCTCTGCAATTATCAGAGGGTTTATACACCAAGGATATAGATCACATCAGTACAGACATGAACACACACATTCTTCCACAGAATGCAATGGGTTAAATCTTTAAACATATTTAAACCCACTACTAAGGTCATCCCTGCTATGTCTTCACCAACAAAGCCTGCATTTTCTAGGAACACAGCCAAACAGAAGGATATGCTCTTTCACGGCTTTCCAATAGTTCTTTGAAAGGCATTTCCCTATTCCTGAAGGTGGCTTCCACAAAATCTCTCCCATTCTGGCTAGGGGTTTTTTGATGAATACTTGGAAAACATGATCACCCTGAAATAATAATTAATAGTGACGCTTGCTAGCATTGGGCAGCCTGGTTTCTTCAGGTATTTCCTCTGTTTCTTTTCCCAGTTAAAGTTACTCACTCCGCTGGGAATTCCCCATTCCCAGCCCCTTCCGGTACTCTGGAGCCAAAAGACTGCAATCCAGAAAGAAGCTTTGTTTGTACATGACTTGGAGGCATCATGCAGGTATGGATTTCACATCTGCTTTTACGTGAGGTTTGGGTGACAGCTGTATCAACAGTGATGGGATATCCTGGCCATGGACAGATTTACAATTACACCTAACACATCTTCCTGAGAACTTCATCTTTCCAGGTCAAGAGGAGAGCTGACAGTTTTAACTAAGGATTCCTGGTGTCAGGTTCAGGTTGTCCGAAAAGAAGAAGGTCCAAGGGCAACCACCAGTAGGATGTCTCAGGAGCTCCCCAGGACAGACACAGAAACATGCCGTGTTTCCCAGAGCACTCTCCCCTCCGCCCCAGAAAACCTGCCCAAGTAGAACGAAGGATCATTTGTCCAGGAGCTGCAGCCAACGTGTAGGATGCTTCCCACAAACACTGAACTCACCACTTGTTTTACTGCCCACGTGCACTGATGATACACAGAAGATCTGATGCATCTTGAACAAACAAAGCCTGAAGCCCTGGACACAAGTGTGGGTACTCATTTCTGGCTTGAATTACATCAGCCAGAGCAGAGGCAGGAGAAGCCAGAAGGAAGCTCTTATCTAAATTAAGGAAGTCCTAAAGCAAGTGGGAAAACTCTGCACATTTTTTCTCAGGATAAATCAGACGGTATCTGTGTTAGATCCCATCTCCGACATCACTCCATCCTGGGTTTCTGGGGTCATATTTAAATGATGGAAGTCCATCGTGATACTCCCAAAGGTGATTTCAAAGGAAAACAGATGAGGAAATTTTGAGGACCCTCTTCCATGCCCTGTGGAAGCCCTCAGGAGCTTGGTACTGCGAGCTGGGCCTGAGCCCCTTCACCTCACACTTTACTAGAAGATACTTATGAAGAAATGCCTGGTGAAGGTCTGCTTCCAAAGGCCACAGTCTAACGTTGTTTCTGGATATCCCCTTTACCTTTCTTCCCCAGTTTAGAGAGTAAAAAAATCTTTTTATGTCAAGATACTGGTATGTCAGCCTTGACAAAATTACTTCAAGATCCTCAGAGTCGCCTCCTCACTGCCTACCCATCAGGCCTGGGCGTTGGGCACAACCTGCAGAGGGACCCGTGCCTGCCCTCACGCTGGAACAACAAACACAAAGTTTTGCAACGCTGCACACTCTGCAGGGTCTCCCTACACCTACGTCCTCCCAGTCCTCCCAGCACCACATGGCTCCACGCAGCCCACAGACACCAGACGATGTCAACGCCAGCGCTGTCGCCCTCACTTAGTTCCACCATGAATAAGGCTCGGTGACTCAAGGCTGAGCAGCACTCGATTCGGCAGCCACAGGGAAACAGAACGAGAAGCGAGACATCGCTTTTCCATCCACACCTAACAGCCATGCCCCTCATCTGTCCACAAAGGACAGCGGAAGGACAGCAAAATCTGCTGCCAGGGCCTCATTACAGCCACATCCCTTGGACATTCCATCTCCATCCCTCCAGTCTCACAGATTTAATAAACTCAAACTTAGGGAGTTCATCTCAGCAGCTATATGCTCTTGTTGCTAAACTAAAGATCTAAAAGCTTTCAGGGAAATCTCTTCCTCAGCCATGAAGATCCAGGATGTGCTTCAAGGACACAGCTATTCCAGGACAAAAAATACAGAAATTTTAAAACACTGCTGTCTCCCCATGAGCTGTACCCGTGACCACTGTAACGATGGGCAGAGGAACCAACAGCATTCCCACTACAGACACAACCCATCTCCGCTCCAGCAGTTAATCACAGAATCCAAGAATGGTTTGGGTTGGAAGGGACCTTAAAGATCATCTTGTTCTGTGGGCAGACCTTCCACTTTCCCAGGGTGCTCCAAGCCCCATCCAACCTGGCCTTGGACACTTCCAGGGATGGGGCAGCCACAGCTGCTCTGGGCACCCTGTGCTGGGGTCTCACCACCCTCACAGGGAAGAACTTCTTCCTAAGACCCAGTATTTTCAACTTTCAAAGCCTCCTGCCTCACTTTTCTTCTAGCACAGAACCAAAGACTGGCTCAGGTACTCCTGAATCCCTGGCTCACAGGATAGGCACCAACAAGCTAGAACAGTACGACACACCATTACCAGGACATCTCAAGTATCAATTTCCAACTGCATTATGAACACAAGCATTGTTAACTTCTGATCCATTTCTGTGCCGAATGCTGTAATTTACCTTCTTTTTGGTTATGGAGGTGAGCCAGGCAGCCACAACAGCACTACAAAATTACAAAACTAGCCAAAGCCAGTCTCAGTAAGAGCTGTGTCAAAGCTGAAGGCAACAAGACAAACAGCCTGCCTGGAGCTCTTCACATCCAGTGGATCATAAAAGGCATGCTTATACTTGCTACACACTCCTGTTTTTGCAGGTGGAACTTGGGAATATTATCCCTCCAGTTACTACATGAAAGAGTAACTCAGGGTAATGGTATCCTGGAGCGGCAGTGCCTCCCTGCCTGGCTGTGCCAGCACCTCTGGAGACCAAAGGCACAAAGATGACAAAAACCACCCCAAAACAAGGCTGTGAATGGCATTCATTACTGAATCTACCATGAAAAGTACGAGAAGAGAAACTAACTCACTGTAGCTGTGAGCAAAGAAACCTTAATCAACAGAAATTAAGGCAGCAACGCCCATCCTCTACCAATGTATTTTTCACATTTCTACCAACTTCCTTACCCATGGCCACACTGCCTCTACAACACCTGATGGTTAAGGATGCCCTGAAGAAATTCCTATGTCATAAACACCAAGGGCTCAAGACACAAAGGAGATGAACACAGAGCAGGTAGACTGGAAGAACAGCACTGCTTGGTTAAAGCACGCAGATCTGGGCTCCAGGTGATCGCGCCTCACGACCAAATCTCACCGACAGCTTCCACACTTGCTGTACGCGGGGTTTTGTGGCTGAAAACCACATCGTGCTGCCAAGTCTCAAGGCAACCTCTCGGTTCCTGGTTCCAGCACTAACACAGGCACAGCCTCCATGCAGCTTCACAGCTGATGGGGAGAACAACAGCTTCCATCCACGGGAGAACACGAAGCTGCCTGCGATGAGCTCCGTAACGTACAAAGCACAGCGGGATTTTATTTCTGACAAAATTTACTATAATTAAAGTAAATAGGAGTCAAATATAGAGAACTTTTACTCTGTTCTATCAATTAAGAGAAGCCAAATTACTAGGTGGGAGGCTTAGGTGGACAAACTGGGCAGTTACAGTTTTGAAGCTGGCACCAGAGACAAGACGACAACATTATAGGGCCAGAGATGTTCAGAAGTTAAAGACCACATCAGTCCAGGGAAATAACTTTGCAATAAATACACCAGCAGTGATCTCTGCTCTCTATTCACTCACTCAGCCTGGAATTTTACCAGCTGCTTCTCAGAAAGATGCACACAAATTTTCTAATGTGGCTCAGCTCACACAACATCATCGTAAGCAAAAGGAAAATTACCTTATTTTCCACTTTTATTTCACAAGCATTTAAGAAAAACCCTCCAACATTATAAGAGGAATATCAAGACAAGACAGTTAAATATTGACCAACAAACAGTTCTTGGTTGGAATACTGCATTTATTATTATTCATGGTAACCTGGTTCCTAGAGGATCTTTAGAGAAAAGCAGAAGTCTGTGTATCTTGATGGATGGCCAGCAACATCTAAGGGGTAACAACTACAAAATACCATATAGAGTTTTGCAGCACCAGCCAGATGTCCTCAGGCAGTAAGAACAAAAACTTCACGAAGCCAGGAGAGGCTGCTGCACATCAGAAACTTTCTGACAGCATCTGGTCTCACGGCATCAGTCCAGAAATGTTGTGTCAGAAACCTCGGCAAAATTGGGGGAAAAAGCTGTAAGTTTTCTTAACATGCTGCACCGGCACACTAATAATTCTATATTGTGCTGTACTATACACAAAGCAATAGTTCAACAAAACAATTATTGAGTTTTCATCATGGATGCCCATCATGTGAACATCAGGTTGTGTTGCTTTAGTGCATGTTGCATTCGCTGACCTTTCATCATGTGGGTCGGGGCCATTACCTTGAAAACCCACATCTGAGTACGTGGGAGTGTTTTCTCACCACCATCTGAGGCAGATTCACAACTTGCATCAGATACAGGTCTGGCATGGGGGGTTACTGCATGAAGGAGTCATGCCAGAATTAACAGCCAGTGCTTGAAAAGGAGGAAAATGTCTAAAAAATGTTTGACTAATCTGCTTAAGCAAAGCCTCTACAAGTTGCTTGTTCTTTACTCTTCTCCTGAGTGAATTGTTTTTAAATCCTGACTGCTAGCACTATTTTATGCCTAGATGTTGTGTTTAAAGAAAGCCACAACCTTGTACCCAAATCCTATTTCATCCTCCAAGTCACACCAGCTCCCTGGAGAAGGCACTGCTGCCTCAGATCCCTCCGTTTAGTGTTTTTAAAAGCACGAGTGGCCAGCATAAGTGAGGTCAGGCTCCAGTGACCCATCAGGAAAGTACATGAAAGCAAGAGGGAAATCTGGGTGATGCTCACTCATCTGTGCCAGCTCTTGAAAGAAAGAATTCCCCTTGTAAAACACAGGTACTTTTATTCTGTGAGAGCATTTGTAAGGTTGGAACAAGAAAAATAAAGAATAAAGAAAACCCTGAAGAGGAAATAAATGGGGGAGATGGAAAACTTCAGATGACCCTAATTGGCCTCCCACAAAATGCCTTGATTCACTGTTTCAGAGACCTCCTCTTAACTACCACAAGAAAATCAACTCTGCAGAATAATCCAAGCTCCACGAAGCTTAAAGTTGTTTATTATGTTATTTTTGTTAGACCTGAAAAAGAAATGCTTGCATAAATATGTTACAGAACCATCTGCTATGTAAAAAAAACCCCCAAAGCAGGACCTTTCCGAAAAAATCCTCATTGGGCAGATTTCTCCAAATGAGGTTTCCTTTCGACAAAGCCAAACCTAACTGAGCCATGGTCACTGAGACACAACACACCTGGTACCACCGGCGACATCTCCTTGGGGAAATGCAGGAATCTACAGGTGGTGACCGTGTACCAGTGCTCAACCCTTGGGCAAGTCTCAGTTTCAGCAGCCCATTTCCTTGCTAATGAAGCTGCTTCAGCTATCTGTGCTGCTAGAAATCAATCAGTGCAGCAATTAGCGAGTCGAGTGTAGGTAACAGGAAGGCAGACACAGCTGAAGATAAGACAGTAAGTGGATACTGAACAAATCAGCTGCTCAAGGGGCTAAATGAGACAGGGTTTAGGCCCAGGATGTGTGACCATTTCAGCCCAGTTTCTGCACATCTGCCTTCCAGTGATACCTCTCTTACCCCTTCCCCCAAAGCTTTATCAGCACCTTCCTCGAATAAGACAAGGAAGTAGGTAGAATAAAACTCCCTGGAAGCCTGTTCAGACAAGTTTCTGCCTTAAAGGCACTTGGTAAAGAAAAAACTTGGGTCTGAACTTGTATTGGTCTCAGACACCAAAATCACCATTTGAGAAGCATGGGAGAGAAAAAAAAAAAAATCTCAGTTCCAGAGCTCAGGAAAGAAGAGCTCACTCCCAAAACAGGGATTTTGGGGTTTTTAAGAGTTGTGTAGTAAGCCATCAATATTTAGAAGCTGGAGAATAATGGGTTTATGGCCAGATCCAAACACACACAACCCACTGTGTGACAGCACAGGAGAGGCCACCAACACCCCACTGGGACAGCAGCAGCTGAAGCTCAAGTACATCAACAATTCAGTATCCTCAGCCTAGCCAGCCACCAGGTTTTGCTAATAAGACACCCAGAGCGACTCGAGTTCAGGAAGGGCAGCATAAGGCACCACGTCCAAAGGCACAGGCAAGTGGAAATAATCCCTCCTGACAAGACAGCATAGCTGGAAGCCATGAGTCAGGTAGGTTTCCATGATGGATTGAGGCTATCATAGCAGGGGTGGTGACCAAGCCAGTATGCTAAAATAAGACACCAAGGCTCCCAGACAGATTTCAGCTCCTTACCCCTTAGCACCTGAGAAATATGAAGTGCTGAACCTCCAGCAAAACAATCCAAAGCTTTCTACAGTGTCTGAACAAAGGAGTGCCAAGAGTTGAGAGAAATTCTTGTCTATTTCTTTTAAGATACATGGGGTCTTACTGCTATCAAATAATCTCAAAAATGGCAACAGAATTGAAGTGTAGGGTAGATCTTCATACCACAGCACAGGTTTTGCCCTCTTTGCTTTCTTTCACTCCAGCTAACATCAGTATGTCCTACTTAGAGTAGCCATTTCCTCTCAGGGCAGGATAGCTCCTGGCAAAGACACTTTAACAGTATTTGGCACAATTGTTTCTTGGTTTCCTAGAAGTTACTGAAGAAGGTACTTTGCTGATCACCAGAGAAGACACCTCAAGCACCAGAATTACTCAGACACTGTGGGCTAGAAAAGACCAACTTTCAGAGAATCCTTTCTGACAGAAATACATTTCAAGCTGTCTTGCATTACCCACCCAATGCAAATGATCAGCCAAGTCGAGAGGTTTTGTTTAAAAAGAGTTACGAGATTTCAGCACCTTGTGCAATACTGGATGTATGCTGAAAACCCATCACTGCCAATGTTATAAGAGAGAGGATCTGTTCTCATTATTTCAGCAGCTCTTAAGTCTCAAACAAGCACAAAGATTAACTGGAGATCATGTCAGCAGCTTTCCTTGACTGCAGATAGATACAACAGCTGATTGCTCACAGACACGGTCCTGAAACAAATCACCAGCCATAAAAGTGAAATAAATACTGCTTTGATTCCTTCTATTTTTCAATGAATAGCGACCTGTTTTTCTCTCACCATTCTAATTTAAGCTATTCCAGTTACTGATGTCTCAAAAAAACCCATCAAACAATACATGTTAAAGTTAGAAAAAGTATCCCATTTAATTATGATGTTGTGGCAGCGTGAGCTTCAAAACAGAAAGAGGAGTGACCTCAGGAGATGTTCATCTAAAATAAGATGAAAGTTGTTGTGAGAATACATTCCAGCTTCTAAAGACGTCTAATTTCTATGTAGGAATCAAATTTAGATTTAAAGTCCCTTGTGTTTGAAACTGCACTAAATAATAAGTCCCAAACTCTCATGTGATGAAAAGCCTGTGGATCTGCCTGCACCAGACCTATGACCAAATATTCCTCTTTGAGCAAGGTTTTTGGTTATTTTAAACTCATCTTTCAGTGAAAGATGACCCAATTGCTAGTAGAAAATTAACAGTTTTACTGTTTTATCACAGAGAATTCTCACATGGTCCAAACTTTCAGAAAGTTAGCGATTCCTGGGCTCTGTTGCCAATACAAGCCATGCTTCTGAAGCATGAACAAAGTCCCTTCGGCTGTAATTGTGCAGAGTACAGAAAAAAATCCCACATTTTTCTGGGCTGGGAAAGAGTCAAAGCATTCCTCAAACAGCATTTTCATGGAAGCCAAACAACTTTTTTTGATGCCACACAAAACCTTTCAGGCTGCCATGCACTCCACTTTTCTCCCTCCTATCAAATTTTAGGTGACAAGCAAGGAATTCAAGTTGTGAATGTACAACAGAAGCTTAGCACCAGCCAAGTACCTTGGAGGGCTTTTGCCAAAAAACTGCCCACAACACTAATAGAAACCTCAATTGTTTCACATCCATCTGAAAGCATCCTAAAAGACCTGATGTCCTCTTCTCAATGGTAATGTGAGTTCCAAAAAACTCCCTTTGGCTGCAAGAGTGGTCGTAAGACAAAAACCTCACCATTTGTTGGCCCACACTCTGGAACCCTGGAGAGATCAGCTTCCTTTCCACCAATTTATAATCAGTTGCCCAAAAGCCATGGGAAACCAGTGATTGGAGGAAAGGGAACCCTGGAATCAGCAATATTTATATTATTAAATATATATAATGAACATGCAGTTCCCTCCTACAACTGAGTAGAGTGTTCTAGGGGGTCTCACCAGGAATTTATTCTCCTGGGAGTTCTCTCTCCTGTGTGCACACATCCTAGGGGTGGAGAAATACCAGCACAGGGTGAAACTGGGACTGAATAAGCCGAGCCACAGCTGCAGAGGTCCAAAGAAGTGAACCATTAGATTTGCTTATAGCCTGTGTCACAACACCAAAACCCCACTCTTGAGCTAGATTCAAGTGGCACAGGAATGCCAGCATTTGTGACAGCACAAAACTCAATTTCTATGGTTCAGTCTGTTAAAATGCATAGTTTTAAGCAGTTTTATACTAGATCATACAACGATTAATGGAAGAAATGCAAAAGTAGCCAATAATTGAGATAACACTACTTCTAACCCTCAAACCTATCCCTTCCACATCCCAAAACACCAGGTCTGCAAGTGAATCCTCAAGCCTGGATTGCAGAGATAAGAAACTTGGGCAAATGGATGAACATCACAAAATTAACTTGTTTGAAGACAGTAAAGCAAAAAGCACAAGACTGAGGGAAGCATTTTTCTTTCTTTGAATGCTGCTATCTGAAGGCTGCCAAAACAGATAACAGATGGCTTGCATCGGACAAATGATATTTAATATCCATTGAAGCTGGAGCTGTATAAGGAAGTTTAAAAAAAGTTTCCTGGAAGTTGCAGAGACCAAAAGCATCCCAGGAACATCAGAGAGTTTCAAAGAGAGTATTGTAAAGCAGCATCAGGCTTGCTGCCACGGCAAGAGCAGGTCTCTGTCCTCGTGGATGTCCAAGCACTTACAGTACTGACAGCACCAGCAGCACTTCCAGGAGAGATTTATTGAGTCTGGAAGTAACTCAGAGCTTTGCCATTACTCTAACAAGAATTAACCACTACTGCACACCCTAAACGGCATCTGCTATGAAACAAAGTCTTCCCACAGTAAAGCATTTTAAAAAGTTAATCTACAAATCATATTCTTTTGTCTAAACCTGACGTGTTATAACAGCGAGGGTTTGTGTTTGGTGGGGGGGGGGGTGTTTAGTTTGTTGGTTGTTTTATTTTTTAGCTGAATCTTGAGTTCACATGGATTTTGTATAAGAGAAGGTCAATGTCTTGCCCTCAATTGACTCAAATGAAGCTATAACTGAGGCTGTGAGTAAATGTTACCAGAAGTCTTTTCCCTCTGATTAGTTTCTACAATCAACTGAACAGCATCAAGAATACCCTGCAGATTTAAACAAGAAACATCAATTTACAATATGTAAACAACCACTTTTGATACAATTAGGAACATGAAGATAATCACATACTTCTCTAACCATAACTGCATGGGATCTTACTCATCATTCTGGAGATCAGCATTGCCTTCCATCAATATTTTGGTCACTGCAGTGACCAAACCTTCAGTATCTTAAGCTTCAGTATTACTCTTCATGAAGTTAAAGCACTATCTATGGGTCTATCCTTTTAGCCACATCATATTTTTACTTTGGGTAGGTATTCACGTTACTCCTGTAAAAGAGTGGTGGAAAAGAGGCTTTGCAAAATTTCTTTGTCTGTAGCTGCCACTAACATTTTGCCTCGGTTTTGAAAGACTGCCTTCAGTTAGCAAGTCCAGCGGGGACTTATTTCCACTGTACTGCAGTCACCCAAATCACGGTCACATGAAACCCGTGGTTCATCTGAAACATTGACTGTGCTCTTTTTCCCCTCATCTTCATTTTCCAAACCCAGTGAACTGTATGACAAATAGTTTAAATAAACACGTTTTAAATGAGTCGTCATAAGGATCAACCTCACAGGAGGCCCAGGTGATACCTGATGATTTCCCCTTTCCATATCATGTCTTCCTCCCTCCTACTTAATAACTTTAATAGCATTAATGACATACTCTACTTAAGTCAGTCAACAACCAAAGAGCAAGAGAGCTGGCATTATTATGAGTTTTATCAATAATTAAATGCTTTCATTGGTGAGAGAGCCATTCTTACCTCACTGCCATCCGTGTGCATCTACCTCAGTACTGAGCTGTTCACAGAGCAAGAGTTCAACAATTAGCACAGGGTCACGGCATGTTAATGGATTTTACTGCAGGCTACATATATTGGTCTTTGGAAAGATTAATGGCTGAAAACTGCATTAATTAATCATCTTAACAAGCCTGATTGTTTCTCTAAAGGAAATGCAAGAAAACCAGTTCTTGCCTACAGCTGGAGGATGTGTGCTGTCTTCCACATACCTCTGTGTATTGTTCATGTATCCCGTGGTTACTGAGCCACCACAACACACGGCTGGCTCCAGAATCCCACAGCCCCCAACAGCGGCGTTTTTCCTAGGAACACTCTGCCTTTGTGAGAAATGTCACTGGGGACTTCCCTGTCCCGGGGTGGCAAGGGGAAAGAAAGCAACAGAAATACAAGCCACGAGTGCTGGTGGTGCAGCGTTTAGTTCTCGGACCTGATGTGCTTGTGAAGCTCCAATTTCCTACTAATTCCAATGGGACCGGTTCTGTTACTCCCTGAGGGGCATTCCAGACTCCAAATGATCACTTCCAGATGCAGTAAGAGAAAATTACTTTTTTAGGTTCAATTTTAGGTTTATTTTCAGTTTACAGCTGTATCAACAAGATAACTTCTCCCTCCTCGCTCAGACACAAAAGGCAGCCTTCCAATGAGCACTTTCAAGGGACATGCTTGATACTACCACTAATTCATAACAGACACTGAAACTCCATTTGGGCAAATCTAAACAAACTCTGTGGTGCCAGCGTGCCCTTCTTCCAGCACTCGGTGACGAAGCACAGGTGAAGGCACTTACCACCCGAGTCCAAGAGAATTTACTCCACTGCTCTCTGGAAATCCAAGGAGCAGCCACACTTGCAGGATTACCAAGACAAACCAGCAGACACAACCTCTCCCAAGAAGCTGTTTTTTCTCTGCTCCTGGCATTGTGGCTTTTGTTAGATGAACTGCTTCTCTTCTGCCTTGAAAAACTTATATTCTTGTTTCCAGCTACTGATGTTTTACTCCTCCTGAATGCAAAGACTCAGGTTGACTGCTCTTTAAAATACAGTTTAACAAATTACCATCTCCTCTTATCACTGCTCCAACTTACCTACATTAATAAAATTAACTCATTTTAGCTCACCTTTCTGACATTAAATGTTGGAAGAGGCCTACACGGCAGCCTAATCTACACATCCACCTCAGAGAAGCCACCTGCAACAGAGATGTCAGAAACTGCCTGCAGTTTGAATTTCAAATGCCACCCATATCAGCCCACATCAATCACAAGAAAATATAGATCTGTTTGCTTGACTGGGAAAAGATCTTTGCCTTTGTAGGTGTAAAAAAAATTTCTTAAAAACTGCCGTTGTTAACGATTTTAACAACGGAACACCAACAAACCAAATCCCCCATCAGCACTTGGGAGAAAATCCTGTGCCAAGTCTTTTGGCCCTTTGAATAAGTATCTGACAAATAAAAATATCCACGCACACTGCCCATGTATCACCATCTGACCTATCATTGTATTTTGTTCTTTTTTTTTTCCCCCCTAACATTGCTAACAGTCACATCCTTGTCCCAGATGCATTTAAGGAAAAGCCTTCATTTCTCTTCTCAGTCAGTCTCCTCTCCCAGCTAACAAGTGACAGCACAGCAGGAAAAGGCTGAACCAGAGGAGATTTTGATTGGAAATTACAAAAAAACTTCTTCACTGAAAGGGTGGCCAGGTTTTGGAACAGGCTGCCCAGGGAAGCGCTGGAATCACCATCACTGGAAGTGTTCAAAAAATGTGTGAATGTGGCACCTGGGGACATGGCTTAGTGGTGAACATGATTCACAGTTGGACTCAGGGATCTCAGAGGTCTTTTCCAACCTTAATGATTCCATGTTTCAGCAATTTAGGCCAGGTATCATGTATTTGTCATTATATCTACTTGCCCTGAAGCACACAGGCATGCCGTAGAAGTCACATAATTAGAACAGTTAATGAATGATTTCAACATTGCAACTCCTTAAGGGTCCTGGAAACCCGACCAGGTTTCATGAATTTCCAACTAGGTATGAGGAAGTAATGAAAAAAAAAAAATCTAGATGATTAAAGTTTCTTCCACAGGATAAATATACTCATTATAAGAAACCACACTTCCAAGTTATTCAAATGAAGTACCAGCATCACCAGGGAACGCTCCAACACACTTCCATACACAAACAGCAAGAACAGAGAGAAGTCACGGAATTTTTTTTGAATCCTCAAGCTTCTACTCTGATAAAAGTTCTTAATACCACACTGCTGATTAAAGCTAAATGCGGAGTCCAAATCAAACGAACGCCACCTCTCCCCCAACATTTCAGGAAATGCTTGAAAGATGTAAAGTGGAACGTTAAAAAGGTTAAATATAAAAAAATTAAAATGCTAATACACGGTGCAAGGCCTGAAATTCCATCAGACCCATGGGAGGAGAGCAGGAGATGCAAAGCCTGCAGGTCTCACACCACTGGTGACGATGCAGAGCACGAAGCAGCAGAGGACAAACTCCCTCCTGCTATCTCTAATCAGAACACCAGATCCTCGCTCTCTGCCAGCACCAACTGCTAGGGAAAATTAAAATGAAGTTCATCATAAGTAAATTTTGACACCAGAACCAGCCACAGCAGTGGATCATGGGATGAGGTGCAATCTGGCTGTTACTGAGGAGGTTCTGTTCACAGCTGGAACAGCAATGACTGGCGTAAGACGCTCACAAAACTAAATCAGTCCAACCACTACACTGAAAGGATAATTTCAAGGGAAAAAACGCAAAGGGGAAAGCTCAGGAGAGTGCAGCTCGTGGAAAACAGAAAACACCCAGTGGCTTAGCTGAACAAGTGCCACAGAAGGTGATTTTGAAGCAAAGAAAATTATGAGAACAAGCTCCAAGTTGCTCAGAACCCACCACCAAATCTCTTTGTGCTTCTCAGTCGTGACAAACATCACAAGCCATTTTCTGCAGCCTTGGTCTGCACTGCTCATGGTTTCTAGGAGAATGTTCGTGTACCCTCCCAGTGGCCTTCATTTACAGGCAGGGGGATAAGGATGATGATGTCTAAAGAGGCACACATCAAAGCCTGCCTTGATAATCCTACAGAGTCAAAACCACACTTCCAACGACACTTCCATAAAATTCCACAAAAAATGATACAAGAAACAGCCCATATACCAAACCAGCTAATTTAACTTCAGAAACAAGGCAGGACAGACCTTATCCCCAGAACTGAGAGTCTTCCATGGAGATAAGCAAGCTGAGATACCTTTAAGGGAGTCTGGCAGGCCTGTTTTAACAATACCAAGGAAAAAATATCATGTATCAACAATTTAGAGGAGAGCAGTAAAGGCTCTGAGCTCACTCACGTTATCTTGCTCTCCTCTGTAAGAAAGCGAGTCACAGCTCCAACAATTTTATAAGATTTAGTGAACACAAGGAGTGAAACAGCTCAGGACCATCAGTCTCGGGTTTCCCCCTTGCCCAGCGCCATGCCTTCTGCAGGAATTCACTCCTTGCCCAGAGAGCAAACCACAGTTTTCTGCTTCCTCTTCCCCCTCCTCTGCTCCCCAACAGTAGCACATCATCCAAACGCTCACACTGAAATTTTACAGAATACACAAGTGTCTTCAGTCACCGGGTACTAAATTAGGAACTCGAAAAATAGAAAAGAAATATTGTAATTGATAAAAATAAGACACAGCCAGACTCAAAATCAGCTTGTCAAAGAATCAGACACCAAATCCTATTCCAGACGTAAAATTCCTCGCCGTGCAGTAAGAAGAAAGCTGTAATAAAAATAAAATGACAAGAAAAAGCTATTACACAAAATCTGCCTTTAAAAATGGTCCTATATCACAAATGCTACTTGTACTTTGTGAATGTAACCAATTTGACAGGAGCAGTAACTGGAAACAGGCTGTAGTAGACACGATGACATATTTCTACTCTTGATTTAACATGGAACTCTGACTTTTTACTGGTTTCTAACCTGAAATAAAACAACAATGAAAGAGAAGAGACAAGAACCTCACTGTGCACAAAGAAGAGGCCACAGCTCATAGCAGCTGGTTTGGTTCTTGCACTGGCTCTTTCTGGACAGGGACAGTGGCATTTCCACAGACAGAATTCCAAAACCAGAAGATCAAAGTCTCTGCTATTCATTTATTTATTTTGTTACTTAATGGGTCACCGAAACTTTAAGACTTGCATAAACTTCAATTCAACCCACAAAAATTAGGTTTTTGAAAATAATTTTAAATGCTGAAGTGCGGAACGTGAAAAAATTTATTTGTTCTAAAAGCTATTTCTTTTTACATTACGATGATTATATGGGCTCATATCAAGTACTTACTATGCATAGAGGTGCACTTTGGATGAATAACAAGCAGTATTAAAGAGAAAACAGAAAGACTGCCTTTGAATAGAGCTACCTAAATAAATGTCTTTTAGGTGAGAATATCTGGTGAATTAAAAAAGCAGAAATGTATAGGGGGGAAAAGACAACCTGACTTCTCACCTAGAGCCCAAAAGGCAAGTGTAATCCACGACATATTGCTAGTTTCCTATTCTTCTCCATGGCTGGGATAAATATGCTGCTTTGTAAGACAGACAAAATAGCACCCATGCAGGTTTTAATTCAGACTATTAATACGTGCGCGAGAAGCAAAAACCCTCTTTACAGGAAAAGCGTTTGGAAAACCCACGACCACAAAGCACGCCCCGCATTTCTTGCCGCTTGATGAAGATAAACTTTGCACTGCGTGTGGAACTGCGTGCAGTGCAGCTTTCCATCTGAAGTCACCCAGTTGTTGGGGCTTCCAAGGGCAAATATTCCACGAGAAAGAACAACACCTCTGTTTAAAAACAAAACAAAACAAAAACAATAATAACAACAACAAAAAAACCCCCAAACCGAATTATTCCCATTATCCTGTTGACAAGGAAGCCTGCCAGTCCAGGCAGGCCTGCTCCAGAGCTGCTGTTTATGCGCTGCTCGGCGGTTNAACAAAAAAAAAACCCCAAACCAAATTATTCCCATTATCCTGTTGACAAGGAAGCCTGCCAGTCCAGGCAGGCCTGCTCCAGAGCTGCTCGGCGGTTCCGTTCCACGGGAGCAGCCTAATCCCGCCGCTTGGATCAGCTCCCGGCCTGCAAGTGAGCACCATACAGGCCGGGAATATTTGTAAATAAATAGATCTACAGCACGCGTATTAAAGAGGCCATTTCTTATCGGGGCCTGAGCAGATCGTTTTTCTCCCACGCACGGAAGGAAAGCCCAGGAGATGGATTTAAGGTCGCTGGGCAGAGGCGGGTGGGTTCTGCCCCCTCTCTGCCTCTCCTCGGCTTTGCAACCCCACTCGGAACTTTCCTCCCCCACCACAAGACAATCCCCCCAGACGGGGTGTGC
>VZRR01013127.1:0-19809 GCA_013398015.1 Oreocharis arfaki | reverse complement strand
AAAAAAAAAAAAAAAAAAATTGAAAGCCCACAGTAACAACCATTATCTTGAGGTTCTTGTGCCACTTCCCCTCGCTACAGCAGAGAATCACTCATTTATCTGCTGCTGCATGTGGTACTTGTCTAGCAAAGGTAACAGAAAAATTGAGAGTTTGGCCAAGAGCCATAACGGCAACTCCTCAGAGGATCAGCATAGCTGGGAGTTATGCTGGGGGAACTCATAAGGCAGGAAAAGAATAATGACACAAGCTTTTTGTAACCCCTCTGAAGACTGAAATGGTGTAGGTAAGTGAAAATCTCAAATAGACGTTGAACTAATTATGTGCAGAACAGCACACAGTGCTGTAACTCCTCCTCCTTACTTGATAAAGCTTCCAAACATCTCAGAAAATAATTACCACACATGAGACCAGCCACCACGAGCCACGTGCTACTGCTAAATGCAAAACAAGAGAGGAAAAATAAACGAAAACAAAACAAAATGAGAAGTGTGGCGAAGGTTGTAGGAGGGTGACAGAGCAGAAACATCTCTTCCCAATCTCACCCCGTTGTGGCCCATATACCTCAGTAACCATGAAATCACTCCCAAAATGGAAGGAGATGGCAAAACCCTCTGGTGTGCCCTGCTGACCATACAAAAAGGATTCAGTGAAATTGCCTCACATGTAGAAAACAGTGATGCCTTAAGTTTTAACTTTTATAATTTAAAATCCTGTACTGTCTAGAGTAGAACTCTGAGGTTTCTTGTAGTCTGTGAGCTGCTGCTCTCTCAGGCCAGACAGACACAACAAACCCTCTCCAGGCCTGCCCTGCAAGGACACCCAGCCTGTCCTAGGCCCAAAATGTAAACCAACATCTTGGGAAGGGGGGGTGAGCTTGGGGAAATGACATCATTAACTGAGGCTTTAATTGGAGAATTAAACTTGATATGCAAATGGACCAAACTCATAAAAGTGTGAAGAACTCGTGACCTGGGGTCCATCTTGGGGTCCATCTCAGCAGCAGCCTCTGGCTCCCCAGGGTGCACCTTTGAAGGCCCTTCAAATAAATACCTACCCTTATTCCCTTACTCTTGTCTAGTCTGTGGTTTTTAGGTGGCCTGATAAGGCATCAACAGCAGAGTTGCTACAATTAAGGTTTGCTGCCTTTGGTTTCCAAACAGCCAGCTAACATATCCCTGTAGGTTAGGTACAGAGACCAAAGCCTCTAAGCACTCGCTGTGAAAGACTCGTGTTACTACTGAAATACCAAACGAAAGGATTTGGCAACTGAGCCTTTACATATTATATTACCAAGAGTAGGGGGAACCTTCTCAGCTGGTGAAGAGTTCCTGCATCAGCAATCCCTGACCCACAGCTGGGCTGCACCAGCCTCCCTCTCCATGTCCCCAGGGAAATGAATTCTCTGGCTGATGACTAATTCATTACTCGGATCTGTGCTTAGGCAAGTCCAATCCCAAATCAAGCACCTTCCAAAGCTGGATTCCTCCTGAGCTGGAAGAACATCTGCTCCATCTCGACTGCTACCACCACACCAGCCCTGCTCAACCTGCCGAGAGCAACACCTGGAACTGAACCGGGAGGAGCTGCCTGAAAGCAGAAGAAACTGAAAGGGAAACTGCTACAGATCGATTCTAGCTGAGCTGCATTTGGATCTCTAAAATGGGCGGGGAAGATCTGAAAGCTCTTTTGTCAGGACTTTTGGAGCCTTTGAGGCTTGAGCTCAAAGTCCTATTTAACACCACCGGTAGCAAACTAATCTTCCCCTCCAAGAAGACATGGGTGCAGAAAACACCAGAGCCAAAGGCAGACCTAGAGGAGAACAGTGCCCTCATGCCCCTGGAAATATGAGCAGGATCTCAGGATTCTCAGGATCTCTGGAAAGGCAGCAGGATTCCAGCCCTGACCAGCTCCTGGCAGGCTGGCTGCACACAGATGAACACTCCGCTTCTCCCCTCACTGCCCTCCTCGGTCCTTCCCTTTCTGAGGCCTCACCACAAAAAGGACATCTGCTGAAGAGAACAGCAATAAGGCTGTGGCAGGCTCCCCGTTGCTGATATATTGCTAAAACTCACACCTGATGCATGGGGTATTTTTGCAGGATCTGAAGTGCTGACCAGAACCAGCAGTCACTTTTCAGCAGGATCAGGACAGCAGATGGGGCTGATCAGGTGTGGCGAGCCCTTTAGGCTCAGCATCCTGTCTCTATCTTCTCTGCCTCCAGCTGCTCAAAATTTCATTCACAATCTGTATCTTACTGGCTTTTCCTTTGAAACGTGAAGCTTTAATAAACAAGTCTTATTGGTGTCGTATTAATTAAATCCTCACAATAAATGACTGTCGTGTCAAGATCACCTACAACATCCAAAATGCAATCTCTATCTACACAATTATCACCTGTGAGCACGATTTAATCCAGTTTGATCACAGACAAGCAAAAGGTATTTTGATTTTTCCCTTTCCTTTGTCCTCCCTGGGAAGCTTTCTTGTCTCTGGATGACAGCGAACTGCAATCTCCTGAAGGCTTCAACAGCACATGAAACTTCCAAAAGTTGTTTTCCTGCCCCTGTGTTCAGCAAGAACCAAGCCCTGACCCAGGCTTCTAACAGAGAAGTGTGTTCTCCTGTGGCTGGGCAAGGGAGAGAGTGAACTTTTGCCTTGCACTACTGCAGAACTCAAGGACCATGAAATAACATGGAATGCCATATCAGGCTCTCAGATTGTTTCTCTCCTTGCTTTCTAATTGCTACTTCTGATTAAGGCAGACAAAGTCACACCAAAACACTGAAGTACAAGCCAAATTCCATTGAGCTATTTATAGAATTCACTTTATAGTTCCATCAGCCAATTCTGCTCATTATTACCCCATTTTACTGCCTCGCCTGTGAGTCACTGCTACAGCTGAGCCCACAAAGGACCTGGGTTCACTGTTAGCAACCACATCACACATGCTGCTGATGCCCTGACACACAGCATGAAAAACAAAGAAATTCATAACAAACTCCTGTAAATGATCAATCAGCGGGAACAGGAGAGAATGAAAACACACAATGGGGGTTTAGACCAGCAGTGCCCATTCTTCCCCTACAGCCTGACCCATGGCAGGACTGAGAAGCAGAGAGCCGTGCAGGGATGGGATCCCAGCAAGGAGGTTCCAGAATAGCAGCCTTGGCCACATGTCAGGACAAGACAGATCCCAAGTTACCACCTCGCCCGTGCTGGTCTTTGCAGCTCCTCTGCACTTTGCCCCACAAAGACATTAGGAGCATTTATAAAAGCATGCAAAGCAATTACGGTAAAAATAAAACCAAGGTTATAAACACAGTCTGGATGCCAAATTTGCCTCTTTTTCTATTTAGAGCTGGCATTTCAGCACGCAGAAAATTCTCACTCCCCCTCTAAAACGTGTGCCTGGGGCTTTATAGCACATGCAAAATAAATTGCATTTATATTGGTATGTTATGGAATGCAATTGCCCTCCTCTCGACCACACTGCCTTGCCTCTCTTGTTTAGTCAAATAGCCTGCCAGCTTCTCATCAAGAAGTAGAAATTGGTTTTCCATCTCCTAGGAGATAAACAAGGCTTCCCCCTTGCAGAGGAGAAGTGGAGCTGCTGACTGCACAATTAGAGAAGAGACAGTCCCCAAAAAGGCTTTGCACCATCCCAGTGATGTCTGTGCCCTCTGTGATCCCAGCCACCACCCTGGACAGAGAAAAACCGCTTTAAAATGTAAATTTATGTGTTTTCATGCAGTTTCCTTTGTGAGTTTTAGTTAAACATAGACAACCCTGACTCACGGTGCTGCTGCCTTACAACTCAGGAGTTTTATGTACTCTTGTCATACCACGGGTTAGTAAAATACGCTTTATTCCTCTCCACGGTTTCCCCTTCTCAGCTCCCGAAAGAACTGAACTATAGGATCAGATATTAGGCTGCACTAATTCAGA
Source organism: Oreocharis arfaki (assembly GCA_013398015.1). Classification (NCBI taxonomy): domain Eukaryota; kingdom Metazoa; phylum Chordata; class Aves; order Passeriformes; family Paramythiidae; genus Oreocharis; species Oreocharis arfaki. Next base: position 15,863 of record VZRR01013127.1, on the reverse strand, counting down.
GAAAAAATGTTGCCACACTCAACAAAGGCAGCATAAAACAATCTAAAATATCTTAACTACATGGCCCTGTAATAAATAGAATAATGTAGAAATTTTTGAAGCAATTTTTTTTAACAGTGGCTTGGTAAAACCAAGATGCTGTAGTTTTGCAGTTTTAAGCTGTAACTAAAGTTAAAGATCATGTATTTACAAGAAGCACAATTACATTTTAAAATGAATTCATTATCTGCTTTTACAAAAAGGATGTCAAGCTGTAAGGCTACAGATACAGGGTTTAAAAAAAAAACCCAACACAGGTGAAATATGCAATTAGCTTTCATTTTTACTTCAGAAATCAGGAAAGACACGTCACCAAGACTGGGCTGGCTTTTCACCACATTACTGCTAATTGCAAAATTACTTAATCAAAGAGACAGACCTTCTCACATTGAGAAACCAATTGTGCAATAGCCTCTGCGTGGTGTGGCCTTACAGCAGATTAAGAGAACACCAAGGACCACTCTAGGAGGAGGGACAGCCTTTGGTCCCACGTGGGACCAAAGCCTTTGGTCACCACGTCCCACAGAGATGTCACCACTCCATGGGCATTGGCAGCTTGTCCATTTTTCTAAGGCATCTTACAAGCAGCTATGGTGTAGAAGAATGAGATCTCCTTCCAGGGACACTCTGCTCGTTCCCTTGCCCACAGCATGCATTTTTAAAGAGAGAGAAACCAATCAAACTTAATTCATGTTGCATTATTCACCAAGTAGCTACAGTCTCATCCAAAAATCTTAATTGTCTAATAATTCAAGTCACCTATATCAAACTGAGCGCCAAAGGAATGACTAGAAAGCCAGGGGCTGCCTCAGACACACACACACACTAAATCTTGCTGTTAAGATGTCTAGTGAAGCCTTTTTTTGAACCAAAGCAATAAATACTGGCCTCTTGCATAAACATGTGCGGTGCTCTTCATGTGTACAGCCAGTGTGCTGTCTGATGTCTCACTGATGCCCCAGGAGTGCGGGCTGCCAATCTTCCAGCTTTGCAAATCTGCTTTGCAGCCCTTGAGTTCTGACCATTAATGTGCAGCCTGGCACATTCCAGCTAAGTTACAAGCACTGCTAATTCTTCTAACCACAGACTGGCATCTTAATGTATGGGAAAGCAAATGCAGCCAAGGAGAAAGAAAAACAAAAGGCACAGCTGAGCACTTCCAGTGTTGCTGTTACCCTACACACGTCACTAAGGAATCATCTACGCCCGTTCTGCAGCAGAAGGTCTGCAGACCTGCCAGAGAAACCTGCCTCTAGGTCCAGCCCTTCCCTGTGGGCCAGCCTGCACTGCCAGGTCCAGCTTCCATTGTTACCTCCTGCGCTACACCCAGGCTTTGGATCATCCCAGGTTTAACGCCTCTCAATACCAAAGCAGCTGAAGTAAAGAAAAAAAGGGCACAGGACAAAATTACAGAGCAATGGTGAAGGGTCTAGAGGTGACCATATGAGGAGAGGCTGAGGTCACTGGGTTTGTTCTGCCTGGAGAAAAGAAGAATCATCACAGTCTGCAACTTCCTTATGAGGGGAGGGAGAGGGGCAGGCACTGATCTCTGCCCTCTGGTGCCCAGTGACAGGGAGGGAATGGCCTGAAGCTGTGTCAGGGGAGGTTTAGGTTGGGTATTAGGAAAAGGTTCTTCACCCAGAGGGTGGCTGGGCACTGGAACAGGCTCCCCAGGGAAGTGGTCACAGCACTAAGCCTGCCACAGCTCAAGGAGCGTTTGGATAGTGCTCTCGGGCACATGGTGTGACTCTTGGGGATGGTGCTGTGCAGTGATAAGAGCTGGGACTCCGTCATCCTCATGGATCCCTTCCAACTCAGAATATCCTATGATTCAATTAACTGCCTGTTCCTAAGCCTTGAGCCTGTTCTTTGGTACACATAGGACCTGAGTTCTTCACACAACATGAATGCCTCAGAGCAGTCTGAGCTGCTGCTGAAGTTACACAGAACACACCACAAAGCAGAGGAAAAGGCAGAAGGCCTCCTCAGCAGCAACACGAGTTCCTAGGCTTGTGCACAGATGAAGCAGAGTATCAGCCATGAGCTGGCCACAGGGCAAATGGAAAGGGTGGGGAAGTCCAGCATTTCCACTGACCGCAACCAGGAGCTTCCTTCATAAAGAAACTGTGATCAACCTGCTAAACCACCTACCCCCCGTGACTTCTTGGTTACCCTGCGTGGTCCCACACCACCCCGAGAGCCCCAGGGAGGCTCCCACTGGCTCCAGGAGACTTTCTGAAAAAAGTGGTTTCTGAGAACTGAAAGAGTTCACAGCAACCGCAGGCAGGACAGGGCCCTGGGCACACCAGCAGGCCCTGAACGTGAGAACCTGTGGTCTATGGTACAGTCATGACACCAAACCTTGTACTGGCTGGTGGTGGTCTCCACAATCAACAAGCCAAGCCTTATACTGGCTGGTGGTCTCCACAATCAACAAGCCAAACCTTGTACTGGCTGGTGGNNNTACTGGCTGGTGGTCTCCACAATCAACAAGCCAAACCTTGTACTGGCTGGTGGTCTCCACAATCAACAAGCCAAACCTTGTACTGGCTGGTGGCCTCCACAATCAACAAGCCAAGCCTTGTACTGGCTGGTGGTCTCCACAATCAACAAGCCAAACCTTGTACTGGCTGGTGGTCTCCACAATCAACAAGCCAAACCTTGTACTGGCTGGTGGTCTCCACAATCAACGAGCCACTTTCAATCACAACTCATCAGCCTGGGGACAGGCTTTCTAGCAGGGCCTGTTGTGTTAGGTAACAGTTTTAATCTGAAAGAAGGTCAGTTTAGGTTAGATATAAGGAAGATGGTTCTTCACAGTGAGGCTGGTGAGGCCCTGGCACAGGGTGCCCAGAGAAGCTGTGGCTGCCCCATCCCTGAAAGTGTTCAAGGCCAGGCTGGACACAGCTTGGAGCAGCCTGGGCTAGTGGAAGGTGTCCCTGCCCATGGCAGGAGGGCTGCACTAGATGACCTTTACAGGTGTCTTCCAACCCAAACTGCTCTCTGATTCCGTTCTGTGACTCCAGCTCTGTGCCTAAGCTGACCTTTACTCCACACCCACATTACACTCATTACTGGTTAAGCACAATCCAGTCTGTTTGTGCCCAACACCTTGGAGGAAGTCACTGTACCAGCAGCGTGGGTGGGTGTGTGCTGCTCTGAAGGCACAGACAGTGGCAGGGCTTGGTACAAAGCAGTCTCTGTGCTGACTTGCTGCGAGCACTGAACCGCTTCTGACAGCAAAGTGACTTCTACATGAACACACGGTACTGCACATTTTCACACAGGCATCTGCGCTCCAAATATTTTAGCGAGCATCCAGCTGTTCTCTCTGGACCCTACTCCAACCATATGCACTGTTTACCTTTCAAATTGTATTGCCCCAGGGGAAGGGGAACCAGACATCATCTCCTTCTCCAAATGCTGGTGCGCAGCCAAGTTCTCCTCCTGTCCACCGTTCGCACACTCTGGGAGCTAACATTTTCCACAAGCCCAATAACCTGTTTTTTACAGCTAATCCAATACCTGGCATCAGATCTCCAACCGAGAAGAGGACTGTCGTGGGATTATATTTATTTTTTTGTTAGTTTACATACTAATTATAAATACAGAGGCCTCCAAACTGAATTACAGCCTACACAGAATCAAGGACCTGCATCTGGGGTGTAGGACACCAACCCCCATGTCCTCATGGGTGTGTGACAGCACAGTGAAATAAAGACAAGGCATTAATCTCTTTGTGGCTGCTTCTGATGTGCAGCACTTCTGTTGAAGACTCTTTTAAGCCTTAAGCATTCCCGTGTAAACAAAACCTCAACCCGCTACAAAGTAAGCTTGTGCAATTGGAAATAAATGTTTATTTTGAAATAAAAAGAAGACATCTGCATGTATACAGACAAAGCATAAGCCTTTGATCAACCCTACAAAGCATGTCTGCATATAACAAAAACTGTCAGGCTCATAACTTCCTTTGGAGAGAAAAAGAATGTGATGTCCCACACTCTGCTTACTCACCAAGATTATTTATCCCCCTAAAGAATACTATTTTGTTTATTCTGTAACACAAATAAATCCAAACTAAAGATTTGTAGCTGTCAGTTAACAGGGAAAGTGCTTTACCGCTGAAAGCAGAAACAAGGGTGGAATAACATGAGACACGCTGCCAGTGCTGGCACTCTTAGAATATCCCAAACTTGCACCTCTTGCTTTCCTAATCCATCATGAGTAAGCAGGTGACCACAAAGTTTAGAGGCATCAGCAGAGGATCTCTATCTTTAGTCACCACTAAAGCTTTTCCCCTACCAATCAATGTTACTTCAACACCACCTCTTACTTTTGGGTTTGAATTCTACCCTAGAGCACCCGTACTACTCCCCACTCCTACCCTCGTTACACTATTCCATCCCCACAGAACCAGTGTGATCCTTGTCTGAAAGGTGCCACTGGAATTCAGGACTGGGGTTAAGTAATCTCCATAATAAGAGGATACAACAGGACGCTCTTGTACCATCTGCTGTTACAACAACGATATTTGTTTACACAAGTATTAAAAGGAGGTTAAATTTAAATATCTGAAAGGCAAATAACCTAGGAAGTAATATTTAGAGTGGCCCCTGTCCATTCAGGCAGATAATCAGGATGAATAATTTACAGCTGCACTTTGGTGCCCGCTGCAGCCGAGAAGAGCGGCAGCGTACGGAGCTTGGGGAGACGCCGACACATCTGCTCACCAAGTGGAATAATCGGGAGCACTCCGAGCAAGAGTGGTCCAGTAACCTGTTTTACTTAGGTGACAAATGGGACAGGAAGCAGTGGCAGGACAAGGAATCAAAAAAAAAGAAAACAAAAACAAAAAACCCCCCAGCATGCTCCCAGTGAGGTCAGAATTTCGTGCTTTTGCAGTCCTGCACATTCTGCCTCAGAGGAGAACAGAGCTACGCTCAGGTTTCACCTCTAAATCATCACAGATTCTTGCCAAAGGTATCTTAGGGTCAAGAAAGGATGCCTGACCTGGCATATTGCATTCAGGCCTTCCTGCCGTGCCACGGGGACTCGGGAGCCGTGAGTGATACCGTGGGAGCAGCATCCACCCACCCCGATGGCTCCAGTAACAGTGAGCAGAACAAACAGCCAACAAAGCAAACACGCTCCAAAGAACCCTCCAGAAAGCCAAGCAAGGCTCATCGCACAGCTGGGAATCCAGCACCACCTGATACCTTTTGCAGTGATGTGCACGGGATTGAATTAACAGACTTGAACACTAATTTAGTACAGATGTTGCTCAGGTGGAAGGATGGTGCAGGTTTCATCAGGGGAGTGCCTCGTAAAAAGATGAGAAGCATCTGGAGGAATAACGCTGGCATGTAGAAACTGTCATTACAAAGGAGACAGATGGATGAAAAAAAGATGTATCTTTGAACAGATTAAAGAAATCTATGTGTACAGCTAGGAACTGCCAAAGAAGACATGCTACGGTCTGGAATAACTCTCCTGAAACACAGGGAGCCACAGCACCTTGCAGCTGGGTGAGGGGACAGCTATAAACAACCTCCTCCTGCCACACAGCCTTCATAGGTTTTGCTTATCCACATCTACGAGGTTTTTGTTAAAATCACAGTCTGTTTATTACCCTAAAACAGGAAAAAGCAGAGAGACATAGGTGTGATTCAATGTAGCACAGTGAGAAGGGTCACCACATAACCACAGAACAAACTGCACGATTTAGAGCCAAGATCCTCTTCCCAGCAGCACTCTGTCCACTAAAGCAGCACAAGGAACTATCGCTTGCAGAACTTAAGAGTCATTCTGAAGTTAGGTTTGTTTACCCATCCACAAACAGAAAATGCCTAAATACAATCCCAAAGAAAGTTATTAGTAATGGATGGTTCACCTATTACCTGCCTTGCCTATTATTTACAACAAGCCTTGGTTGGGTCGCCAGATTTTTTTCATTGTTTTAAAGAATTTCCAAAGTGCTTTCAGCAATCTACTAAGCAACAGGAAGCATTTCTATCCATACATAAATTTTATTGACTGACATAGTAAGCAGCCTGCAGCAGAAATCTAAGAAATTCATTCACAAATGCCAGATTACACATCCAGCCGAGCAGAATAAGAACCAGGAACAGCCTCAGCTTTGCTGTACAAAACTCCCTTGTCTTCACAATCCAATACATTATCCAAAGATTAGCTTACAATTCCTGCAAGGTAAATCAAAGCCAACTCCAGAGCTCTGCAGCACGTCTGTGATCAACTAGATCAATTAGCAAATGGATTTTAGTTAGACCAGTCTAAAATGAGATTACATTAGGCTCATACTGGGAGGCTGGGCTTCAGTAGCACAGCCCTGTAGCTTAGCTGTGCTAAGCTCAAAGTAACACAGAAGTATCCATTGCAAAATCCATATTAAACTGGAAACACACAGGCCAGCAGCCAGCCCCTGACAGCAGCTACTCTGTTCCCTCCCAAAATGCAAGGAACTTACCCCATCTCCTCTGACAGGGACTAGAGCAGTGTTTTGGGCACAGTTTGTGTGCAGTCACGCACTAAACCTGGCCTAAAGCTTCTATGAACGAAGGCAGAAGGGCTTAAACAAGAGAAGGATGTAAGTGACAGGGATGGAGAAATGGTCTTGATCCATTTCCAGCACAAAAGGTGAAGGAATTAGTGTAAAACTGCTCTCCACTCAAGAGTGGCTCAGGCAGACAGACTTAAATAGGAGAGGTTCAAAACAGTTGGGATTATATTCTCTACAGTACAGAGGAAAAGACCCAACCCCTCCAAAAATGAACAGAACGTTATTCTGCTGATAGAAACCATCCTAAGTCACTGCTTTCCCTTTGCTGAGCTTTTTAAAGCACAAAAGGAGGCAGAAGCACAAGTTAAAATCCTTGCAATGTTTAAAAGGGCATAAATACAATATCATTTTATTCTTCACCTCCTCTTGCTCTGCCAAATGTTTACACACAAACAGCACAGCACATTACAGATCACCACTGCAACACAAGCATTGAAAAAAAAGAAATCAAAATGCTGAATTACAACATTTTACAACCAGCAACTGAAGCACACCTTGAAATCCTAGATATCCCTAGCCAAGCCCAGGAAGTCACATTCCAACATCACCCTACAAAGTTTCATTAGCACAGACAACATTTGCTCACATTGTCAATAATAAACCAATGGACAGAAGAGAGGAAAAAAAAAAGGTCTTATAATTGCTCCAGTCTCCCATAAAAATAATGCTGGATTTTCAATAAAATTAGTAAGTTGTCTTTAAAAGTTAATATAGCCAGTTTGGCCTACACGGAAAACTTCAGTTCCTCTTAGTCTTATGCTGCTGGGGAGAAAGGTTTGTGGGTGGGTTTTATGCAATTTTGCTGCTCAAAATAACAAAGCAAGACTTTCCTCTTTGCCAGTGTATGTTGAGTTTTCCAAAGATAACCCACAGATTTTGGATTCTAGGACCATAACCTTTAGAAACCTAGTTCTAGGACCTGCACTTTAGAGAAAAGTGTGATTCATTTAACAAAATTAGCAGGATGAGTTGAGTGGGCTACTAGGTGTCAGGTTAAACCTAAAAATTACACCTGCCTGAGCATTGCTTCCACAAAGTTTTCTGCTTGGAATGCACCTCTGAAGAGTTTAAGGACAGACTCCCCCATCCCACACACACTCTCTTAACCTATTAATTATTGCAGCTCCGGTTTTAAAATTCCAATCAAAGAGCAGGTGGAGTTGAGTTAATTTTTTTTTAAAAGATCACATTATATTAACTACGTCACACCTAATTTCCCAGTTCTAATCAACAAAAGGAAAGTAATTAATGACCTAACGTGAAGAGTGACCATCATTACTGATGTTTAACAACTGACTACACCAGGAGCAGCACTTGCTCTCCTGCTCCATTAATATGCAACAAGCCCAGAGCCACGTTCAGAAATTAATAAAATTAACTCTGCAATCAAAGTGAAAATAATAAAGGTAAGGAGGTTATAAGTCAGCTGGAAATCCACATGAAGGACAAGAAAGTAAAGAGTGAAGGAACACAGAGGCAAAAACTCTTCAGTACTTTTTAAAGACAACAAAAGGGAGAAAGATACAGAAAGCAGAAGGCTCCGTTATGAAATTTTACACAGATCATCACTTAATTAAACAAACGATCCAAAACACAGTGAGCTTAAAACCAGACACCTTACTAGAATACTCTAGAGTAGTTAGAGGCAATAAACACATGCAAACAAGAAGATATACTCATGCCCACACAGGCGAGGCAGCACAGCATCCAGGGAGGACACAGAACAAAAGGATGAGGCTCTTCCAGCTCACATCACCAGGAACAAACCAGGAACCAGTGCCTCTCCAGCACAGCTATCTCCCAGAGTGGCTGGCTCTCACAGGAAAACAAAGGTCTATTCTCAAACAATGAAGAAAGTACTTCCACCACTGAATGACCTTATAAGCAAGAGGAATCCAGCTGTTGCTGTCTCAAACTATACAAAGACATTTATTGTCCCAATGAAAGAGGACAAAGAGTCCTAACAATCAAAAATAGCATGCAGGCTGTGAAAGGCCAGGCATTTGCCCATCAGGATATTAAGTTTACCAGTTTAGGAGGACTGAGGACAGAAAAGTAGCAGGACTACGTGTCCAGCGCCCAGTGCCAAGAAAAACACAACTGTGGGCTACAATTTGCTTACCTTCTATAGAAGGGGCCTGGTCCACAGCCGCATATAGCATCTCTTTCAAAGCCTGCAAGGGAGAGGCAGAGAACAAGGAACACAGTTAGTATTAAAAGAGAGAGAGAAAAAAAATTACACTGTTTTGATACGCCTGTTTGAAAACAAAAGCAATTAAAGCCCTTTTATCCTGCAGAGTGGCACGGAAAGCTATGGTACGTGATGTCAAGGCTATCACACGTATTTCTGTTCACAAGTAAAACAGGTTCATGTTTACTGACTGCTTTGTCTAAAGCCTGTTATCTTACTAATCTATAAAATTTATTTCAACTGTACGTTTCAACATCTTGCTTTGGAAAAATGTTTCCCAGTTGGTAGGAGGCTAAAGGCTTTACATTAAAAAAAAAAAGAAATAGCAACAAAAGCTGAAGTGTTGCGTGACACAAAGGAGTTTGTCAAGGCAAATGGAGGAAAAGCAGCCTCAGGGATTTCTCATCACTGTTATACACGAGTACAAAAATACACATACATCCTAAAAGCTGAAGACAACATGATGAAGGAGATTAGGGAACCAAGGGTGACGGCCTTCTCTAGAGGTGGGAGCTGAAGGGCAACATGAACACCAGCCAGGATCACTAAGCAGGTTTCAGGTCCTGGAGGCACCATGAGCCCAGAGAGCACAGAGCAGCCACACTCACCCACAAGAGAGGAGCACAGCAGCAGCAGGCCCAGGAGGCAAGGGGGTCCTACAGACACACACAGAGCACCCCTGGCAGTCACCCCTCCTTCTCCAGAGCCACAAGGGAGGCACCACATCACAAACCTCACCACCTGCAGCTCCCCTCTGGAAGGCCTCTTTCGGGCAGTTGTTAAGGTGCTGGTACTACTCCGGGCATAGACCAAAGATTGCTCACTCACATCACATAAACTGAATTCAGATCAACGACTGAAGGAACGAGGCGAGTTCAGGGGAGGGTCACAATGATGATCAGAGGCTTGGAGCACCTGCACTATGGAGACAGGCTGAGACAGCCAGGGGTGTTCACCCTGGAGAAGTGAAGGCTGCAGGGAGACCTCAGAGCCCCTTCCAGTGCCTAAAGGGGCTCCAAGAGAGCTGGAGAGGGACTTGGGACAAGGCACAGAGGGACAGGACCCAGGGAAATGGATTCAAACTGACATAGGGCAGGTTTAGATTAGATATTAGGAAAAAAATCTTTATTGTGAGAGTGGGGAGGCCCTGGCACAGGTTGTCCAGTGAAGCTGTGGTTGCCCCATCCCTGGAAGCATTCAAGGCCGGGTTGGACAGGGCTTGGAACAACCTGGGATAGTGGAAAGTGTCCCTGCCCATGGCAGGGAGTTGAAATGAGATGATCTTTAAGGTCCCTTCCAACCCAAAACATTCTAGGATCCTATGAATAACCTGAACCACAATTTTGGAACTAGAAGACACCAGAAAGGACCCATTCCTACTGCAAAGTGATTTGCTTACACACACCTCACATCTTAATGCCCATACTGAACATGAGTACCCTCTACCACTGCAAAAACCAGATCTTAGTCCCTCACTTTTGAGCCCACAGAAATCTAACACAAAAAAGTCATTCAGGTCTTCTTAGTTCCTATTTATTCTGCCTGATTCCCAACGTATCCCATACTTCTACAATCTTGAAAGATAGCAGGAGCAGAGGTGTGTGTCATAGTGCCCCAGGACAAAACCTCCCAGCCTAAATGACAAATCCTCCAACACCCTCAAGGTAAAAATCACCAGCTCAGCAGCTGGGACCTGAGCACTGTTGTAACCCGGTGGTCACAATCCTGTTAGGTAAACACTAGGTCTAAAGGACAAGTCTGTTTATCACAAGATACCCAAGGTGGCTGCTTACACCGGCAGCTCTGGCATCTCTCAAAGGTCTGGCTCCCGAGTTCACAGAGGTCTCTACAAAGGTCACTTGCATAATTGTTTTCCCAACTGAGCCACTGCTGAATGATCCTTGTTCCAGCGGCACAGCTCTCCCCTACCCTCGGTGCGTTTCTAAAACTCCTCAGGAACACTGGCCACTTCAGTGCCTTCCCCCCATGACCCGCGGGTCAGCAGCACATGATCTGCCTCTGCACACCAAGTGGTCCCAAAGCCTTCCTCCTTTTCCATCCCACTTGTCATCCTCACCTACCTGCAACTTTTTCCATGAACCACAGCCACATGACACAGGATAAACAAACCAGAAGAGACGGCACATCGAAAGTCACTGTAGTAACAACTCATCTCTTCACCCACCCAGAGGTAAACCCGGTGTAATTCCTACCTCTGGTTTTATCAGTCATTTCTTAAAAAACAAATTAAAAAGGACAACATTGACAGTCCTGCACTAAACAGTCTTGAAAGCTGAAGGTGTCAGTCGTCCCACAGACCTCTCCCCGTGCAGGCTGACATAGTACAATCTGGCAGCTGCAGGGCAGCAGATTTTGTTACTGCTTTCCTGACCTATATAAGTAAACCAATAACCTGAAAGTGAAAGACTCAGTGCTCCTTCACACCTAAACTATTTAGTCCTCTGGATTACAGAATTTTAGAACTGATCATTTACAAAAGTTATCCATCACTGTCAACGTGAAACACTTAAGAATTACTCATTCTGGCCTCAAACTAGACAAGATGGGTTTATTGCCTTGCTTTAGACTGTGCCAGTGCACCCACAGTAAACTTGTGCAAATACATGTCAGAGAACAAAAAAAAAGGCAAAACGAAAATACTTGAAAACACAACCACCAAACCTTAACAGTGAACAAAATCAAGGACAAAAGCCTTAAAACTCATAAAACCCCACTGTTTTAAAGGAGTCTTTCAAACCACTGATGCTCCTCTAAGCTCGTCCGCTAACAGCCCGAAGGACAAATAGTGAAATAGCACAACAGATTTGTGTCAGGAGGTGGCAAGCCTGGGTGTGAACTGCCTATCATGAAGCTGGGTTTGACGAGCAGAATTGGCCACCTCCCAAAAACTGAAAGCCTGTTTCTGCAAGAGAGACTCCGAAGGCAAGCAGGCAACCTCAGCTGTCAGCTTCCTCTCCCCACACCTACTTCCTGCTGCAGGTGGTGTCTGGGAGAAATGATGCCTAAAACTTAGCAACCTGTTTCTCTTCTCCAACAGCAAAAGGACTTAAAACCTGGGGTCTCCCTCGGAGGGAAGGGAGGTCACCTGCCCATACCTTTACCCATCTCTCCCATGAACTTTGCACCTGTAAAAACTGTTCTGCTCCTCCTCCCTCCCCAGCTGCTGCCATTTCAAAGGTATTATGCACATTTTCTGTAAAAACACCATCAGGCTTCTGCAGATAAACAAATTCAGGCCAGATTAACTGCAACCAAACAGCCATCTGGCAACTGTACAACTGAGTTGTGCAGTTCCATCAGCTGGACGTGCAGACACACACTTGCGCTTAGAAGTCTGAGCAGGCAGAGCAACGCTCTCCTCCTGAAAGCAATCCAGAGAGGGACACGAGAGCAAAGGAAACCAGGGGGGTTTGTGGATCAACAGAGGACTAACAACCCCACAGTTTCACTGCATCAAGAATGAGCATTACATGCAGCAGAGCACACTCTCAGCAAAAAAAAAAAAAAGCATCAGCTGAAATTCATGCAAGTGTTACCTGAATTTGTTCAGTACTGACTAAGTGGAAGTGAGAATTCAGTTGTCTGGCACAAAAAAATTGGAATTTTGTTTTTTTTTCATGTTTTTCCTGTTCTCCATTTCTCCCGTTTTCATATATTTCCAGAGGAACTGCAGGGTAAATGAATGGCCCAAACTTTTAAGGCAAAAAGTGCACTGAAGCGGTGCACATCACAGCAACCGTTTAACAGGCTGGGAAAACGTGACTCGCTTTACAGAAGAAAATTCACTGCCAGATCCCCTAAAATAAGGTGAGAAAACCCTTTCACTGCTGCTGCCAGGGCGAGGCACATCCATGGGTCACTGCCCTGTTGCACAGAGGGAATCTGCCTGCTCCACACTGCCAGATGCCCCCCCAAAACCAGAGAAAGCAGCAAGTACAGAAGCTTGAAGCATTACTTTTAATTAGGAGGTTTTGGGATGCCAGCTCCTGAAACTGAAACTGAAGTTGTAAAATTGGAATTTTGTTTTACCAACATTAAGAATCTTTACCACCATTAAGAAGCATTTCCACAGCTTAAGCGTTTGTCAGTACGTTGTTCTAAACTCAGCTGCATCCAGGGAGTGGCCTGACAATGACACTCAGTATTCCAACGGGAAAAAACATCCCCTTACATTGGGATTGTGCATTCTGGTACTGCCACCAGTCCTCTCATAAAGCCCTCCTGGTCACTTGCACCAACTTAGATTTCCAGAACCATCAGTTGGGGATGGGTTTTTCTTAGTAAATGTGACACACCCAATCAGCATCATTTCATGCAATCTTTGGAATGGAAATTTGGCATGGAAAGCCAAACCAAGTCAATCAAGGCTTGTGTAAAGCTCCACATTAATGTTGACTCAGTCACGGTAAACGTCTTTGGGAAAAGCTGAATGAAACAGAATAGCATTTGTTGCCATTTTTCCTCTTTTCTGTAAGCCAAGTGCTCCTTCTCAAAAAGCAGATGTACACTAATGGTCACTGCAGAGCTGCTGCTGAAAGAAAATAAGAATCCCAGTCACACCTGTCAAAACATATCTTACTTTTGCCTGTTTAAAGGAAATTAATGGATTTTTCTCTCCCTAAACCTCTCACACTGACTACCAGCCCTGAGCCTAGGTAACTTCCATTCTTCCTACAAGCACACTTAAAATACTTAAACTGATTATTTTTGGAGGGAAAAGGTCATGTTAGTGGTAGGAAGTTTTGAGGACTGTCAGTTGTAAAAGACCACCTCAAAGTGAAATTACATTTAAAACACAACAATCTCCTTCCTCTTTCTGATGTTATCACCCATAGATTACACCTGGTCTGGCTGGCAAAGCTCCCCCAGCCACGCTCGCTCCAAACCCCATCCAAGGATCTCACAGGACACCTGGATCCCACACTCCAGGGCTGAGTGACTGCACAAATCATCTTCAGTGCAAATAACTAAAAATCACCTTCTCCAATGCGAATAACTACAAGTACCAGAGCAGGGAATTAAGATGAAGCTTTATGATACAGAATGACTTAAAGAAATTCCTACATCATCTTTTAGTCCTTTCATGGAGAATGGCTTCAAATGCAAAGAGAGCAGGGTTAGATCAGATAATAGGGAAAAAATCTTCCCTGAGGGTGGGGAGGCCCTGGCACAGGGTGCCCAGAGCAGCTGTGGCTGCCCCATCTCTGGAAGTGTCCCAGGCCAGGCTGGACGGGGCTGGGAGCACCCTGCGACAGTGGAAGGTGTCCCTGCCCATGGCAGGGGGTGACACAAGATAATCTTCAAGATCTCTTCCAACCCAAACCATTCCAGGATTCTGTGGTCTCGAATGTGACACCCTGGAAAGAGGAAGAATCTTTTCAGAGCTCTCTACCCAAGAAGATCTCTCACTGTGAAAGAGCGGTTGCTGCTTTAATTAAGAAGGAAAAGACATAAACTGTGAGGTGAGGAAACATTGTAACACTGTTAAACATACAAATAATGTTTTAAAACGTTACTGTGACACCTCCTGCACGCAGTATTGCACACAAGTAACACCGGCAGCGTTTAACCTCACATTTGCTAATCAACACCCTAGAATTTCTCTGGACAAAGGAGGGCCGGGTGCTTTTTGCCTCAGGTATAATCAACAAGTAAACTGAGGCAGTGCTGGGCTTTTATGCACTGCACCCGCACGACCACCAGTTAGTGAATAATAGATGCCAGGCCTCTTCCATCACTGCAATATGCATGAGCAGGAGGCTGACTCACATGCAGCCAGCTGCAACAAGGCAAACAAAGAGTTTGAAAGTTATTACCGAAAGGGAGGGTGAGGTTTGTGTTTTCGTTCACTCTAGGTTAAGTCGTCTACCCAAGGAGGAGATTACTTGTGATTAGAGAGAGTAGCAACTTGAAGGAAGTTTTTACTGAAATCTACATTTTCAACTGGGATGGCGGAAGGGAGAATGACATAATAACACTGCCCTAGTTAAAACAGCTGAAAATTAACCTCCTATAATGACAGCAGTGGCCGATGAGCAGCAGAGCTCTTCACACATTAATCAGGGTGTCGTAGTTCACTGGGTCTCCCTACCCTCCCTCCACAGCTGTTTGCTCAGCATGCAGCCACATCTTTCACCCTTTTATTTCCCCCTTGCCTTCCCCTCCAACCCACCTCCAGACCGGCTCTTAGGAAGATATCCAAGTTTTCTGCTTCCAGGAACAGAAGACGACTCTCACAGGGATAACCCATCGGAGACATGATGCAGAGCTAAGCTGGTCCTTTATTTTATCAAGACAATGGTTTTCCTCCTCCTCGAATACTGATGGCATTATTTGGCCATCTAGCTCTCCACATAACTCAAGGAGATCACAATATTGTTGTAAAGCCAAACCTGACTGCAGTTTTTATTTAAACATCCGTTCCTCCGCAGTCAGGTAAAGCAAAACAAAGGAAGAGTGAAAAGGGCAGATATAAACTTTTCAAGCTCGACATTACAACAGAGCAAGCTAAGACAAATGTGGTTTTCCTTGCAAATGCAGACAGATTAATAGGGATAGTATAAATAAATTGCTATTATAGTCCTAGGGAGAAAATACAGGCCTTCAAACAATAACAAAGGTTGCGTGGTTTTAACTGAGTCAATCAGTCAAGAAGTTTTGCTGATCACGGCTGTCCTATAATCAGCTTTCCGTTGTCTAGATTTAATTATTACTTGTGGAAAAGACATCGCTGGCACCTGCCACTTTTACTGCTGACGCTGAAATAGGAAATGGTTTTACTACAAATAACCACCTCCAGCTCTGTCCAGTTAAACCCAAGCCCAGCACCGGTGTGGTAAATCTGAAACGAAGCAATCAGCGTGACCTTTAGCAGGCTGGCGCGATAAAGCCCGAAAAGCTGTATTCTGCAGATAATTCACGATTAATGCAGCAGAACTTGGTGTAAACAGTGCTCATAAACGCCGCGACTCGAGTGTGAAACGGCGAGATGCCGAGCCTTACTTAAAAACGATCATAAAATGGGAGTTGATGGGG
>VZRR01013122.1:17136-45896 GCA_013398015.1 Oreocharis arfaki | reverse complement strand
TTGAGGGGTCTAGTTGGTCTATAGGGAGTTTTCTTGGGGTTTTGGGAGTGCAGAGGAGTCAGGGGGTTCTGGGGTGTTATTGATGTGAAGGGGTTCTAGAGAGGTCTGGGGATGCTATAGGAGGTGTGGGGGCCTGGGCGGTTCTAGGGGGGCAAGAGGGTTAATGGGGAGGTATAATGGATTGGGGGGCTCTGGAGGAGTTTGGAGCGGTTCTGGGGGGTTATAATGGATTTGGGGGACTTGGAGGGCTTGGGGAGGGTCTGTGAGGCTATAGGGACTTACTGTGAATTTGGGGGAGCTCTGAGGGATCTCAGAGCAGCCAGGTGTCTGCTACAGGGCAGGTATCAAGGATTTGGGGAGATTTGGGGGGCTACAGGAGGGGTTATCATAGGTTGAGGTGGTCTTCGGGAGTTATGGGGGGTTATGATGTGACTCTGGGCTTCTGTACCCTAAAAAAATATCGACTGGGCTATGGACATGGACCTACAATAATAAACTGCTTTGTGCTGTCAGAGGGCACGCCTGGAACACTGGTGCGAGTGTATGAATAGCAGATTGGAGGTGATTCTGTAAGAAATTTACAAGTTTACTTGGGAAAAAATTGTTATTAAGTATCTCTTAAGTACAAGTGCATAGCCTGTTGTCTCTGTGAACAGTCCAAAGGCAGTTTTTAAAATGTGAGTTAAACGGGTGCAGAAACTGAGTAACCTAAAACAAGGGATTATGCAGTTCTCCTTCAGGCCTCACCTCCCTGAGGAATTCTTAACGTTTTACTGCTCTCTAGCATTCCTAAAACAACAGTTGTGGCTTTGGAGAAAATCCCTGTGTTTTAATGTCCTCACCGACATAAGATCACAGCCTCTGACTACACATTTTTAATACACCTCTTTCTCCCATTTGTTTATGATAAGAGTTTTCTTTACACCGCAGAAAAGACCTGCTGCCTAAAACAAACAGGTTAGCATAAATTTTACTGGTGGTAAAATATCACCTCTCTGCTAGACTTCACCAAATACTCTGATAAATAACATAAGTTTATTTATTACACTCGTGCTTTTGATTATCATTATTTGGACAAGGCGAAGGACCTTTTTTCATTCTTTTGAATTATAAAGTCCGTGAATTTACCAGAACCTCCAAAGGTCATGTCGGCAGTTAAATTAGAGGTATTATCAAATCCCGTTTTGTTTGGGTTTGGTGTTTTCTTCCCCATAACATTTATTCAGATAAAGCTTGAAACTTGCAGCATGCTGCATAGCCACTGTGTGTATCAAGCGAGATGATCCTTTGGATGATGCTGGAGTATTTTCCTGACCCTGCAACTGCTGACGAGTTCCACCGCAGAAATGTGTGCAAAGGAAGGATTTATAGGGGTCCAACCCTCCAAACTGTGTCAGCAGAATTTCCACACCAGGCTCTTGCAGTCTCGGTGCTCTTGTCCCCTGCTAATACTTACCTTGGAATTTCCTACTTTTAGTCCGCGGTTCCCAAATGCGCCGACCCACTTGACCAAATTTACCCCGGCACAAGGGGTTCACTGCAGTATTTACCTACAGCACAGTTACAGTACACAGGAAGATTTCAGGCAGGCCAGGGGGTCGAGGTTATCCAAACCACTTCAAATCCCCAGCGCCAGCCGTTGTGCAGCACTTTCACCAGGTAAATAATACAGCAAGAGTCAAAGGAAGTCAGGAAGAGAAGAGTATGAGAGCGATCTGTCACCGAAATTTGAATGATTTATTTAATAACACTGTGAAACCGCGCACTTTAGCTTCAGCAGCTCATCAGCGTTAGCTCCCCCAGTCTGTGCACGGCACTGACAGCTCCTTAACATAACAATGGGATCCACGGGCCAAACTCACCGCCGGTGCAACTCTGCTCAACTCAGGGAGGCGATGTCAGAATTTATTCGGTCTAGCAATTACTCTGCGTTACCCGGGCGAGTGCTGGGGCTGCAGCACCTGAGGAATGACAAACCCGGCTAAATCCCGTACAGGACTCCGACTAAATCGTGCATAAGAGACAGATTTCTCTTCCTAGGAATTTTCACAGAAACAGCTAAATTGGAGAAACAAAGCTGGAATAAGACGTAAAATTAAACGGTGGATCCCTGGTGTACAATGTATACATTCATACGTGATTTGTAGAAGCCAGAGAGGTGGTTATTCTGCGTGTAACAATAGTGGAATGTGCCCCCGAGCACCAATTCAAAGGAGACCCACCCAGCAGCAGCGATCCCGAGCACTATGTTTTCCCAGCCATGTTTCTTTTGTCTGCCATCCCGACCGTTTACCCAAATCCAGGTCACTTTCTGCTTAATCCCTTTTATCCCAACACTTGGTAACTTTTTCTGGCCTCTTGCCTGCTCGCAGTCAAAAAACATGGCTTTATGGATAGGTGTATTTTGTTTGTGTAAAAAAACCATACCCGTGTGTGTTTGCAACAACACCTACAGATGCTGCCTGTCTGGTAAATCATCTCGCCTTTTTCAGGAAAATATTTACACACTGAGGTGGCTAAAAGCAGTGGATAGCACCTTGGGAGATGACAGCTCGTGGTGGGCTTCCAGAAGTTGAGGAACAGCGGCTCTATCCTATTTTATTAACTGGGGAATTACTGGGGGCTAATGGTGAGGCTGGTGTCACTCATTTTCAGCTCGCATCTTCTGCCATCTCTGCGCTCTCTCTTGCCTTTGGCAGGCCGCTGGCTCCTTGCTGCTATTTTCACCTACCTGCGGAATGAGGATGAGGAGGATAATCGAAGAGGTGTTTTGAAGTTCAATTCAATAGTACTTAAGGCCCTTTCAGATGCTCAAGTGAGAGCATGGGTGTATAGAAAATCAAAGTATAATTATTATGAAAATGTACAGTATTGTTCAGAGTAGAGGGGAAGAGAAGGCAGGATGATGAGATAATCAGACCACTGGAACCGAAGGATTTTGAGACATGATATTAAATAAGTAAAAAGAAGCATTTTTAATTGCACTTAGGGAGGGTGTTCCTCACAAGGAATGTTCATTTCCTTTATTTTTTTTTCATGTTAACCTTTGAGGTTGGACAAGCCTCTAGGATCATCAAGTACAACCTTTAACCCAGCAGCACACGTTCAGCACTAAACCGTGTTGCCACAATGTTGGTGTCTGAAAGAGATGTGGCAGTACGGTTGCGAATGGGAAGCTGTAAAATGTGTTTTAAGGGCCCAAGCCTGTAACCATATTCACCATATCAGTGAAGACAGCATTAACAGGTCCCGATTTAGGTCCCTACTCTTTCATTATTACTGGTTATATTACCAGATAAAGGCTTACTGGAGACAATATTAGGTTGTTATAATTGTGAATCTTGTTATAATTGTGAGTCTTTTCTTCACAACCATGTCATCAAAAATCACCTGAAGATTTACCGTGTTTGCATTTCTTAGACAAAAAACGTCCAAACTAACCCGCATTGCCCTCAATTCGCCTGGTTGCTACTAAGGAGCCAATGCTGCTTCTGCAACCAGTATTCCTTTTTAGAGAACGCGACATGGAGTACCTCCAGCTCAATCCAGAAAAGGCTGAAGGGGTGGCACTTATAAATCTCACGCTGCCACAGATCACATCAACTGTAACTGTTCTGTACGTGATGTAAAGTCAGACATAAATGAGATACAACACTCAGAGTGGGGAACTCGCCTTACCCTATGTTTCATTTCTTGAACTTTGTCTGCCTGGATTCCACAGTGTCATGAACATTCCAGTAGCAGCCCTCTTGTTGGGGTTTCTATTTATAGCATTCTCTCTCTTCATTGGATGCCCCTCCACGTTACTTCCAAAGAGGCAATAATTAGGCTCTTAAAGCAGAATTCATATGTCTTTAATAATTTAATTTAGATACAAAATACACCCAATATTCTTGCAAAAGATGATAATTTTTTTGTAACTCTTTGGTACACTGTGAAAGAGGATGCATTTTGAAATGTTCTTCTTTCACTTTTTCTCCTGTTTTTCTCTTATGTATTTGGGGGCTAACAGCCACCATCTCCACAAATTCCAGATTTCACACATGCACATATTTAGCCATAAGGCAATTCTGAACTTTCAAAATTAAGCATACAGCTATTCCCTGTAGGATACAAGATTTCCTTTGCATTCTAAATAATTTCTGTCTTCATAGCAGAACTACTTAGCTCTGTGTAGACTCAGACTTTGGCACTGAATAGGAGAGACAGGTTTGAAGGAGGGACTGTTAGATGGATAAGGACCTGGCTGGATGGCTGCATCCAAAAAGTTACAGGAAATCACTCAGCATCCACGTGGGAACCAGAAACCGGTGGAATAATAAATTAATATCAGCACCTACAGGGGAGCTGGAGAGGGACTTTGGACAAGGGCTGGAGGGACAGGAGCCAGGGAATGGCTTCCCAGTGCCAGAGGGCAGGGATGGATGGGATCTTGGGAAGGAATTGTTCCCTGGGAGGGTGGGCAGGCCCTGGCACAGGGTGCCCAGAGCAGCTGTGGCTGCCCCTGGATCCCTGGCAGTGCCCAAGGCCAGGCTGGACATTGGGGCTGGGAGCAGCCTGGGACAGTGGGAAGTGTCCCTGCCCATGGCAGGGGTGGCACTGGATGGGATTTAGGGTCCCTCCAACCCAAACCCTTCTGTGATTCCATGGTTCTACAACTTTAAAGGAAAAAAATCAAAGCCAAGAAATATTCAGCAACCTTAATCCTGAGCACGCTGCCAGCGCAGCCCTTCGTGCAGCTCTCAGCATTGCGGCCGATGCTGTTGGAAACACCAGCAGTGGCACTACAGAGAAATATTTCTTCCTTCCCATCCCTCGTCTGGCATTAACTCAGGCACCAGCTAATAAACTCGGTGCTGTAGTTCTTACTCTGCAACACCCTACACTCACTGTGCTCCTCACCAACCCCTGGCTGCCTGTGCTGTGGTGTACCCTGCTCACAAGGGGTTCGGGAAGCTTAGAAAGGAAAACTGCAAGTGAGAAGGGGCTTGAATAACAGAGCTGAGTATTTCTTTCCTCTGACAATTTGAGCTATTTTTTCATTGTGGAAACTTTACTCCAAAATTACCTTTTCGGTGTGTGGGAATCAGACAGATAGCAATTTTGAGAATGTCTTGAGGGAGCAAGGTGATTTGAGTGATGAGACTCATAAGCCTTGTAATTACCGTAATTATGAGACCATACCTCTGCAGGTAAGAACTCATAAGTAAAAACATTAGCATGACCATTTAAGAAGCTCAGTAATTCATTCCAGGGCATGTGGTTACAGTGCAATGCTTAACATAAACTTCATGACTCTGCTGGCACTTGGCCTTGCCTCTGGACTATCCATCCTGCAAGTGTGGGTCCTTTTGCCCCATGCTATTTGTATGCAGTCTTTTAAAGACATCTCTACAGTATCAGCAGTGGCAGCTGGTCAGACCCTACCCAGTGTTTTAGACATTGTTTGACCTGCAGCTTTATAAAGAAATAGTGGAACCGCTGGAGTGTTCTGGCTCAGACAGATTTCACTCTGAGAAATCCATGCTCAAAAGGAACCCCAAAAGCAGGGTTTTCTTGTCCTAGATGTGCTTTACTCCAATCCTGACCTGCTGCATAATGGGATGGATGAGCAAGAACAGCTTGGAAGAGTGAAAAAAATGCCTCATTCTTGGCCATTCTATGCTCTTTTTATTTGTTTGTTTATTCAGCACTTCAGTGGCAGGTAATATCTGTCAGCGTGAACAATGTCACAAACCGTCTCAATGAGAGAAGGTTGGTAGGAAGAAGAAAGTCTCTCCCTGAGCAGACATGCCGAGGCAGGGAGTGCAAAAAACACAGGGCCATTAGACGGGATATTGTTAATATTCTTCAAAGTTTGTGTCCATGAGCTATAGCATGAGCTGCCAGCCACAAAGTGATGGTATCATATGGAAACTGCAGATGATCCTTTTGATCGCAGCGTATACAATATTTCTTGAAGGTGTGTTCAAGACAAGTTTGTACGAATCAGAGCTTGTTTGGGGTTTTATTTATACTCATTTCCCTGAGTTTTATTTCATTGGGGAATACCTGCATTGTTCACCTCTGACATTTTCGATGCTAAGAAACATATTTTATCAGCCGGTGGTTTTTCCATTTCAGTGTCACAATTTTGTTTGGACTTTCAGCTGTCCTAGTCACACAAAGTTACTACTCTGTGCTAAAATCACTTTTAGTATCAATCAGTTTCAGTTACAGCTGAAATTCATTATTTATTTAAAACTTTATCGATGAGGAGTCAGTGTAATATTTGCAATCCAATTAAAACATGCTTGAAAAGTTAAAACAAGCTGCAGTTTTCAATCAAATAAAAAAAATCACTGCATCTGTCCTCCCACAATCCACCATACAAAGCAAAACCAGCCTCGTAACCTTTGCATTATCTCTGTCTTCGTATTTGTGCTGATCTTGCATTAAAAGGTTGCAATAGTTACTTTCCAGATAAGGTAAGAATTTAGGCTTTGAGGTAAACATGTTTTTAAGCATTTTCTCTCTTCTGGTCTTTTTTTTTTTTTTTAAATTTATGCGTAATAAATTAACTCCTCCAAAATTTTGCATTCCTTCTCACTCCCAGATTTGTTTTCAAGGACATAAAAAAAAAAAATCCTGAAATGCACTGTTTTGAGAACAGGCTGAAAATTCTCATCGGTTTTATTTTGACTGAACTTTTCTCTGGAATCTTCACTCTGTTTTTGGTTCTCTTGTTAAGGAGAAGTACCCCATAGAATTTTAAGGAAAATGTTAAGGAATTAATGTTATGTTTATTACTTTGTTGTTTCCATAAAATGGAATTTTTCCAGAATTTTAGGTGACCTTCCCTCTAGAAAAGAGGTCCCCTGAAGAGCACCATTTGTATCAGCAAAACTATCAGCATTTTATACATACTGTACATAACATAACGTGTTCAATACTGTGACACTTGCAAAGTCTCACACTCAAGAGTCTCAGATCACAGAATTTCGCTTCGATTTGTTCATCTTACATCATTTGTTCAGCATTGCGGCGCGGTAATTAGTGATTCACCTGTATTGTGTTTGCCCACCTTTCTGAGGGCACAGATAAGAGAAAACTCTTCTAATGAGCAGCCGTGCATCTTTCTGTGCTCTTTTACTCAGTCTCTAATATGTTGTTTCCGGTCTTATTTAAGCCCTGGTTGGAAAACAGAGTTCCTAAATTGCTTTTGAGGGTATCAAAGAAAGCTTCCCACTCAGCCAGAGGAACCTCCACTGTGGGGGTGTGGCAGGGCACCCTACACTGTTTTACGGGAGAGGACTGTGCTGCACGGGAGAAACACAGGGATAGCAAATGTGGTGTGCCTGGGACTCCAGCTCTCCTCGGGAATGCCAAGGACAGCCCGCTCCAGTTTTGTTTGCAGCCGGGAGCACTCACAACTTCCGCGGGTTAGGTCGCAGAGACTCCAGTTGGGGAGCCGGGAAAAGAGGAGGGCACAGACAGCGATCGCCTGCGACAGAAGGAGTTAAATGGCTTTCTGTGTGCCACACAGGAACCCCAGGGTGGGGACAGAGTCCTGCCACAGCGAGCAGAGGCCGGAGGAGAGAGACAGAGCTCGGTCCGGGCTGTGAGGCTGGGGGCACACGGCCGGCACCGCTCACAGGTGAGGGGTTTGTACCCACAGGGACAGGCTGGCCCCGCACACCCCCTCCATGGCAGCAGAGATGGAGACCGGGGAAACCAGCACCCTCCCGGGAAGGAGCTGCAGCGGTTCCACCCGCAGGGCTCTGCCATGAGCCCGGGCCGAGCGTGGTGCCACGACCTGGGCTCTCACAGGGATGGAGGGAGCATTTCCAGAGTCACTTTGGGAGTGGCTTCGTCCTCCCCAGCCTCTCAATTGCTCACTGGCTATCCCCTCGTGATTCCTGTGAACCGAAGAGTTTACCTGCAGGATCTACCAGCATCATGGACTTGCTTTTCTGGTGCTGGCACCGAAAAAACAAATGGTCCTGTTGCACTGGTGGATTCTGGGCCCCTCAGGAGTCCGGGTCTCATTGCTGTCCTCCTCCTCCACGTGCAAGGAAAAGCTTCCTAAAAATCCATGAGGATTTTTCCTTCCAGGAAAAGGACCAGAAGTTCTAACTATTTCCTTAAAAAATAACCCAAAAACTTCTTAAAGGAAATTATTTACTCTTTCTTTCTTTCCTTCTTTCTCTCTTTCTTTCTTCCTTCCTTCCTTTCTTTCTTCCTTTCTTCTTTCCTTCTTCAGATAGAAGGAAAAGGTTGCCCAAACATTTTCTTTCTCCGAATTCCTCTCACACCCTCCTTTAAAAAACAGCAGCATGAGCTCTGCTCTGGTTTCACTCCTTCCCCCCTCAACTCCCAGAAACCAGCCAGTGCTCATTATACCCTGCTCAGTTAATTTCTTGAGAGGGAATACAGCTGTACAGCCGAGTAACCTGCTGCTCTAACGCTGGCTCCCATGCTCACATTATTCCCGTTGACAAAGGTACATTTTTAGAAAATTTTCAAAGATTACAGCCAAAAGTATCAAGACTTAAAAGTGTAACACTCACAGCAACCATTTCCCCCCAAAACAAGAAACATAAAGGACGCACAAAACAGTATCTGGACACTGGAAACTGCTGGAGCATTTTTGTAAGAAACCCACAACATTAAACTTGTTTGTTAGCCAAGATCCCTATTCTTCTCTTATCAAACTCATCTCTGTGACTACAGATCTAATCTTTGTCATCAGCAGGCAAAAAGCTCTTACTTTTGGGGAAATTTCTATTAAAAAGGTTAACCTCACGTAAGGACTGTGCAGTCATTGTTGGGCCACTCTGCTTTGCAGCTGAGGTCTGCACCACAAGTGGGATATAAATACAGACTTCAGTTTACCACCAAGTTCATCTGCTGGCCACATTCACATTTTGGAGAGCCACTGAAATGGTAAGCCCACATTTCACATGCCTATGTATTCTTACTGCACACAGTAAAGAATTAGGCCACGTGCTGAATGTGTGCTTGGCCTACTATTTAAATAATTTCCTAATACTGTAAATTTTGCCGCAAGAAGGAAAGATTTAAGATTCTGTCCACAGGCGTAACTGAAATTCTGTGTCATGACTCATGACAAGAAGATTGGTTGCCAATGTACCAATAAATAAACTGCTGCCCAAATCCAAAACAATTCAAAAGATAATAACCATAAATTATGGGGGAGGAAAAAACTTCAGCAATTGTTCCTTCTAGCCTAAGAAATTTCTCTAATATTTGGACAACACAATGTGACTTTTTGCAAAAAAAGAAGTACACATTGAGTATATATTGTAATTTAATCCATTAGGCACTGTTTAACTGCTTATTCAGATCTCATTAAACTAGTTTTTAGCACCTTCATTTTCAAACCTAAATCTATATTTTAGCTAACCATAAAACCAGCACACCCTCTCTGCACCGTGCCTTCATTAGCACTTTGCTGCTAAGCATGTAAAAACACGACAGAGACCTCATAGACCAGATTCCAACTTCAGGCAAGGTATTCTCGGGTTAAAACTGGCATCAGCACCAACGTGAAATTGCTCCTGCACAGAACATCATAGAGATGGTAATCAACTGCACTGGGGAAGAACAAGAACTTAGCATGAAAACTTCAGAAAAATATGAGTTTCAGGTCTGCATTGGCCATGAAACACTTGGCTTTCCCAACTGCTTCCTCTTCTCCCCTTTTATTACTGTCATTCTTTCTCTTTATTTGTACTACCATAATATTTTTAGAAAACTAATCCTGTACCCATGAGATCTCTGGGACTTCACCACCAGCTTCAGTAGCAGCAGCTGAAGGGTGCTGCAATGAAGCCTCACTCTTACGGACTTAGATTATTACAATTTTGCCCAGATACCACCCTCTTCATGAGTGGCAAATGCTGCATCTGGATTAAGGATATGCACAAGGTGCACTTAGAAGGCAGTTTAAATGAAAGTAATCTTTGTGTAAGATATGGAACAGATTATAGTTCTGACTAGATTTAGGAAAACACTTCTGTGGCACTGGGTTTGTCTCCAGTCTCAGTGCAACACCTCCTCTACACCTGCCTTGTTATTAAACTCACATGAAACAGACCTGCAGGACACACTTATACATGTAATATGTGATATTATAGCCATATATAATGTATTTTATATGCGATATAGATTTATGTAGAATATCTATTACTTGGTTGCGTACCTGGAAACTTGTCCTCCAATATGGTTGCTGATGTCCCACCTGCATTCACGGCTGGCAAAGAAGCAAATGTTCAGCAAATTATTACAGGAATTCCAACTAATTTTCCCCAAAATACAATTGTGCAAATGATAAAGACACGAAAAGAAAAAAAAAAAATTGAAAAGAAAGAAAAACAGAAAAAAGAAACACAAGCAACTTAGGCACTAGCACAGTCTTTTCCAGAAAGTTTATGAGATTTTTCTTGAAAGGGCAGTGAGAGATCCCTGTTTCTTGTTCAGGCAGCTCGACTTTCCAAGACACATCAGTGATCTTTCATTGGTATAGTCATGATTTTTATTAAGAAACCCAAAACACAAGCTATTCACCAGCTGCAATCAAATTAAGTTTAGAGGAACTCAAAACACGTCTGATCACCTCAAAAAAAAAAAAAAAAAAGGAGGTTTGTATGGATCTGAGGAGTCACACACAAGTACTCCCACTCTACCAAAAGGGAAGAATACTCTCTGCTAGTTTAAGATAAATATCCTTCAATCAATCTATAGCAGATGTGCTCAAGGTTTTTATTTCTCGTATGGTTAGTGTAGAACACATAACTCCTATTTCATTCACAAAGTTGGTCAGGATGAGCCTCCTGTTGGTCCACAGCGAGTGAGGCTGACCATGCTGCTCAGTCCCCGGAGCACTGGCTGCCCCGGGTGCCAAAAACTCAGAGCACTCCTCCTCCTCCTCACGCCCTGTCCCTCATGGCATGTTCACTCCAGCATCCATCTCCTCGGAGTTCCTTTTCCCAGCTCGGGGACGCTGGGGAGGACGGAGCCGCAGCCGCAGCCGCGGCGGGCAGCGGGGGATCGCCGCGCAGGGATGCTCGGCTCGGGCTGGGAGCGGGCGGGTTCCAGCAGCCCAGCGCGCTGCCGAACGCACAGCGGACCCGGCGAGGGACAGGAGCCATCGCCTCTGGTTCCCAGCGCTCTGGCTCTGCCCTCCGCCCCCTCCCTCGGCCGTGACCCCGCGCCGTGTCCGGCCGTGGCTGGAGGGTCCCGCTGCTTTCCAGTGGCCGGGGCTGCGCGTGTGGAATGTGCGTGCTGAGCCCTGCAAAGAGTTAATCCTCTTTCCACAAAGCCTTCCGAGGGCTCGGAGGGCACGAAGCCTCCAGAAAACCACTTAAACCACTACCCCCCGAAACCTCCCAACACCTTCAGATTGTGTGGGAGCCAACTTCAGGTGCGAGCGGGGAGCACGGAGCGGGGCTCCGGCCTGGCCAGCGCTGCAGGTGTGGGCACACCTGCCCGCTCCCCATGTGCCTCGCTGTTCCTGCCGCCCTCAGCCCTGCCCGGCTGCCAGGGGACAAGGACGGGCATTGCTGGCACCCCTCTTTGTTCCAAGGCTGGCGCGGATGCCCCCAGCGAAAGCCCACCCGCGGCTCTGCCCTCACCCCGAGTGGCACAGCGCGGGGACCGCTCGTCCCTTCCCACACGTGTACTAAAACCACACACACACAAAAAAAAAGAGATGGAACCAAACCCCCACAGCAACTCATGGGCAAAGCCGTGCCGGGAAGCCGGCCCCTCGGCGGGTACCGCACATCCCCAGCCCGGCACCCCCGGCCGGGCCGCCGGGGGCAGCGCTGGCGGGCGGGGGGCTCGGGGGGCAGCGCTGGCGAAGTTGCAGCCGGCGGCAGCGCCTGTGTCAGCACAAGTTGAGCGGGAGGAGAAGCCGCGCCAGGCGCCGGGCGGCGGCGGGAGGCGGCGCGGGGACGGAACAGCAAATGCTATTCAGCCCCAGCAGTTTCAAGCCGCCCATGCTGGGGAATTGCCGGAGCTGCGGGCGCCCAGCGCCGGCTCCGCGCGGCAGCGCCGGTGCGGGACCGCGGGGGCGCGCGCGGCGNAATAATAATAATTAAAAAATAAACATGAGCAGAACCCAAGCGCGCCCCGGTCTGGGGCAGGGCTGACAGCCGGGGTCAAGAAACAGCTGCTGGAGTTAATGTTTCTTCCTCCCACTCCGGCTGATGGCGGTGCCCGGCCAAGGCGAAGTGGGAGCGGGAGCGATGCTCGGGCTCGGCCCGGGGGATGCAGGGCGGGCCGGGGGCAGCGATGTCCCGAGAGTGGGCTCCGTGTCCCCCTCGCCCCTCCGGTGGCCGGGCGGGCGCGGGGCCGGCGCTGCGGCGGCTCCGGGGGGGGTTCCCGCTGTGTGTCCTGCCCGGGCTCACAGGGGCCCCCCGGCATCGCCCCGCACCAGTGACCCGGCCCCAGCCCTGCCGCCACCCCGCAGCCGGGAGCCCAGCGCAGCCGCTTCCCGGTGAGCTGGGTCCGGTCCCGGTGGGCCGGGCGGCTGTGCTGGCCCTCCTCGAACACACCGCACTCTCTGGATTCCAAAAATGCTTCCCTAGGTACATGCTCAGAGGCATGTTTCTGTCTTAAAGAATGCCTGATTCCCAGAATTCCCACTGAGACAGCTGCTGGGCTCCTTCCCGGGATGGAAGGACCTCCCTGGGAGCACCCGTTTTAGGGAAGTTGGGCAGTATTTCGTTTTTTTGGGGGGGAGCAGTAACACGAGTCACTCTTGTTTTTCCCACTACAAACACGGCTGCCCCTCAGCTCATGTTCGGAGCACATGGGATCATCCCTGCTATCAGCAGAGCCACCTTTGTCAGTAACTGCAATATCCCGACATCCATCGCCACCTTATGACTGCCGTGGCATGTTTCCACCGTGTCGTGACACGGCCCCACCGTGTGAAGGTGCTGCATGGACAGTTCGGTGCCTTCGGGATATTTCTGCCTCTGCCATTGCCACGGAGAATCCGTCCATTCATAAATAAAATAAATGCAGTATGAGCGCCATCGACATCCTGCGAGTGTGGCTTGCGAGGGGCTCATTAAAAGCAGAGCTGTCCAGTGAGCCCTGCTGCCTCCTGGCAAGCTGGCCTGTTTCATTCCTTGCTCCATCCCCCGTTCAGGATGGTTCACCATTCCAGTCTGTCGGTTTGTTATCGCTCGGAGGACTCTGCTCTGTCTCCTGCTTTTTCCAGGTTGGTCCACTTTGCTCCTTCAGCTGTATTCTCCACACGGCTCTCTGCCCAACTCCGCCGCTTCCTGCTAATTAATGCCTGATTTTTTGCTGTCTAAAAAAGATAGCACTTTGATTAGACACACACGCACACACATGAGCATTAACTCTTCTCTTTCCGAAGAACGAGTGACTTGAAATCCAGATGCCGAAGGATCGACTCAGAATTCCCAAGGAGTGCAGTGAGGTGGGGGTTTCATATGTGGAACCCAGAGTTAATACCTCTAGCCCAAGTTCATCAGATTACCCTAATTCTGACTTCCTATTTCAGATCCACCATGGCCCCAATTCAGATTCCCTGTCAAATTCTGTAGTTCACATGAAACACCTATATGCATAGTTTGTTTAGGGTTTTTCTGAGCCAAACCCTTGCTGCTGCGACCTATAAAAGACTGAATTGTGTTTATCTTTCCAAGTTTTTCTACGACCTCAGGAGAATTAACATGCTTGGTCTTGCTGTTCGGAGACGTGCTTCAAGTTGCAGCTCATGAGAATCAGCTCCTTGCCTTTTTCAGCCGTCTTCTCCTCCTTTCACTCGAGAAGCTTCAAGCATTTGCCACTCTGTGTCCAAAGTTTTCTCATGCACAATTAACATGGAACTCAGAAAAACTGCGTGGGGTTCAGATATGGAAGAGTTTGGTTCAGAAACTCCAAGAATCTCTCCAAGATTTCCAAAGGTCGTGAAGGTCATGAGAAGAAATCATTGACTTCTAAGCATAGGACCCTTTTCAGGTCTTTTTTCTAAAGGGGTTTTTTTTCCCCAAGCCTCTAAAAGTTAATCCTAACTAAAAATCAATTCTTTGAAGAGCCTGTTTCCAAAAAATACATGATCTTGTTGATGCACTGGCAGGGCATTTTGGTCACAGTGTCTGCATGAGGATCACTCTGCCCTGACTTGCCATGCCAATGCTGATTTCATGGTTTGCTGCAGAATAAAAAAATATTGACAGCTTCTGCTCCCACTGTTTCATACAAAAGGAGAGTGGAACATCAGTATTTACAAACTCGCCACCAATGAAAGAAAACATTTTATCAGACCACATGGCTTCAGATGAGAGAACACATTGCCACGACAGATAACTGAGGTCGAGCAGTTTCCAAGCTACAAAAGAAATCAGAGTTTTTTTATGAGCGGCAAGAACATTCAAAATCGGAGCAGATAAACTAAAGCAAACATGTACAGAAGGAGATATAAAACCTTAGGTTCCAAATCTTCCCTCAATCTCAGAACAAACAAGTCAGATAAGGACAGATACTGGGCAGATCACTGCACATCTTTACTGACGGCTCCTTGAACTTTTATTAGAAACACCTGATTCCGGCGACTACCGAAACAGATTAAACACCAGAGAGAACAGGAGATCCAATTCCTGGATGATAAACTTTGTTTGTTTTGCACTGACGAGAACTTGCGAATGAACGAGTTATTTCAGACTGTGGGGTCTCTTTCTTCAGCTGGGGAATGCCCGCAGTGGAGACACGGTCCCTCAGTTACGTTTGTGGGTGCATTTGTTGTTGGTCATTCTTTGGTGGCTTGGGTTTCTCAGGCAGGGAGACTGGATTTAACCCACTGTGCATCCACAAAAACATTCACTCATGCAGCAGACCCCCAGTCTTACCTGGCTCTCACTTTGCTGGCTGGGAGGGGCCATTCTGCTGTTTTGGGACAGCAACCGTCTGGCTCCCTCTGGAGCACCCTCTGGATCCACCTCTGCCCAGGCCTGTGGGTCAGGAGATGTGGAAAAGTGTCTGTGGGCTGAGCTGAGCTGTGAATTTGCTGCAGTTCCTGGGTTTCCACCAACTCAGAACTGACACCGGTGTCTGTGTGTTGTGGTTTCAGCCCAGGCAGCAGCCAAGCCCCTCAGGAACACTCGTTCACTCCCCACCAGTGAGACTGGGAAGAGAACTGGGCAGGTAAAACTTAGAGAACCTGTGGGCTGAGATAAAGACACTTCCCCAGGGAAAGCCAAAGCCATGCACACGAGCAAAGCAAGACAAGGAATTCACTCCCTGCTTCCCACTCAGCACCCCCAGGACAGCAGGGCCCCTCACCTGTAACAGCGACGTGGGAAGACAAACACCAGCACTGCCAGCATCCCCCTTCCTCCCTCTTCCCTCCACTTCCCGCACTGAGCACGGTGCCAGAGGTTCTGGAACACCCTCTTGGTCAGTTTTGGTCACCTGTCCTGGCTGTGTCCCCTCCAACCTCGGTCACTCGAGGGGCAGGAAAGGCCTTGGCTCTGGGAGAGCTCAGCAATGACAAAAACATCCCTGAATTATCAACCCTGTGTTCAGCACAGACCCAAACACAGCCCCACAGCAGCCACGGGGAGGAAATTCCCTGATCCCCATCTGAGGCCAGCACACCGTGGCAGGTTTGCCTCCCGCTGGCCTCGTCTCCGTGGCTTCATCCAGCGGCTGAAGCCTCGTCAGCGCTCCTGGACTTTGATTAATCCTCCGCTTGGGCTGAGAGCGGCACAGGAGCCCCTGGCCAGCGGCTGCTTCCCTCCCGCACTCCCTGA
The DNA here is from genome assembly GCA_013398015.1 of Oreocharis arfaki. NCBI lineage: Eukaryota > Metazoa > Chordata > Aves > Passeriformes > Paramythiidae > Oreocharis > Oreocharis arfaki. The sequence continues at coordinate 30,102 of VZRR01013122.1, read as the reverse complement.
GGCTGTGCCCTGGAAGGGACGGGGAGAAGGGTCAGAGGAGCTGCTGCGCTGGGCGAACGGGCCGGGAACGGTTCTGCAGCAGCCGAGAGAGCCCCGCGCTGCCCGGCACCGCCCCGAGCGCTCCCGCAGCTCCCGGAGCATCGCTGCTCATGGGCAGCGCTGGTTCCGCGCCGCTGCGCTGGCACAGCTGCGCCGGGCCGTGGGCGGCCCAGGGCGGGGAGCAGCAGCTGGAGGGGTGCGAGAGCTGCCGTGCATCGAAGGGGCTGCGCAGGATAGACCCCCCGGCTCCCTCCCGGGGCACCCCCGAGGCGCCCAGCCGCGTGTGCGGGAGGCTGGGTGGCCGCGGTGCTGCAGGTGCCACTGCACGGCCGCGGAAGGTAAATGTTGGCTTAGGCGGGGCGGCTGCCAGGTATTGGTTTTCATCAGGAGCGTGAAATAAAGTGGAAGTGCCGAAAAGCAGCAGCGGCAGCAATCAGGCGTGTGTGTGATCATCCCAGGGAGTTTGAAAATCGTGCTTGGGCGAAGCACGAGCTAGGGGAAAGCAAATTCCTCCACGGGAATATGATGTGCTTTTGCTTTTGCTAAGTGATGGCAATTATCAATGGCATTAAAATAGGTTATTTTTATATTTTTTCACGTGATTTTGTGACAGGAAGAGTTCTGCGTTATAAACAGCGTCTTCTGCTCATCTTAAAAGCGCCACTGCTCTCCAGCTAGTAATGTTCTGGAAAAGCTGAAAAACAAGAGAAAAGAGGAACCTGTCTTCCAAATAGTCAGAAAATTTCCTGAGGAAGCTCCAAACCCAATCTCTGCCATCTACTGAAAAAAATTATATTAATTAATGAAAGTTTCTCTTAATATTTGATCCAGAGAAAGTGCTTAAGGGGCTTTCAGAAGACAAAGACTCTCATGCAGCTGATGATTCAATGGAATCAAAATATGCTTTTTTTCCCCCTTTCTTTACAAACATCTGGTAGAAAATGTGCTTTCACAAGATGCTGAAAGACTCTCCTAAATCCCACCAAATTTTCCCTAATAGCTCCTCTAAGTATCTCCGGAGCTTCAGCAACCCAGGGAATTTTAATATTATTAAATAGCAGAAAATTTCACATTTTGCATAACTTCATCAAAACTGGGCTTTATTGTAAAAAGCATTTAGAAAACCACCTTTCAATTTATCCCCCAGTTTAGTTCTTTCAGTGGAGTTCTTGATGACTTCTGCTAACATCACACTATTTTCTAGGAGTCTTTGTGATTATTTCCTCTTGCAAATACCAGAAAAAAAATTAAAGGGAAAAAGCAACATCCATCTCCAAAAACGTAGAAGATAAGGCGATGCCAGAATTCATGATTTTTCACACGCCTGGCAATCGCCGTGGCAGGTCAGAACAGGGGCACCGGGGAAGTTCAGCTCAAAGGGCTACAAGTGGGATATCTGGGGATGTCTGTGATATTTATAAATAACAAAATTTATTATATTTATGGTTAGCAGAGGGACAAGCGGGAGGATGAAGCCACCCACTCAATATCTTATGGTTTTTTTGCGGCAAAAAGTGGGGGAATTAACAGGAACGGCTGAAAGTCTTGGTGCACGATCAAAACTGCGAGTTAATAAGCATAGCAGGCACTCGTTCAAGTGATTTACGTGACTGGAATATTAATATGTGAGGGTACAACTTCCCCTGGAAGGGTGGGGAGGGGCAGCAGGGAGCGTTTTCTTAAGTACCTTCAATATTCTTACATACCGAGGTGGTGCAGGAGTTGTCCCGGGAGCTGGGTGGGAGAGAAGACAGCTGGGGTGCGAGCTCGTGGGTGGAAGCCGCAGGAGGAACCGAGGGCAGTGCCGCAGCTTCGGCGCGCGGCTGGAGTGAGCGACGCTTCTGCAGACCGATGGAACTGTGTGAGAACGCCGGAACCCGGCGAAACGCAGGAATTTCGCTGCTCCGGAGGTGGGAGGTGGGGGGGAAACCAAGAAAACAAGGTGGGGGGAATCAGGCTGAGGTTTGGAGCAGAGCGAAACCAATGGGCGCCAAGAAGTCGTTGTTCAGTAAATAGATAACACAGGAACGGAAAGGTGTCCTGGGGAACAGGCCTGAGATATTCCAAGAGCTCCTTCAAAAAACTTTATTAAAGGCAGAACCACAAACTCTGCCAATGCAGAAGCGTGGTAGAAATGAATGTGGCTAAATCAGGAGCGTTTCAATGGCTTAAAACACAAGAAGAGAGAACAGGAAGGTGGAAACTAGGTNTTCAGCTCAGTGTTTTCTTTCAAAGTTACGTTAAAAAAAAAAAAAAAAAAAAAAAAAGAGAAGAAGAAGGAAAGGGTAGGCCAGGACAAAGAAGATATTAAATACAACAAGGGAATTTTAGAGGCATTGTAGTAGGAAGAAGAAAATCAAGGGAGAAAGTTGTGGGCCAAATAATTAAAATATTTTTAGGCTTCTAGAAGACAACAGGGAGACAAGCAGCAGCCAAGAGGAATTTGTCCAGGGTAGATCCTGTCAAAACAAAGTAATTCTGTTCCGTGACAGAGTCACAGGCATCGAGAGCAGGAGGACAACGTGGTACAGCCTTGGCTGTGGTGGGTTTGTGTGGCTGTGCCACAGAGCCCTTGTGTGCAAGGTGGGGAAACATGAAATTACTAATCAGCTTACTGAAAATGTGTTCGGGGAGCACAGGTGTCACATTATCGAAGTAGAAACAGATTATCAAATGGGATTTCACACTGGGGGTTCTTCTCTAGCCAAATACTGTGCAGCAGTTGTTAGCAATGGCTTAGCTGATGGACTACGAAGAGTTTCTGTCCTCTGGAGGTAACAGCGAGTGGAGGTCATGTTCAAGGGCAGGGTGATAATTCGAAATTCTGTTGAAAATTAGAAAAAATTCTGAAAATCCGGTTGAGATTCAGTTAGTAACCTCAGAATTACACCCTGAGGATGCACACGGGGTAAGGACAGACTTTGTGCTGGAGCTGTGGAAACCCAAAGTGAAAACTAAAGTCAGAAACATCAGAGTGCTGTGAGAAGAGGGGGACACTTCAGGGATAGAGAGGAGAAGATGCAGAGAAGCAGAGCACAAGATTTCAAATGCCAAAAAGTAGCTGTGGAACTGCTTTCACTGTGTCACTCTGCTTTGGGTTCAACTACTGCAATCACAAAGTGCTGTAGCAACTGGATAAACCCTCCCCAGGCCTGCCAGGGGCCAGCGAGTGCTGCAAGGTAAAACCTGAGGAGGTCTGCAGTCATTTTTCCCCACATACAGATCTCGAGGTTTTAATAAATTTACCCAAAAAAACCCACAGGAACTCTATTTAATCTGGTTTTATTAGCCTCAGATGAGTGCTGCAGATCTCTTCATCTCATTGACTGTGGTGCATGTATTAATGAATAGAGAAGGGATGAGCTTTAGGCCTCCCTCCCTTTGCCCCATCCTCTGTCCCACCAGCACCTCAACCAGTGAGCTACAGAAACTTCACTGGGAGACAGAAACTTTCACATCAGCATCTTCCAGCGTGTGGCAGAGTATAAAACACAGGGGTAGGCTGGAGGGCTGGACAGGGTGCTGAAAACAATACCCAGGTGCAGGGAACTCTCCAAAGGGCAAAAGCGTGTTAGCTGTCGGGAAAATGTGATTTTTAATATTCGGTGTTTGTGGTACTTTGCTGAGGTTCAGCATTAAGATGCATTTCGTCACTGGTGCCCCCAAAGCAACGTACCACTGAGATTATTTGTGCAGAGGCACTTCCCACCAATATTTAGTCTGCTGCCTTTCTGGAGCCAGGTAGCAGCCGAAGTTCGTGATCCTGCGAGTTTTGTCTGTCGGGGGAGAACAGACGCAGGGGCTGCCAGCTCCCACGTGAGCCAGTTTATTTACCAAGGATGTACACAAGATGCACGGGGAGGGAAAAAAAAAAAAAAAGAATACTGTTTCCTCACTTGTTTTGAGTGTGCGACGCTGTGCCTGGCACTTCCTTGCTCGCAGCTCCCCTGACTTTCTGCCCGTGGCATCCGCAGGCAGGAAAACAGAACCCGGGGATTTCCAATGCTGCCTCCAGCACCCCAGGGCTGCAAGGACATCCAGCGTGGCCTTGTTCCGCATCCCTGCTCTTCACAGAGCCCTCCGTGGCTAAAGTTACCTGGCTGCTCAGCCACCATCGTTGATTTTCACAGCTCTTTTACGCGTGCACCGCGTGGGAGATGCCTCTGAAGCCTCAGCTGCGCCGCGATGGAGCAGGAGCACCATGTGCTGCCTGTGTCCAGACGCACCTCCCAACCCTTCGCGGCAGTTCTGGGAAAAGCTGGGAATTCTGCGGCTCCAGGCGAGTTCCCTGCTCTGTTCGCCCTGCGCCGGGCCCGGAGCCCTCTGAAGGGTGTGGAAATGTCCCCTCCGAGGTCCAGGGGCAGCGGGGCTGCTCCCGAGACCTTCCCCTGGCAGCGCTCCCATAGAGCCGACGAGATTATTCCCGGGCACAATAGAGCTCACTGTCAGGAAGATTTTAATGATATTCAACCTACGTTTCCCACGTCTTCTGATCGCCCCATTATCCCTACTTGCGGCTCGTTATCTCCTTTTTTTCCAGGGACCCCATCCTAACCCCCTTAGCCCAGCCAGCCTTGCCTTGGCTCGGATGAAGGAAGCAGCATCTCACTGCCACCCTCACTGTTCAGAGGCTGCTGCTACGCTCCCCGTGATGTCATCATTCAGCCAGAAAACACATTCCTGTGTTTTTATTTCTGGCTGCAAAGACCACGGAGCCGGGCCTATGCATAGCCACACTGAAGGAAAATCAAAAGGCCTGCCAGTACAATTCCAAGACGTGAAGCAATACGGGTTTTCGAGTAACATTTGATCTTCTAAAAACATTTTATCATCTTTCCAACTGACGTACGTCCTCGCAGCTGTACGAAAACCTGCAGCAAAATTATTGGAAGTAGTTTTCTTTGATTAAGGACTCACCATTTATGGTTTAGAACAGCTTTATAATTTGCTATGGACAGGACAGATAACGCGATACCTCTTTCTCAGCCATCATTTATTTTGTATAATTTGGCCTTTCTGGGTGGTTGTGTCCTGAGTTACCAGAAATTAAATAATTTTTCTATACATGCTAAAAAGTTGTATTTCCTATAGAATTGTATTAAAGCTTGGGTTTCATTTAGAATCGAGGCATCACATATCTCCCATGGTGTTGGGACAGGAGTCCTGGTTTTGTCTGTGATTTCACAGCACTGGGCATGGAGCGACGAGGACTTTGTGGCAGGACAGTAACAGTATACACTGAATTTATTTAATTTATAGTATTTATAGCAAATAAAATAATACCAGGCAAAGGGAAGAGTGTGTGGACACTACGCAGTACACATAGAATAATCCAAAATATCCCCATCCCCGACACCATGTGCTGAAGAAATGGCACGAATTCCTCCATCATGAACACGTGGGCCTCCCGAGTGAGGACATGATTTTTCCAGTTAGGCCTGTCTTTGATGGCAAAGCACTTTTTTCCCTCTACATGCTAGATTTCACCACATTTTTAGCACATCTCAATGATCAGTCACTGTAGGCTTACCTGTGCATTCCCCTCGCTATCAGCTACACTCATTTCTCAGCACCTGCCCAGACATCACATACATGAAGATTAAAAATGCAAGAGATGATTGCAGCTCCGTGTCCACCCCTGGTTGGCCCTGCCCACACTAATGTTGTGCTGGCAAATGGAGCTCTGGCTCTCCAGTGGTGTCCGAGCTACTCCTTGGATGAGAGAGCAAAACCCCTCTGATGTTTGTGCAGGTATGGAATGGCTGCTCTGAAATTCGGTGTATTCGAGAGCCCACGAGCCCGTCCAACCTGTTCCAATACAGCATTCCCTCCACGGGACCAGACTTGGGCTTGTTTTTTGAGTGAAACCTCCCAAAATACAGTGTGGACATCAGCCCTCCTTGTGCTGCTGTCGTGGGCCCATAGCTTGAGTTCCCTGTTCCACAGACCAGTCCTGTCGTGCCCCTTTGACTGCACCTTTCCCACCCCAGGCCCTGGTTAATTCACCTGATCTTTCTCTGGCTGATGGTGCAGCTTTTCCAATGAAACAAATCAGGCAAATAATCAGCATTTAAGGAGCAATGTTTGTCCCAGAGTCCATCACAGAACCAAGAGAGAGAATGGAGGTGAAATTCCCCCCTCAGGCTGGGATGTCCCGTGTGAGGCAGGCAGAGGTGGCTTGTTCAGCTGGGCTGTGGAGTAATCTCTTAATTAATTAATTAATTAATTAATCATTAGTTACAGCCACTGAAATCAGACTGTCACATTAACCATTGTGTGACTATCTACTGTTTATTCCAACCACAGTCTTTCGTGACGTACAGTAAAAGAAAGTCTGGCTAAATTCAGATATGTTTGAAAAGCTGCTGGTTTTGCAGTCACTGTGACACGAGTACTGTTTTTGTCTGACATTGTGTGGTTTCACAGGGTAGATGCTGGGCTGCCAGCACCTCCTCTTGTCATTAGCCTTCTTTTCCTCATTAATAACCGACCTGGAGCAGTGAGAGCCACCCCTGGGTTCAAGCAAGCAAACCAATCCCCTTCCCCAGGCTCTGAGGCTGAGCAGAGTGGGCAGAGCCAGTGTCTGCTGGAAACTATTTACAGCTCCACGAACAACAGCTTTTTACTGCATTTCTTTGGTTTCGCCCTCCTAGCCGTTCCATCCCTAACACAATAACCAAATCCATGCATGCCAAAAGACGCTGCTAACATCCTGGACCTTGGAAAATTAGCCCAAAAAATCCACGGGAAGATAAGCATAATGGAACACAGATGATTAACGTTTACATTTAGCATAACAGATCCCAGCACCGACATCTCCTGCATATTCTCCCCAATTCAGTCCGGTCTTGTACGTCTCATGTTGGGTTGTATCTGATGAAAGAGCAAAGCTACAGCGAAGAAACAATGCACAAAGAATGTTTGTAATGTAATATGAAAATGCTGTTCAGAATTTTAATACACTGTAATTGACCGCAGTGATTTTTTTTTTTCCCTGTGAAAAGATAATTTGGTATGAAAATCGTGCAGTACTTAAATAATGTAATTTTGATAATGACAGTAAAATACAATTTCTGTAAGGCAAGTGAATCATAAACTTTTTCTCATTCAAATGAAGACTGTAATATGTCTGAATGCTGTCACTATTATACATTTTAAAAATAACTCTGCCATGAACTATTATCGAATATTATTATATTTCAAATACATAACAAAATCTAGTGAAGTCACAATACAAACATGTTGAAATGCCGTGTTGCATTCATTGGGGAAGTAATGAATCCTGTGGGAGCGAGTCAAACTTCTCCTTCCAGACAGTTTTATTACAGGTTTTTTTTTTTAAGAGCCGAACCTTAGCAACTCCTTCCCCACATTCAGCTGAGAACTGAAACTGCGGTAGGTTTTGACCTTCCAAAGATAAACACGGATTCCTGCGGACACTCGAGGTTCCCATTGCTTGTTGTCTTGTGTCAGGCTTCGCAGACAGAGGGGTCTGATCTGTTCAGGGTCTGGCCGGAGCCAAAACGAACTGTTGGTAAAAATGCCCTTTATTGGTGGCGTTCTCCCTCAGGAGCTTGGACACCCGGAGTGGTCAGAACGCAGGAAGCTATTCCACCAACTCCTGCAGGCACGGTTAGCTCAGTCGGGGTTTTAATACCTGACATTCCTGCTTTGCTTTCCCCTCGGGGCTGCCTCCTCCTCCCGCTGGCCACAGACCCCGAGAGGCTCCCGGCGGTGCGGGCTGCGCTGCTGCTGTCCCCGCGGCTGGCGAGGCCGGGAGGGCAGCAGGTGAGCGGGGCTGCCCAGGGGAGGTTTGCCCCAGGGGAGGCTGCCCCCGTGTCACCCGAGGTGATGCTGGGTGGGCGGTGGCTTGGTCGCGCTCTCTTTGGTCCTCCCGCCCCTGCCCAGCACACCCGGCCCTGCCCCAGGGCACCGCATCCTCTGCCCAAGGCTGCTGGAGACCCTGGGCATCCTCTGCTGTTTCCTCGAGCGCCTGCTGGAAGTGGAATTTATAAAATTGTTCCCTTCTGCTGCTCTATTTCGCTCCCAACGATATGTTTTATATACTGTAAATTCCGCTCCTTTACCAAAAATACATCGTCCTGGAAGCAAACCGAGGCGAGCGTTGTCAGCGTGCCCGTGATGTCTCTGCAATTGTGTGAGGTGTGAAATTCGCTCGACTGTTCTCAGTGGAAGACTTGAAGGGTGGGAGAGGAAAAAAAAATGGTTTTACTTCTGCCAAGAGAGCAAAGAGAAGCAGAGATTGAGTATCTCGTCTCTGGGACGAGGATGGAGGAGTTGTGGTTCCGAAACACATCCTCAGGAGACAAAGGAAAGGAACTAGGACAAATATTTTCCTTCTTTTCCTGTCCTCTGTGTGATGCACGTGAAGAGACAGTGATGGCTTGTTGCACCAAAAAGTAAAACAAATGGTTGATTGAGCTCAAGTAGAGTTTGAAGTAAGGAAAACGCACGCAGAATGTCCCGGGGACAAACTTCTTAAAACAAGGTATTTCTCTAACTCATCACAGAAACCAGAAACAATGTTTTTTTGTGGTGGACGAAACCACATTTTTAGTTGTTTGTTTGCTTGTTTGTTTTTTTAAAGTAGACTTAAAGTATTTTTGCTCTCTCTTCGAAGATGATGCTGCACCCATAAAGGCAGGCATTAAATTTCACGGTAGGAGATTTCGTCGTGACTGAAGCGCGGGACCCACAGTGCAATACCTGCCCTGGTGCCGGTGGTTCCTCGCCTCTCAGTCATTTCCCCAGCGCGGCACTAGGAGGCAATCTGCCATTGGAGCTGTCCTCCCTCGGACATCAGAGCCGGGCAACACCGGCACAGTTTGGCACCCAAAGGCGCCGCTCAGGGCAAGCTCTGTGTGCGCCCTCCCGTGCATCACTTCATCGTCTTCCCTGAGCTGCTGTAAAATGGCAGATGGGCGATGAAAACCTTGACGCCCCAGACATACATTGAGCCAATGATTCTGGTTTCTGATACGCCAAACAGAGGAGTGAGGTGAAGCGAGGGGATGCTTGGGCTGCAGGGCTGCCGTGGCCAGCCTGCCCGATCTATTTTATGAAAGTTCTTCTGTTGCCGTGTGGGAGCAAGTGGGTTTTTACACACTTTTATTAATTCTGTGAAGGGCAGTATTTGGAAGGCCTGAAAAACTGAGGCAGGGCTAGAAACGTGCTTTCAAAAATGCTCCCACAAGTGTTTACTAAGACAGAAAGTTGAGTTTGGCTTGGCTGTGCTTGCGCTCCTTTTGTTTACTTTGTGTGAATATTTCAGCTAATAGGTTTGCTGTTAGGGCTGTTTACAAAAACTGCAGAATTTAAGCAAATAATTCGAAAATTTCATGTATATTTCAGGCTGTCAGACGCAACTGTTCCCACTGGAACCCCAATCACAAGCCTTGCTGTTTTTGATGCATGTTTTGTTACGCAATCCTGACGTCAGGACGGGTGTCTACGCACACGTGGGTTTATGTTTAGTTAGGAGCTACCAGCTCCTGGTTAAACAAAAACAGCTCGGGGGGCACCACAAATCACCCCCCATCACCCTCAGAAATCCCAGATGTTAAACTTCCAGCAGCGCACAAACCTACAGATCCCCAGATCTTGCCGTTCCCTGGGACGCTGCGTAAGCCACTCCCAAGGTCAGTGTTCCAGCTGATGGGAAGTGCTGTGATGCTGCTGGGCTGGCCAAAACGATGCAGGGAAAGAGATATTGCACGGTTTTCAAAGGAAACAGAGAAATTTGAGCTCGGGTGGTGACAGAGGGAAAACCTGTAATAATTTCGTTGTTGGTCTGCTCAGTGCAATCCCTTACGTGCAAATTCTCTCACAGCCTCGACATCTTATCCGGAATTTTGTCTTTTAGAACCACTCCCTTCACATTTTGGGAAAAAAATAATCATCCTGTCTCTGTTTCCCTAACACAAACACAGCTAATGTTGGTGGTATATGGAATTAATGCTGCCTGTGAGCAAAGAGCCCCACAATTAAATCACAGATTTGCTGCTGTGCAGGTTGAAGACGTGAGCTTGGCTCAGCAGACAGCGGGATTTTTCCACGGTCCACAGATTGTCATTCCATGTCTTGTGTCAGCACTACTGCATCAGGCAACCTCACCACTTGCATCAGCTCACGTTAATATTGTTTTTAAGACAGAATGGTCCTCGTCGTGGCGCTGCCACTCATCGTCGGGAGCAATTGCGCTGCAGAATGTTAATACTGAAGTTAATATATGATAACATTATGATTTGTTTTAATAATTTCCAATGGAAACAACTACTGTTTCAGTGAGTCATTTCATTTTCTTGCATTTCCTGGCAAGTGCTGCAGGACTGTTTAAGGAACAGAAAAACAAGTTGGCTGCAGCTCAGAGGAGAGGCTGCTTCCATGGGCTGTGCTAGGTGGAGAATTCGAGCCAGTGGTCTGCGCTGGGTGTACAGGATGGGCTGCCTTTTTCAGCTCCTGAGCTGTGCCTCCCTCACGCTGAAACACTGATCAAACACATTAATTAAAACTTCAGACTCAAACCAAAGCTCTCAGTGCACATAGGCATTTCCAGATCATTCCATGTTATGTAATATTCGAAATATTGAAGCTTACTTTAAAAAGGGAAGCAATGGGATATGTGATCGGGTTGGTGCATCTGGGGAAATACATCAGATTTTGTTAGTAGTTTGAAGAAAATTGTAAACCGAAGTATACAAAAGTAGTTCTAATTACTACTCTATCAAGGATATGTCAACAACAACAAGAAGTATTTCAAACTTTCGTAAACATTGTTCAGCCCAGTTTAATGTATTTTTTGTTGGCCACTGTGATTTAGGACAGTAAACATTTTCACTGTTATCTCTTTCCAGAGGGAAGCAAAACAATCTGACTCAAAGTTGATAGTTGTTTCTCCCTTCAGATCTTAATAAGAACGTGAAGCCTTTTTTCCTTCAGCTCTGCTTTGGCTTGCCTGGTCTGTGTTTCCACCTAAAACAGGCAAATTCTGCAGCCATTTAAACCCACCCAACCCCATCGACCCCGACCGTACTCCTGCCCTGATTTACAGCCTCATTAGGACTTTAATGATGCAAATGGAAGTAGAGCTTGCTCTTAAATCTTCCCTCTGAACCGAGCAGACTGTTCACCTCTGGGTGCAGGAGGTGAGAGCTCTGTGCCCCGGACAGGGAGCCCAGAGGCCAGACTGGGAGGGTTTGTGGTGCTGGGCTCCCTCCTCGCCCCAGATAAGCAGCCGCCGCGTTCCCGTGCACCTTGTGAAACCTTTAACAGCCCCACACATGCATGTACAAGTGCAGCACTGTTTTTACAAGATAGACAGCAAGTCCTACCCGCATATCTTCCTGATGAGGGAATCGAGTCATCAGTCTAAATATATTTGGGGTTACTGGAGCTGCAAGGCCTCAGGAAGAGCAGGCCCTGCCCAGCTCTCGGTACCTGGCGAACAGAAACAGCTCCAGTCCTAAAAACCTCTAAATGGGTGGCAAATGAGAAAGGAGGGAGAGGCTTTATCTATCTATTTGTTTATTTATTTATAAGCCTTGCCTTAAAGCCTCGTCCAGAGCTCACAAAGGAAAAACTCTCGCTAACGTAGCGGCAGCCCAAATGAGCTCCTGAGAGAGAAAACACCGACTATCACCTCCAGTAGCTTCTGTAATTTTAAACCAGGAAACCTTTATGGCTTCTAACACCCTGCATACTGGCCAGTTTTACGAAGGATTCAATATTTGTTCAATATTACACAAATCCCGCTGTGGTCAAACGTGTTTAAGGTGCCGTAAGCAGCACGTTTTCTCAGCTGTGATGCTCGTTGTGGCTTGGACGTGTTTGTAACTCCTCACAGACGCCCATGGCACCTAAAATCATTCTCCTCCCAGCTTCAAAACTGCACCAGGAAAAGGCACACTTGCCACAACTTAGCCCTGGAGGTTCATTTGCATAGATCCTTTTCTTTTTAAAAGAAATGAGAAAAGTAAATGATGGGGGAATCGGAACAACCCTGGGCAGCTGGTTTGGTACGTTGAGCTTGGAGCTCACTCAGCCATCGTCATTCCCATGCCAATAAAATGTTGAGTGTCATGGATTTTATATGCCATTAATGCAGAATTATACCTAATTTTTTATATATAAAAGAAAGGCATTTAATAAGGCACCATGGTTGCGGGGGGGGTGCCAGACCAGGGACACAGAATCGCAAGATCGTAACTCCAAGATGGACAGGTTTGAATAATCCTACACAAGAGGAAGGAGTTAATGATTTCTTGCTTCCATTAAATTAGGGCTGCTTGGTTTTTCGAGTTTATTTTAAAGCACATTGAAGCTTGATGACTTTTAGTCATAGGTGAAGTGCCGCAGAGTCAAGAAGCAGAAGGATTTTTAAAGATCTTACATAACTCCAGTGATATTTTTAAGCATATTAATTGGCAGGTGCTTCACACAAACATGGAGGTGACTTTCTGAAAATACAGATCTGCCCCTTGAGTACAGGAATTTTTTTATCTGGTGGCTTCTACCAACAACCGAATTCGTCACCTGTAAAAATGAAGAAGAAAGGAAGGTGGCCCTCATTTTCAGAAAGAAGTAATCAAGAGGAAGTTTTGCTCCCCCAAAACAAAAGGAATAGACTGGATCGGGAAGGGAACAGGACAGAAATCAGGCAGTGTTCAAACACACAGTGTACAGGTATCCAGCAAGCCCGTGGGTGGTGGCCAGCCCGACCCCTCACAGATGGGAAAGGCTGCGGAAAGACGTGAGGAAAAAAATCCAAGTGGTTAACAACAGTGCTGAGAGCAGCCGGTTTTTTTATTAATTTTCACTCTTTTTGTGGGCAGAGCCACCCCCGGCACCCAGCAGAGAGAAACACCCACAACCCACGGGAGGAGCCGGGAGCTGCCCACCTCGCCTTGA
>VZRR01013122.1:1336-16998 GCA_013398015.1 Oreocharis arfaki | reverse complement strand
TTTTTTTTTTTTTTTTTTTTTTTTCCTTCCCCCTCCTGTATCTCTTAATTCTGCTGATGCGAAGCGCGAGTGGAATTACAGGTGCCCGTCTGCGGAGCAGGATGCTGATAAACAACTCGCCACTTCGCAGTGGCTGGTCACATCTGGAGCCTTTTGGGATGCAAAAAGTGCTGGAGGATTATTGCAAAACTTAGAGGCACTTGCAGTTGCCATAACTTTTGTTTTTAACCTAAATTCGCGGATTTTCTTCTACCCCCCCCCACCACCACACACCGCCACCACCACCCCTCTGTTAGAGGGTTTCTTTTTTGGGGGAGGTTATTTTATACTTACGCAGCCACCCAGCTCAGCCAGCAGCGAGGCGAAGAGTCAGACCTGCAGCTCTTGTCAGGAAACTTTTCCAGTTTGACCTTAGACTGAGACAGGCTGGTATAAAACCATGGAACGGTGGATTCTGTGCCATTGATTCCGGCGAATTTTGGAGCCCCGCAACCCACAGCCCCCGGCTCTAGGCCAGCACACAGCTCTCAACTCCGCTGTGCCGCCTCGAGAAAATAAAAACCCACCAAAAAGAAAAAAGACAAAACAAACCCGTGGTAAATTTGAATTTTTCCACCTTTACATTGTCATAGTACTTCCATGACACAGAAAACCAACACACGTAGAGGGATGGGTGGATGGATGGTGAGGGCTGTGGGGATGGTGGCAGCCAGAGTCCCTCGCTCTGGCATTTTCTTCCTTGTGCAGTGATTCCTGCGTGGAGTGGATGGGTGTAGCACCCACTTTGATGCAGCCTTCTACCATTTTCAGAGCCCTCAGCTGCCCTCTTTTGAAAATCCCTGCCTCAATTCCAGGGGCTGTGGTGGATTAACACCTGTGCACAGCATCATTTGCCATTCCTGATGCAGGGAGACACAGAAGGGCTCGGGGAAGGTTTCACACGCCTTCAGAAACCCCTGCAAAATTTCCATCGGGTCACTGTGGCAGTAATTATGCATGTATGCAGTTAATGTTCCCTGACTGCTTCTGATCCGCCGTGCCTGTTCCCTTCTCCGTGCTCTCCCGTGGAGATCACACGGGCAGGATGGAGCACACAGGCCGGTCAGAACTCCACGCCCTGGAAAATCTCTCAGCCCCTTGCTCCTGGAGGAAATATTCCAACCAACTCAAAATAAAATGAAATTAAAAAAAAAAAAACAAACCAACAGCACCTCAACCCTAAATGCTAATCTGCACATTTATTTCTCCACAACACATACCAAACCCCCCCCCCACAAACGTTTAGTACATGTTGTGTTAGAAATATCTGAAATGGCTTTGATGTATTTTCTGTGATTATCCACAATTTCCTGTTATGTAAGGTATCTCTCAGGAGACTTCAGACTCAAGAATAGGTTGCACTGGGAATTATCACTAAGATCTGGCCCAGTCTGGTTTTTTAGCTCACTGAGCATTGCTGTTGTGCACAGCACTGTATTTTTCCTATACTGTTTAGTCTGTTTATATAAAATATTCACTCCGAAACAGAGAGTGCTCCAAATTTATCCTCTTGTGGCACACGTGATCTTTCATGAGAACCCAGTTAAATATAGGGGGTTGTGGTTGGGGTTTTCTTGTTTGTTTGTTTGTTTGTTTTCTTCAGAGAAGATACTGCCAAGTTGGGTCTGGCTTTCTTCCCCCTCCCGTTTGAAGGTCAGTGATCATTTAGGACAGATTTCTATCAAGCATTTCAGATGCTAAGGCAGTGTCTGTAGCAGGAGACAGGCCATAATTTATCAGTGACTCCCAAGCTGTTCTCCAGCCCGTTCCTGGTGAGGTGGTGCAGGGCAGCCCGGTTCCAGTACGGTTCCCACCGCATGATGGTGAACATTTGTTGCTGTGTGATTTCAGCCTCCAGCCCCACGCTCTCGTCCCCACCCACCAGGAATTCTTTGCCTGCACACCAACAGCTGTGGGAAGAGAAACCTGATCCTTCTTGCCCCCGGCCACGTGCTGTGTCACCTTGGGGAGCAGTCTTGGGAAGAGGCTGGGCGTGTGCCTTGGAGCCACCTCCTCCTTCCAAGCGTAACATTGAGCACAAGATCATCCTTCTTCCACTCCCGGGTGTTTATCGTGGCATCTCGTGCTCAGCTCCACACCTGGCAGTGTCCTTGGTTTGTGTTCTCCTCTCACCGTCCTCTGACAGCTGCTGCGTTCCAAGCCTGTTCTCCCAGCTTCGTCCTACCCTGCTCCTCCAGCACAAAACAGCCTTCAACAAAGAGTGTATCTCTCTGTTTTGCAAGCTAAGTGCTTTTACAAAGAATTATCAGCATATTCGTGGTTTTTTTCCCATTATTTCCCATACCTTTTTTCCCTTTCTTGACATTTTTTATGCACGAAACATCATGAGACAACTCCTTCACAGCTCCTTGGCTCAGTGCAGAAATACCTGTGGCCTCCAGATTTTGCCAGTAAAATGTTTTAAGGCATATTTAAGCTGTTAAATGTGTCAAATACCTTAATTTTTTGTTAAGCAAGCCTCCCAATACCACACAGATTTCCTTTGTGATTTTTGCCCTACCTGTCCGGAGATGAGAAGGACTCACTTAATCCCTTCTTTTACTGCTTTCCTTGTCTCCATCCCTGCACTCCAAAATGGAGCAGAGGAACTTCCACTTTCAGTTAAAACAGACTAAAACACCTGTACTTCTGGCTGAGGTACACGGAACAGAACTGAGGTGTGGACACCTCCCAGCACCCTCAGGGGAGCTGGGCACCTGTGTCCTCACACTGCTGGCCACTGCCACACACCCAGGCCCGCCCTGCACGTGATGTCACATCAGATTTTACCTCGCCAGGGGGTTTTTGTCGACCCTGGCTCTGATGGCAGTGGTCCAGAGCTCTTCCAGCAGAGCCCTGGCTCAACACGGCCCCGGCACGGCCCCCGCGGAGCGCGGCAGCGTCCTGCACCGTCAGCAGGCAGGGAGCAAGAACCACCAGGATTTACAGCTCTCCAGATCCTGCTGATTCATGGCCAAAGCCAGAATTAAATTGTACCCTATCAGAGCTACTCACGGCCCTCCCACCCCTGTCGCAGGCTGCAGTATTTCCAGGCTCCTCTCGTGGTGACAGGGGCCGGACGTCACCTGCGCTGCTCGCTGACCACCCCGGAGCAGGAACCACCACCAGCTTCTCACCCACAACTTCACTCCTGTTTGTGAGCTGGGGTTCTCCCGTGGAAAAGCCAGTGAGGGGTATGACATGCAGATTTACAGATGCGTTTGAGAAAAAAATAAATCAAAGTTGAAGGCTGCTGTTCAACTGGGACGCACCATGGATTGGTGTGGTGGTGCAGGAGCTGCATCCCAGCAGATGAATTTCCCTGTGACTACTCAGTCAGGCACCTCTGGGGTGATGCACGTGACCCTCAAGTCCTTCCTGACAGTGCCTGTGGCACCTCTGTGGATTGGTAAAGGATCTAATGAATATAGTTAAAGGAGGGAGTGCAAGGGTTAATGAGCTGCTGGCTTTTCTCCTCCTCCTTGTGGCCTGCTGAGCGCACGAAACAACTTCATGCCAAACTCAGCACGTTTGGGAGCCCTTATCAGAAAGAAATCTAAACTTGGGCACGGAAGACTTGTGGCAAAATGGGGGTCCCTCTGAAGAGACGTGATTGCAAGGAGTTCACTGATGCTGAGACCACTTGTGAGAGGGAAGCAAACACCTCTGTGGCTTCCCAGCCCCACCCCGGGAGGGGAGCCTGGGACCCGTTGCCAGCAGCAGGAAGGGGACACCTTTCAATGCAGTATTACACTTAGCACTTCAGTACCCAAACCCTTTCTCTGGGTACCACCACCAATGGAGCCCGTCCTGTTGACACAACCCTCGGAAGAGCGAAAATGCCGTGCAATTAGTGCTGATGTTGGATTGCTCAGGCAGGATCAGGGCTGCCTTGTGCTAAGCCCTTCCAGATGGGTAGATAAAAGTCTCTGATCCATAAAGTAGACAAGGCATTAGTAGAAATACAAGAGACCAAGCTGAAAAAACAGAGGAAAGCCGAGACAGCAGGTCGCACGTTTCTGCAGGCTGAGGGGCTGGCAGGCATCTCACATGGCAGGGAGAAGGGGACGAGGAGAGGTGGCTCTGCTTGGCCTCACAGAGCACTAACTCTTATTACAATCACTATCAAAGCTGGAGGAAATTGCATCCATTTTACTGTTGAAACATACAGAATGTACAAAGCTTCCCCAGCATCCATAAACAGTTAAATATACCAGAAAACAGAGGACAAGAGCTTGCTGTTGTTCCTCAGCCTCAACTTGTATTGCTTCCAGTGGCCATTTCACCTCTAATAAAGACAGAAGGATCCGGGCACAATGTTTTTAATTACAAGTGGCATTTCTAAGCCTTCTGTGGTCGGTGCCTAATCCAAAAAAGTGACTTCACTTTGGGCTCTGGCGTTATGGATGCTCCGTGTAGAAGACAGGCCGCAAACTGGTTTCCATCGTGCCTTAATAATAGGTTCACGATCCAGAAAGGAACTTTAAACGCTTTACTTCAACATTCAGACTTGAAGTTTTCTCTCTGTGAAGGGTTTTATAACCCAGCAATAAAAGGCTGCCTTTGAAAGCCGACTTGAAAGGTCTTAGGAAAGCTGGGGGGTTTTAGATTTGAAGCTTCCACTACTTAGCTGTCGAACAAGAGATAAACAAATTAGCAGCTTGCACGAGCAAATCTGCCCTGACCAGGTGAGACGAGTCAAAATAGAGTCAACTTTGCACAGTCAGAGCGTGCAGGATGCTCCCGTGCAGGAACACTTCCAGCTGTGCTTCCTGCAGGGTGGAGCAGTGCGGAGGGCAGCTCCTGGGATGGGGTTTGGTGGGGCACGGCACCTGCAGGGCAAAGGCCCCAGAACCAGAGCGGGAGGAGAGGGCAGCACACAAGAAGTGCAAGGAAAAGGACCACGGTGAACACTGAGGTCTGGTTTGTGCCTGGCAGATGGCCAGGAGAAATATTTCTCCACTGGGTGGAGGAGGGCTCGTCTTCTGCCGAGGTGTAACCAAACCCCGCTGAGGCTCCCACGAGCTTTCAAGGAATTGGCAGAGAGACCAGGGGAACCCATGCGGAAAAAAAACCCCAGTTTTTTAATCCAAATGAGATGTAAATGTTCTGATGGATGAGCTATTCACCATTTCCTTTGAGAACATTGTTGGGCGTTCACCGCGAGGAGTTTTCCCTTCATTTCAATGACTTATTTATATTATTGATCTCCACACAGTTTGCCTCGTTACGCCGTTTTCTCTGCAGTCAGCTATTCTGTATGAGCCCCAAGGATCCGCCTTTCCCTCAGGAAGCTCCTACTGGAGTCAGCTGCAATATCCCTGAATTGACTGGTGAAAGCCATTTGTGTTTGTATTCTCATGGCCTCTGAATGCTGGGGCCTTGCCAGACCCTCATGGTTGCCTTTTAACCAAGCTATTTTTATGGTGTATATATATATGAAAACATAAATCCAATCACATCGGCACCTGGACATTTTGCTTTGCTCCTTCTCTAAAATTACGTCTGTTTGTCAATACTTTTTCCAGGAGGATGCCTTCAGACCAAGATGTCAAACCACAGCAGAATATTTTATGTAATGCTTCAGTGTCACTTTTCCTGGACATGGGGGAGCAAACCAGTCTTGGCATAGTTTGGAATTTTAAAAAGGCTCTCTTTAATAAGAGTCCTTAATGAATGTACTGCTCAGAGAAGGGAAGTCTCAGGACTTGTCGGGAGCTTGGGCACTAAACTCAAGACCCGTGAAAGATCATTTCTACAGGAAAGAAACACTGCCAGAGAGAAGAAATAAAGATTTAACCTGAAAGAGGTCTAAAAAGAGGTAACACAAGGTGTATTATGGAGTGAGGTGGGAGTTACCTCGGAGATGAGGCAGTGTGTGGCTGCAGGCAGGAGGGGACGTGCCCACAGCCTGCCTGGCCTGCTCCTCCCAAAATGGGTCTGGTCAGCCTGGATGGCAGCTGCTCCTTGCCTGCCACGTCCCAGGGAGGGAAGGGAAGGTCTTGGACCTGCAGCTGAGTAGCTCCTCAGTGCCTTGGAGAGCCATTGTGTCCCTCCCCAGCCACGCAGGCAGCCCTTCTGTGGAGAAACGGGAGCGTAATTCTATGATCATTTCTATGGCGACAAGGAGGGAGAACATAACTTCGAGATGTTTAGAATAATAATGTGCCTAAGCTAGTGCATATTTTAAAAACCCCTGCTCATGCATGAAAAGGTCCTGGGCAACTTCTGGCAGTGAGGAGGGACAGTCTGCCATAAACCTCCTCGCAGCAGCCTGGAAATTAATTTCCAGAAACACAACTGACCACAGAGCAACTTCAGCAGTAGTTTTTTGCTGAACCCTTCGTGGTAAACAGCATTGTTAGCCGAGCACAGAGTGACCAGACTTCCAAATGAAGAGCCAGGTCTTCAGGCAAGTGTGGGAACACCGCAGCGCCCGTGGTGAGCTCCAGCATCCTTCCTTCCAGGGTGCACTGACCCCTGAATTCCCACTCCAAGTGCAGCTCCTGGAAAAGCAGAACGGGCTGTACTCATTCACATTCACTCGCTTGCCTGAATTCTTTCTGAAAAATAAGCCCTAAAATATTTCCAATAAGTCAATTTGAAAAGGGTCTTCCGGTCCCTACCTGTCAACAGATAATGACTGTCTGCAAGCAGTAAACAAATGCTTTTGGTAACTTGGGTCTGAATGCAAGACTTCCTTGGGAAATGCAGTTGATTGGATTCAAATTCAAATTGCAAGACAAGAACCAAGACCACATATGTGTGTATATATATATATATATATGTATCTGTATATGTATATATATAGACATGTGTATATATATCTGTGTGTTCCAGGAAAGATGCATCAGGTTATTTTTAAAAGGAATGGGAATAGATGGGGAAGAAATAGAAGCACATGGGAAAGAATGGGGTGAACCTTGCCTTCCCTGAGTTTTTACATGGCCCCGCATGAACTGACTTTCCTCACAAATCTCGGGAAAAAAATGAGGATATCATCATGGAACATTTTAACGGCTTCAGGAGACAGTGACTTGTGTGAAACATGTTGGCCATGCCTGTGCCTTTTGCTTTGGCCTTTGCTTTGGTCGTTTTAACTCAAGTCTTGGCATGGCTGGCTTCCAATGAACGCTGGAACAAGGATTGTAGCACATACCCTTAACTCTAGAGTGCTTCTCACTGTGTAAGACATTCCCCGTGTTTCAGATAGCTAGGACCATGCCACCAAGCTTGTCAGACTCCCCTTCTGTTTCTCATAAGCTCACACAATACTGCAGGGCTAGGCTTCCATCCTCATGCAGACAAATATCCAGACCCATCCAGAAGATTGTTTACATTGACATCAGAGAGGATGGAAAACAAATTATGACATTTGTGTTTGTGTTAGGAGCCAGATACTGCTGGAACCATGGAAATCAGGGACAACATTCAGATCGGATGCTAGTATCTATAAATCTATTTTTAATTTTCTAGCAGACCTAATCTGGGAACCTTGAAACCGTTTATTAGTCCCCTACTGTTCCGACATCCGTCAGAGCGGAGAAGTCCAAGTACATCTCAAATGAGGAGAGGGCTGGGGAGTGGCTGTTGGAGATCTACAGATATATATGAGGTAGGTTCACTGGAAGGGTTTAAAAGGAAGATTTTCTTCACTGTTTCCCTCGTGTCCTTCAAAAAAATTTGAGGTTTGTTGTTTCCTTACTCCTTAGCAGCAATCCCTAGCCCTACACTGTTCCAAACCATCCTGGTTTCAATGGGAAACTCCTTCCTCAGCAGACAACACGACCAGACCTGCTACAGCTGAGTTTAGCATTTCCCCAGAAAGGACAAGCACCTATGGAAAGAAGATTCATGAAATTCGGTGAAAGACAAAAAAAGTCCTGCCGCAAAAAAAAAAAAAAAAAAAAAAGGTATTTCTTAAAACTAATTTTAAAGATTCGGCATGTAGGGAGAAAGAGAAATATAATATAAATAGAATCTCCTTATTATTGTGTATTTCTTTGCCAGGTTAATTCGTCATTTCCACCAACGTGCCAGTTACCTTTAATACTGGCAGCTTTTTTTAAAGAAAGGACCGCGTCAGTCAGGATCAAATGTGCTCAAACCCAGAACAATTCTCACGAGCAGCCACTGACTGATGATGCAAAAGTGGAGTGTTTGAGAGGCCTCATCACTGCCTGCTCCTGATCCCCCTCGAGGAATCAGGGCCAAAGCCTTCAAGGAGTGGTAAAAAAGGAAGACCAGGGAGCGAGCTGGCACATGGAACGTGAGCTGGCAGACGGAAGCGAACTGGCTCCCTGATTCCTGGGTGTTCCAGGCAACTGAGGCATCTTCTCCCAGTGGAACATTTTTATCCCCGCGTTCTTAAATAACATTTTTTTCCCTTCTAAGGTGGGACACTTCGGGCTTGTGAGAAATTTGAATACACTGCACAGGGAATGCTTAAAATCCGAAGTATGACCCAGACTCCTGCCAAGAACACATAAAATAATGCAGCTCTTCAGAACCACAAATACACATGTCAGGATGCAGGGAAAGACTGGATATTGGGGCAGACTGAAAAATGGCATTAGAAGGACCGGCTGTGCAGGGAAATCAGGACAGTCTCTTTAAGAGAAGGCTCATGATCAGGCAGAGATGCCAGTCTCAGGATTGCTACAAGGGTTTTGTGGCGGGCAAAGAGAGCAATAACAAACTCAAGAACTTTTGGCATTTCAACTTTATTGAAAAAGGGTACAAAGCAACCACCTCTGGATATTGTAAAACTCACAAATAAATTCTTTACAGCTGCACGAGGAAAGATAACAATGAGAGGCTGATATTTCATTCCTCGCACAGTAAAAAATCCTATTACAGCCCAGGCAGTTAGGGGTGCACCAGCTGTATTCTGGGAATTCTGTTTAACTCCTGCCTCCTTCTGAACCACAGCCCCCGAGGCCAAAGAGGGAGATTAAAAAGCCCTCCTCTTCCGTTTACATGCCCTTCCACACCCCTGTTTGCTGGGCAGTGTCTGGAATTGAGTGAGTTGTCATGATGGGACACGAGGAGGCTTCCCAGACCTGCCTCCCTGCCCTGAACTCCTGTCTGTTAGCAACAGCCACATAAAAAATGCACATCTTCCTCCCTCACTAAAATCCATACCTTGGGATGCACTGGTCAGACAAAGCTTGTGCTGCTGGAAGGATATTTTGGGTTTTGTGGGTTTTTTTTTTTTTTTTCAAGTGCGGGAGAAAATGAAGGGAAAAAAACCCCAACGGAACGTGGAAGGAAATGGGAGGAATTAAAACATCTCTGCTTCTCAAGGCCACTTTGAAATCGCTTGGGGGAAAAGGGCACCACAGGTCAGGCAAGCGTCATGAAACCGGGCTATAAATTTCGACCATAAAAGAAGGATATTTTAAATAACACAATTCGCCTTAGATTTCAGGCTCCTCCTTACTCAGATATCCTAGGAAAACACCATGCCAGGCAGCAAGTATGTGGAGAACTCAACAGGAGAGAACAGATGGGAGAAGCCTCTGTTTGTTTCACAGCCCCAAGGCATCCTTGTTCCCTCGCTCAGGACTCGGTTTTGTAACCATCCCTGCTCCAGCCGCTCGGACCAGGGCTGGGCTCCCCTCACAGACCCACATCTCCTGGGACAGGGACACCACCTGGGCAGACACCCAGCGGCTTCAGCCCTGAGAACAGCTCTGCCTGAGCAAACAGATCTCTCGGGGACGGAACAAGAGGCCAGAGGAGCTCGTGGTGTTCAGCTCCCTGGAAAACACCTCCAGGCTTAGGCACGGGAAGGGCAGCCCAAGAACCAGCAGGGAAATCATCAGCAGAGGTTTTTGCTCAAGCATCCCATGTGCACCCAGAAATGGAGAAGCAAGAAACCTTTTGGAGCTCTCAGGTCAGCCCCATGACTTCTGTAGGCTCTCAACAGGGTCCCACAACCCTGTGGGTACCAAGGGCTCCTTCGTGCCAGAAATCCCAAAAAAGGGTTAGCTTCATGTGTACCTTAGACCCAGCATTCCCTGGAGACCCTGATTTGGGGTTGTCTTCTCTTACCCATCACACCGAATCCCCAGCACTTGGCTTAAAGGAAAAAGGATATGAATAAGTCTTTTACGGTAAAAAAAAAAAAAAAAAAAAGTGGCAATGTGCTTAACCTTGGTATTTAACTTCAATTTCTTGCTGAACTTGTCTGGAAGTGAGGCTAGGATGGACCCAAAGCAGATACACACCACAACACAGACTGGTGGTGCTGGTTACTTCTATTCAGCCATTTGTGACGAGTCATTCTCAACAAACATTTACTATTTCTCTTCTCTTAAAAGCCAGAAGTGATTCCATTTTCCCATACCACCCCCCCCAGCATGCTGATACCAGGGCATTTGATAAGTATTTCAGAAGAGAAGTCTGCAGATTCTTGTGATATCAGTTTCTCAGTTAAATAAATAATTGCAGATACATCAATGAAGTGGATTTCTTCTGTCCTGAATGTTCAGAAGTTGGTGTCATTTGATACCACTAAATGAAAAAATTGAAAACTTGGGCTCTACTCCTGGTTTGTAGTTCATCCTGGACTTCCACAAAGGCAATTTCAGGATAGGGACCTCAGATAAGGAAACAATGAAGCAGAAGTGCAGAGAAGAGAGGAGAGAGAAAGGAGAAGAGTTTGTTCTTTCCATTAATATTAAACTGTCCATTTCCCAGCTGCAGGCTCATGAAAAGGAGACTTCTTGGTTATTACCCAGTAATTCAAACCTTACAAACCCACCTCAGAACACACAAAGACAAGGTAAAAAAAGGATTTTTTTATTGCAGTTTCATGAAATCTGATCCCCAGCAGAGCCCGGAGAATTCGCTAAGCTTTTGAACACATATGCAGACTGGTATCAATTTCTTTCTTTTATTTCTTCCTTGCCAGATGAACAATATATATGAACAATATCACGTGTGTGTGTGTTGAGGGAAACAAAACATACATAGGCATAAATTAATGGATAATGCTGTGATTTCCTTTCTTACTTTTAACACTGCTCTGGCCCAGCTGTTAAACAACCAGTCAGACCTGGTACAACTTTGATTTGACATGTGCCAGTGCTTTTTATCATCACCACCCCCTCCTTGGGCCACAGGTCCGAAACAGAGCGAAATCCTCTTTAAGTTTTCAATATATTCTTAGCTGAACACGGAAAACCTCGAATGGTCCATAAAAAGCAGAAGAAGCTCAAATCTTGTTGTTCAAAACCAGCGGAGGCACACTCGGTTACCAGAGTCCACTGGCACATTTTGTACTTGCTGAAAAGCAGAGCAAGCCCACAGACAATTGTTTTATCTTCTGTGATTCATGAGATCCAGGGAAGTTAGCTCCTTGGAATATTAAGCCCACAAAACAGGCTGGAATGATCTCCATCTTCTGCGAGCCGCACACATTAACGAAGGCAGGAAAGCTGCACAGAGGCTTGGATGTGCTGGTAGAGCGTGGCTGATGCAGTACAGCACGGGGATGGCACTTAATTCACCAGTATGTGCTCAGTAAACATGTGGAGAGAGAGAGAGAGAGAGGACCATTTCATTCATCTCCCGACTTAGGTATGAACTTCTAACGCAAAGACCTACCCAGAGAGTAGAACACCACACGTGTTTGTTTTATAAAACTGGGCAAAGGTTTGCCAAAGCTGTCACAGAGTGATAGTTTTGGCCATTTATTTTCCCAGATCTTCACTTCGAGCGCCGCTGCTTGCTTCGGAGTCTCTTTTTTATGAGTAGACTTTAATAAATGTAAAAACCTCGAGCGTTCCGAAGAGGTTATTTGCCCTAATCACGGTTAACTCCAGGTTAAGGGGAAGCCTTTCTGCTGCCATACTTGTGCAACCTGAGCCCTGCCAGGCCCACAGCCCACTGCAGGCAACCTCGCCAGTGCAGCTCCACAAACCTGCATTTTGGCTAATCCTAAACCCAAAAGAAACAAATGTGTTAAATAAGCCTGTTGAAGTCGACAGCAGCCTGCATATGTCAAACCAACTCGGGAATTATCAGCAACTCCATACTGGGATCAACCTTTTCCTGCAACATATTGCTGAGGGTAGTGACCCTGAAAATAAAAGCAATTTTGATGCTGCTAATGTGATTTCTGGCTGGGCTCTTTTTTTTTTTTTTTTTAGCACAGCACTAACTGCTAAAAGTGGCAGCTAAGGCGCTACAGCAGCAAAGTCCTTTGTCACAAATCCCTGCACCCACATCATGCAAAGATAGATCTGCCCATGTGGAGCTTCATGTGGGGTCCCAGCTAGCCTCACATGCACCTCTATCCTCAGTTTCCACGCTGTTTTTCTTCTGGTTACTGCCACACACAGCACAAGGAGCCACATCCCTGATGTGACACATCACTGAACCAGCAATGGTGACTTTCAGCTATCCTTCAAGTGATTAACAACTAAGGCTATGTACTTTTTTTTCTTACTTCTTTTTTTTTTTTTCCCACAGGCTGGGTTGTCTGGTGAAATATAATTTCCATCAGATGGCTTAAAATACAACCAGCTAACCAATGAAATCGGGGAGATCTCGCATGCCAAGGGTGTTCATGTATATGCAGACACAATTTTAACCCAATAATCAAAAAACATTTCTCCAACAAAAGTATCGATTCCCACTCTAGAAGTAAAAACATGTGACTGGAGAGGAGAGGAAGACTGGTTTTGAACTCTTCTTCATGAGAGGCAGCAGGAGCTCAACCCTCAGCCAGCACCAAAGGCACACACGCGAGCGTCTGTGTGAGAGCGAGAGGCTGCGACAGCCCCTCCAGTGGAAACAGCACCAGGGAGAGCTGAAACCACATAAAACACCAGAAAACGACGTCGTGGAGGAAACCAGTACACGCAAACGTGTTTTGGTTTTTTTTTTCCACTGTAAGGTTCAGGCTGCGTGGCACTGGGTGCCCTGTGCAGACCATTTCCCCCACCCTGAGCTGCACGTGTGCGCAGCGCCGTGAGCGGGCACGGCGCAGCCGGCCAGAGCCACAAACCCACGGAAGGTTTGCTCTTAGCAAGTTTGGTTCCCAAGCTGATCGCATTTGCGCTGTTCCCTGGCCCCTTCTTGGATGAGCTGTGTAACAGGAGGCTGCAAAATCATCCTGGCTCCTTCTGCAAGGACGGGAGGGAACCGTGGCTGCTGCTGGAAGCAGAAAGTGCAAGGGGTTATTGGGTTATTGATAAGCCTTTCTTTGAGACCCAGAATCGTAGAGTATCTCAAGCTGGAAGGGACCCACTAGGATTATCCCTCCCTACCCCTGAGCTGTAATTACTCTTTTTTTTCTCCACCTGGCTGGAGAAGAGGGGTAAATAAAGATTTTGTTTTGACCTACTCATTCCCGCTCCCTCCACTCTCCAGTAACGATTTAGGGCTCGTCCAATCACCTGAGCAACCCTGGCTCATCCGTATGGCACAAGAATGGAAGTCTGCAGAACGAGTCTCATAGTTAGACACACCACAGGAAGATTAAACATCCTACAGAAGGACGAGGGATTCCTCAGAAAAGGCTTCAAAGCTGCCTCGGTCACGTATCCGTTGAAAAAGACAAAACAAAAGCATCTCTCTCCCATGATATCTTGCCCAAAAAGATCTTCCCAGCTACGCAGCAATAACTACAGATAACCAAAATTAAAATGAGGGAGTACCATTTACTGACTTAATTTCCTGAACAGCCCTTTGTTAAGGGCTGTGTGAAACCTGCCAGTTAGGTTAACCAATGAGTTTTGGAGATCAACAGAATGGGTGAAATTATAAATTAATTGCATATATTACTCTACCAGTAAAATTACAATCCCGTAATGTGACATTGCTTAGGTCAGTCCTGCACAGCCACACAAGCAATGTTTCACTGCAGATATCCTCAACATTAATCCATAACGTAACTAGCTGCAGCAAGAGAGAGGGGAAAAAAAAAAAAAAATAAAAACCCACCCAGTTTGGAGCTATCCTATATCTCAGACAGGGTGATATAACATAACATATGTTTTAAAACGATAAAGACTTCCAAGAAAAAGACGCAGTTTCCAGAATAATATTCATACACGCCCAAACAAAAGCAAAATCCTGTAATAATTGAATAATTGCAGCTTTCTGCATCCAAGAAAAAGTTAAAGGGAAAAAAAGAATCCAGCCCAAACCAGCCCTTTTCAGTGGCTTAGCTGGTCAACACTCTTATACACAAAGCCCAGTGCTCTTCCCTAAAACCGAAGAATTAATCAGCATTATGTAAGAGATTTTTATAACACTCTAAAAATACATTGTGAATTCCTTTCCAGTGTCGGACTGAGAAGCTTTAAAGTACTGCCACCCCTCATCCCCTTCTGTAACAAAGGCTGGATCTTCATTTCTGATACTGGAAACTTGAATTTCGTCTCAGCGCTCGTGCCTCAAATCTCATTAATTACAGCGTTGGCCTCATGAGATACAACCGCTCCTGCTGGGAGCAGGGCTGGTGCCCGGAATGACCGAGAGCAAGGGCAGGGGTCCGCGGGTATCCTACGGGTAGCACCACTCCCAGGAAGAATTACCGACGCGCCGACCTCGGGGGGACTGGTCGGGTGGGGTTTTTGCGTCAATTTAGCTGCTCACGAAGCAAACTTCTGTCTCCACGTGACGGGGCTTTGTTCGCGTGGTGCTGACAGACAATACCCCACGACAGCCTTCCTCGCAAGGCAGAGGCAACACCGCCCCGGCGAACCCGGCAGCGCGTCCTGCGAGCGCCTCGCCGCTCTCCGCGCTCCCTTTTCCCACGTGCGGGATAAATAATCGGCTTAGCCCCATTTCTGCATTTTCCACCGGAGGATCTCTGAGCAAAATTACCAAGGCATCACCTGAATGTTGATGGCGGCTTGGGAAGCAGACCTGTGAAGAGCAGGAGTTTCAGCATTTAGCACCCGCCGGGGCCACCCTGCATCCCCGGCCTCTCAAAGTTCATCCCGCTCTGCCCCAAGTCACGATTTGAGCTGCGAACACACAGGCCACCGGCGGTCCTTCAGGCCAAAATGAGCCACAGGGACGCAAATAAATCACGTGGAAAACGGGAACAAAGCATTTCCAGCTGCAGAAGTCCCGTCCGGGGATGCATATCCAAGGGACATTACCGCTATCTCACCATCGCATTTCTAGGAAACGCCTCAAGGTTGTCCTTTTCTAGAGGGAAACTTCTCCCCTTACAGGGCTGGCGCAACACTGACACCGCCGTTTGCTCGAAATATCCCCCCACCCTCCAAACCACGAGCAAATCACCCAAAACCATTGAGGCAAACAAAACAAGACGTTCGGGGGATTGTCTGGCCCGGGAAGGATTTCGCCACTGTTATCAGTTTCGTGTGAAAGCCCCGCTGATACCGCGGCTGATGGGCGGCAGAGGGAAGCCTCGGAGAGGAGTTACTCATCGTGTCTGATGGGTGATAAGGGCCCTTCCCCAAGGGCAGGCAAGCATTCAGACCAAAGCTGTACCCTGGGGTGATCTGTACCGATCTTGGCCGGCTGCCTCTTCGCTTGGCCAAGGATGTCCACGCTCACTCCACTCCTTTCTCCTTTCCTTTCTCCTTTCCTCTCCTTTCCTCTCCTTTCCTCTCCTTCCCTTTCCTCTCCTT
>VZRR01013121.1:0-58886 GCA_013398015.1 Oreocharis arfaki | reverse complement strand
CGCGCTGAGGGGGGCGCGGGCGGGCGCGCGCCGGGAGGGGCGAGCGCGGCTCCTCCGTGAGGGGCGAGCGCGGCCCGGGGCGGCCGCAGGTGGCGGCTCCTGTCAGCCCGCGGGGCTCGTTCGCGCTGTCGCGCTCTGTGCCCTCGGTGCGAGGGGCTGAGCCGGTGCACAGCGCTCCGGGGAGCGGGACGAGCCCTCCCGAGCTGCCTGGCGCTGATTTATGGTCTAATTTCGCAGGGAACGCTCCTCCGCTCCGCTCTATTTGTCATTTAAACGCTGCTCAGCTTGAAGGAGGTGCCATAGGGGATGGGTTTGGGGTCGCGTCCAGCCTCTTAACCGCCTTAAAATGGTTAATCTCGATGTTTTTAACCTGTAAGGTCACTTTTCTCAGCAATTAGAGCAGTAGAAAGTCAGTCCCTAAGGCAGGAGGTGGTGTGTGATGCCTGAGGACTCTGGCTGTAAAGCATCCTGACATCTTATCTCTGTTATTATTATTTTTATTGCATTAAGCTGCCTACCTTCTTAAAGCCACGCGATTCTTGAATTTTAAATTACTTTCCCTTACTTTGTCTGTCTCTTTGCCAAAAACAAATATAAATTATGTAGTTCCTGACTTCTAATGGGAGAACTTTCCAGTCGTCTATCCCATGCTCCCAATACTGATGTTTTTTAAACCAAAAGGGACGTGTTTTTCAGCCGTGACACGCTGTCGGGCAGAAAACAGGCAATGTTTATTTTGCTCCTGCCTCGTAACTGTGTAAAGGCTTGGTGAAAGGGTAAATGTGATGGCTTTATGTAGCTTTTTCTTTTTAATTATTATTTTACTGCTTTCCCTAACTGCTTTGCTGCCTCTGGGAAGGAGCAGTCGCGCCGAGCCTGCGGCTGTAAAGCTGTCAGCTCTGAAGGGCTGTTTACTCAGTGAGTTGTATCTTTCACACATGCACCAGAAATACAATTTACCAACCCAAACACCAGCCGTGGTCACCGAGGTTACCGGGAGCGTGGAAGCTTTGGTTCTCTGGGGTTTTATCCTTCGTGGCCCAGCGTTTTCCTTGAACAAAGCAGGTAATTCTGGGGTGCTGGCGCTCCCAGCTGAGCTGTGCGGAGCCCCTTTGCTTTTCTCCTCATCTCCCACGACTTGGGTGTTTTGACAGTTGCGATTTATGGGATGTACGGCCTGCCCGTGGCTGCTTTAAGGAGAAAAAGTGCTTTTGTGGTAGCGGTTGCTGAGGGCGACAGCCAGCTCCTTCTATATTCCAAAAATTCTCAGCGAACGTTTCCCGGCACAATTTCTTAATGCTTTTCTCTTGAACTTGATATTATTTGCCTTAATTACAGTCAGCACGCTTTTGTTCCACCAAATTAAAATAGGTGTCGAGAGTGTGAGTCAAAGCACATTGAAACCAAACCCTGCTTTTTCAAAGCAGCTGCAAGCCTATCTTGTGGGGAGGACTTGGTAATGGAGTGATTAAAAAGAAATAAATATTTTTGACCTGTATTCCCCTTTCCGTAAAAAGAGGGAAGCCTCTGACTGGCTTGGTCTGCATCCCAGAAAACCCACAGGCTTGTGGGGAGACCCATGAGTGTTGCTCAAAGCTATTGAAAGCTGGACTTAGATACAAGGTGGGATCCGCTGAGTTACCTACCATGTTAAAAGGTGGGATTTTTTCCCTCCTCAAAGGGGTAGGAAGTGAGATGGGAACTGCTGTGGTGTGGAGGGATTAGTAACTCACCCAAGGATGAGCTCGGTGGCTTTGTCGCCTGGATTAATGTGATTTACACCCTTAAGCTGCTCCGAGTGCTCGTAAACAGCCGTGCCCGTGTGTGCGAGGTGAAGTGTGGGCGGGCAAGCTCGGCTGCACCACGGCAAGTAGCCCGAGGGGTTGTTTTTTGCCATCCTTCATGCAGTCTTGGTGATGCTTTCATCCTTTTTCTCTGGTGGGACACCAGCTTTGCCCTCTTTGCCACCAAACCCCTGGGCTAGTGGCAGTGGGGGTTTGGGCTGGCCCCCTGTGTGCCCCTTGTGCTGGATCGCTGGGCTGCTCTGGTGCTAAAATTTGGGTTTTACCCCAAAACTGAGGAGGGGGGGACAAAAAGCCATGCAAGGAGAGGCCTGACTGTGCTGGTCAAGTCCCACCAGTGCTTTCATTATCTCAAGGTGTGCTGTAAGCCCATAAATGAGGCTCCTGCTTACTTTGGCTTGCTGGTGTGCCAGAGGAATAAGGCAGCTGTGCTCCGACTTCAGGTGATGTCACTTGAGGATTTTAACTGTCAGAGCTTAAAAATACCCTGGCTTGTTTAAAGACTGCTTCTGCAGATGTGGAAATGGGGAAGCAAAGCAATGGATTGTGAGTGCACAGCCACACCAGGGCTCAGCATCTCATAAATCCCCCTCTGCCTGTCCCACAGCAGAGCTGCTCTGCCTAACGAGGCCTTGGGCATACCAGGAGCAGGGCATTCATTGGTGGGTGCTTAAGATGGGGCACTACCATGAAGTGCAAGACCAACAAGGCACCAAAAAACTAACTGGGAAGCATGATGGTTAAATCATTTTGGGAATAAAGCTGTTTTCTGATGCGATGGTACAGTCAGCAGCACCTTCTCCCACGTGGTTGGTGGTGGTGTGACTGGCTGTGTACAGGACCAGCTGCTGTGATTTCAGGTTGTGTGCAGGGCTGGGTGTGAGGAGCTGTGGGTCAGGGGCTGATCTCTGAGTGTTTGTATGTGCACATAGAATGAGCTGTATTGAAAAGCTTCTCTGCAGGTCATGGGAGCTGTTTTTAGTTCTGTGTGCATTGAACTTCACCTGGTTTTCCCATATCATCCACCAAACCCACTCTTCACACCCTCTCCAAGAGCTCTTTTGCCTTCTCTCTTTCTGCCAGGCCTTTTGGCATGTGGTGGAAAACCTCCTACTCTGCATCCTCCTTGTTCCCATGCCCACAGATGTGACTCTTGAGGGGTTTCATTGCAGTGCCGTGGTCTTGGCACACAATCCTATGCAAAACGACACAGAAATGTGGTGAACCTGTTGGTGAGCTTCCACAAGGCTTTGAAACCTTTGGTTTAGTACCAGAAGCCCTGAGACTGAGCGGGTCTTCACCCACAGACCTGCTGGGATTGGGTATCTCAGGTAGTGTTTTCTATGGAATCGCTTTAATTGGCAACTCGGAAACCTGCCGAACGTCTTTTGTTAGGCAACATCTCATTTGTATAAATTAATTGATACTGTAAACTTGTCCTTTGTATGTAGAGTCAGGTTTTTGTCTCCTGCTTTGCTTATGAGCTGCTGACTAATGAGTGGCTCCCTCGAGCTGAGTCCTGCCCCTTCCTCCTCACTGCAGTGGTTTGCTGTCAGTTCTCTGGTGGTTTTCGGTGTTTCAGTGGGCTGGGGAGATTCAGAGCCAGTTGCTATCTGCAGCTGGTGTGGGACTGAGCTAAAAACCTTGTTTCAAGTGTAACTGGTCAAATTTCCTCCTTAAATGGGAATTTGGAGGTTGCCTTGCAATCCTGACTCTTGGAGCCAGTACATGGGCACCAAACTGTGTTCTCTGTCCACTATTTCTGCTATTTTGACCTATTTTGTTAACAGGTGGGCTGGTACTTGGTTGGTTCTCCAGGTGTTTTCCTTTTCCTATTCACTTTCTGCTCTCTTGGAGGCCTCCCTGAGCAAACCCTGCTATTGTGTGTGCCCTTATCCTGCATCATTTGCTCTCGGATGGTGTTTGTCTTAGGCAAAGTCAGCAAAAACCTCTTTGCTGTATTACTTTGGCTGGTGGGAGGTCTCCAACTACGCTGGCCCCAAGAATTTCCAGACTAGATAGTTTCCTCTGTGTGTGTGTGTATATGTTCACTTGTTTCAGTTCAGTGTTCTTCCAGTAATTTCCTTGGTAGATGGCTCAGTACAACTTCCAGGGCTGAGTGTGTCAGAGTTTTCCACTTACTTTCCCCAGCTCTCTTCTCCCTTTCTGGTGAAGATGATGATTCTCCAGTGACAGTGATCACTTTAGGGGAAATGCTTGTTCAGCCCAATGAGGAATTGAGCCTTGGACATCCAGACCACCTGCCATTTCCATTAAGCCCCTACTCGTTATTTCTGTGTGAGAAATATCTGCTGTCTTTCAGCAGGAGGGAAAACAATCATGTAAGGTGGGTTGTTTTCCCATTTTCCATACCTATGAGATATCTTGGAGCTCTTCTAGCCAGGTGGGACTCAAATTTTTTTTTTTTTTTTCTTTTCCCCCCCTCCCCAGCTCCTTGGGCGCAGTTTCACGTTACAGCTCCATCCGAGGACTCGCTGCTGCAGGAGGTGGCAGGTACATTCCTGCCTCTTCCCCGCTGCGGGAATCCAGCAGTGGAGCAGCCGCAGGGGAGTGACTCCAGCTAACCCTTCAAAAAAAAAAAAGTACCCAAGCCCCAAACTTTCCTGGATCTTGCCCCGCAGTTAGAGTTGCTAAATCTTCCACTTGGATGACTGGGAAGGCCCTGGGGGGCTGGAGGGGGTGATGGGGGGATGGCCCCTTTTGGCAGCAGTGGCTTCCAAATTGGCTTTGCTGTCTACTGATCCTGAGCGCTCGCTCTGCTGCTGAGCCAAGGGTGGGTGCCTTGCAGAGAGGGAAGGGTTCTGGCCAGACCCCTCCATCTCCTGCTTCTGGAAATGCCCAGTTGAGCCAGTCCAGCTCACAGAAACAGCACGGGTAAAGGATAAAATCATTCCCTAAAGCCCGGAGTGAGCAAGACCAGCTTGGCTGGGGTATTGCCATCGGCTCAGCAGCAGGGGGGAGCTGGGGAGGGAGAAGGAGACCGTCCCTTTGGCAGTGGCCGGCGCTCCATGCGGCTGAGCTGAGAGGTGAAACCACACCCTCGGCCTCACCTGTCTCTCTGATCATGCCTTTGATTTATACCCTGGGTTCTGCTCTTTAGCTTTCCCCGCAGACTCCAACCATTGAATCTGATAATGAACCAAGTGGTTGAGTCTTATTTGTTTAATTCAAAGAGAAGTTTAATGTTTCCTACCTCGCAGTGTACGGAGGCTCTGCCTCGCAGCCCGTGGTTTTCCTTGCAGTGAGCCTATAAAATGCCAAGACAAGGACTAAAAGGCTTGAGCTGTGAGCAGTCATTGAAACAGTCTTGGCAAAGAGGCTGGGCACCATGAATTTACATTTTTGGAGGGGTTTGAGAGTGTTTTGTCTCTGCAAAGGTGTTTGAGTGTTGCATGTGAAGTATTCCCTGCCAGCTCGCCTTCTGTGTGCTGGTGAGCCCCCAGCATCGGGGGCTGCCAGCTCCATCCAGAGGGGAGCTTCTCAGCCCCCCTTAATCTTAGGTGAAGAACAGGCAGGTCTTGAATGCCTCTGTAATTGCTTCCTGGCATCTGCTGAAGCACTGAAGTACAGACATGCTGGAGATGTCCAACCTCCTGGAATTGCTGTTGTGTTTTGTGTAGGCACCTTGTGTCCGCATGCAGCCTGCTCTAGCTGGAGATGCTCCTGCAGGGGGATGGCACTAGGAGATTTTGTTTCCAAAGAAACCATTTATCTGGGTAAAAGGCCTCACTCTAAAGAATCTTGCAAGAAATTAATCTTTTTTCTGTGCCGGTTTGGAAGGTAATGGCCCAGGTGACTGTTCGTCTCCTGGGGAACAACAACAAGGGAAGGGGACAGTTCATGTGGCCTCTTCTGAAACAAATGGTGATTGTTTGGAGTCGAAATCCCCTGCTTGCTTCCAGATCAATCCACTCGAAGTTACTGCAGTCAGGTGGTATGTTTTCAGTTTTTAATTTCTTTCCTTTTTTTTTTTTTCCTTGCTTGTTGTTAGTTGAGAGCTGATAGATCGGCCCAAATAAGGCCATGAGAAAGGCTGGCCATTTCCAGGAGGATCCACAGACAGTCAGTGCATGACTTGTTGCCTTTATCTCTGAGATCAGGAGATTCCTTTGCAGTGATGGATTAATCCACCCTTGAGTGAATAATATAACTGAGAACAAGTAGGAGCCAGCGCTCCAAACAGATGATTTGTTCAGTACGTGTGTGCCTCCCTTCCCCTCCCTCTCTGAAAAGCGTCTTTCTTCACCGTTTCATTCAGCCTGTTGAAACCTCACAGCAACCTGTGTGTGCGCCAGCCCCCGGCCCAGCGGAGGGTGAGGATGGGGCTGTGCCAAAGGCCTCCGCTCCCAGGTGCGGGAGGAGATAAAGCACAGCCTCACTGAGCGCAGGATGGAGAGAAGGTGCCTGTGGGCTGCTGGGGCTGTGATGTCACCTGTCTGCTCTGGCCATGACATCACCTGTCTGTGCATTCTCCTCACCGTCGGTGAGAGTGTTGATGCTGGCACCTGCCCGGGGTGAGCTTGCCCAGCTCCGGTCCCTCAGCAGCAGTGACCGTACCCCAACACGAGGCAGCGGGCTCTGTGTCCAGGAGAAGTTGTGTAAAGGAGCTGGAATATGGGGGTTGGGGGAGTGGACTCGCTGGGTACAAGGGGATGGCAGCGGGCAGCTTTGAACAGAAATATGATATTTTGGAAGGTGGTTCTTCAGTTGTGCCAGGGCAGATCTGAGGCTGGTAACTCATCAGCGGAGCTATGGCTTCTGGAGCTGCTCAGGGGTGTCCTGGAGCCGGACACCAAAGGCCTCCAGTGACACATGGGCAGTCCTTGTTAGCACACCTCCAGCAGGCTACAAGGCTCGAAGGGAGTTGTGTAGCTACAGCAATGGAATTCATGTAGTGAGATCTGTTATCATCCCTATGGATACACTGGAATAATTCTTTGGCAGCTCATAAGCTGGGTCTTGTTGCTTTAACATCTTGGAATGCATCAAGGTCTGTTCCTGTTGATAGGCTCAAGGAGGCTGTGAGGGTGTGAGATGCCTGGGGCTCCTCCTCCTGTTCAGGGACCCCCCTCAGGCTGTCACAGTCTTACTGAGAAAAGCTGCAGTAGCTCAAGGTGAAGTTGGTGGAAGTCCCCAGCTTTGGCTTTCCTTGTGTCATGAGTGCCAGTAGCCTTGCCTTGAGCCCATGCTCTTGGGGTGTGGGTTGGAAGCATTGGTGGCAGCTTTCAGCTGTGTTTCGGAGAGTTTCTGTGCTGTGTGGGGTGAAGATAACACACTTAAAATGGCATTCTCCCTTTGCTGCTGTTGGCTGTACATAATTTCTGGGAGCTGAGGAGTTTTGCTGTGTAATGTTCCAACTCCATGTAGATTAAATGTATTGCGGAGTCAAAATAAACAATAGCATGTGGTTTTCCTTTGTTCCCCCCCCCTTCCCCACAATGAGAGTTCACAAAAGTTCTTGAATTGGGCTCTGCGTGCCATACGCTCGAGCGTAGGCTCAAATTTTCATAAAGCTTGCTGAGGGCTGTTACTGCTGGGGAGCTCTTCCACCTTTGGGATAGCTTTGGAAATCTCTTTGTTTCTCAGGAGCTTTTTCCGAAGGTGTGTTTCAGTGTAGCACTCAGATACTTGTTGCCTTAAATGCTTTGCAGTGACAGTGAATTGCAGCTTGATGGAGATTTGAGACTCCTCTAATAAAATGCAAGAGAAGGAGGAAAACCCCGAGGGTTTTTTGGAACAGAAGATGTTTTCTGTTCCTGCCACTAATCTCTGTTGCAGAATGAAATAGGAATGTATACTTTAAATCTCTGTCAGGGTGTAGAAGGAAGCTGGCAACGGATGTAATCAAAAATGTTATTATCAAAACTCTCTAAGTATGTTGAAATTTCAAACTTAATGATATCATTTTAAATTCAGCTATTCAGACTGAGGCATGGTTTTGGGGTGAAGATTGCACTTCCAAATTGTGCATTGGGGTGGACCAGAGAGGAGTTTGGAGCAGTCTGTAGGTGATGGGTACTGCAGTGGTGTTGCTGGAGTCTTCAGCCCTGTGATCTCCAGTGACTGGGGTGGCAGCATTAAATTGAGGTGTGGTTTTCTAGATTACGGACTTTGTGGCTGAGCACGTAGAAAAGGGTCCAGTTTCCAAGTTAGCATTTTTCCTAATTAGTGCGTTTGTCGTGGCTTGTACGTAACCAGCACACATAGAAAGTGTTTGGAGTTTGTCTGAAACAGCTCTGGGCACAGTGAACACAAGGAAGCAACACCAGATCTGATGTGCAGCAGCAAAGACTCTCCCCAGTGCGAGAGGAGACAGAAAGCTTCCAGCCTTGTACTTGGAGTAAGAGAACTGCGAGTAACCTTCACCCTTCTGACCCTTCGTCCTCGAGTGGAGAGGCTGCAGGTTGAGGATGCAGAAGAAGCTCAAGTCCTTCTCTGAGCCAAAGGTGTGAAGCTGTTTATTTTCACTGGGGCAATGTATATATTGCAGGAGGCAGATGCTCGACTGCCTAACCCAAGCACTCGCTGCTTATCTGGGCTCTGGCGAGTGTACAAGTGTTGTCCCTTCTAATCCCCCAACATTAAACAGTCCAGGCACCTTTCCCTGGCTGAGCCTGGGACTGCTTTAAAAAACACACAGAGAGAAGCCAACAAAAAAGAAACATTTGCTTTCTTTGCCAAGTTTAAATGAAGACTAATGCCGTGGTGCTGCTTAATCTTGTTTTTCTTGCTATCTGATGGATGCTAACGTGGGATGGAATCAATCCCGGCAGCCGGTTATCTTTGCAGGGCCCCCATGCTGCTGAGCTCGGCATTAAAGTCTCGTGGGGGAGTTGATGTGCTACGAAGAGTCTGGAACTTTCTTCCTATGTGGCGAAGCTGTGGTATCCATCTTCCTTTGGGAAGGTGTCTCCAGAAATTGCCAGTCTGCTTTTGGACGTCCGAACAGAAATCCTGTTGGGCAAGGCAGGATGTGTCTGTGCGAGTGAGAACAGGGCACAGTCAGGTGAACCTGGTGGAAATTTCTCCCTGGTCCCAGTGATGAAACTTAACTCCTTTCCTATCAGTTGCTCGTGTTTGAACTGGTTCTGCTGGGAACAGCTGCCATGGCCCTGATTTGCAGGAGGAGCTTTGGGCTCTGACTCACGACCTGCCACCGTGACGGTGCTGCCCCAAGTGCCCCCAGCCCTGGGCAGGGGTCCCTGCTGCTGGCAGGGCTGAGCTTGGCTACAGTGAGTGAAGCAGGAGGGCTGGAGGAGCCAAACCCTCAGGCTAGAGCTTCATGATGCTGCCTCCCTCCCTTGGATCAACGCTCTCCTTCGGCTCTGCTGGCATGAGGAAGGAGGCGGGAAGCTACGCCGGCGCTCAGTTGCGCAACGCCACTGAGCAAAGCCAACCCAAAGCCTCCCTCTCTTTCCCCCATGTTCCACTACCCCTCTCCTTGCCTGGGAGCCAGGTTGGTTGGTTGTAGCAAACCTGTCCTGACCAACACAATTTTTTCATTTATTTTTCTGCCTAGCTGCTGCTTTTATCTGGGCCTGAGGCAAAGGGGCTCGTTTTGCTAAGCAATATTGTCAATTGTCAGGATTCCTTCCCTCGAGGTGAAGAAGTGCAGAAGTGTGTGTTTGCCGGAGAGCTCGGACTTCAATTTTGAAACCAGGTTTGGTCTTTTGAGCATGGGGGAAGGGAGGGGAGGAGAGCAGTAAAACTGAATTACTGTAAGGCTGGAGGATGGATTGTGCGAAGGCTTGTTTTAATCGGGGGAGGAAAGGCCAGGGTCTTTCCTGCTCTCTCCCTCAGCTGTCCCTGGTTAGCTGGTTTGCTTTTTAATAAGCATTGTTCTGCCTGGAGCCTGGGTCCAGCAGCAGGGAGTGTTGGCATTGCCTGTGACAGCGTGTGGACAGCTGTAACGCGAGGGGAAGCAGTGACTTGGAGTGCAGGGCAGCACTTTTGTTTAGAAAACAGAGTCCAAATGGGTCTGTTGCTCCAATTTGTGCACAATTCCAGCCATTCGCAGGCACGGTGAATTCTAAGGTGACTAACGACTGTGCTGTAACACAGGCTTGGCTCTCCTGTTCCAGTGCACCTCCCATATCCTGCAGCCATGAGTTCACAGGCTCCTAATTGCCTATGATGTAAGACAGCAGTAGATGAGGTTGCTATAAATTCTGGCTGCAGGTGTGGATTTAATGGCTGTGCTTCCCTTTAAGGGCTCACGGATAGCATGGATCCCTGCAAGTTACAACAGACCGAGTTGGACTGGGGCTAGCGCAGCTAAAAGAACCCATTTGTCTGTGTTTTTTAGAGCTGTTGCTTGCTGGAGGCTACCAAAGGACGAGGTGTCAGTGTTCATCTGGAATTGCCTTGGGAATGAGCTCGCTGTCCTCTAACAGAGCTCAGCCATGGTTCCAATTCTTTCCATCAATGTTCTCTCACAGCTAAACCAGGTGTTAGAGTGCCGCTGGAAGTGGACCTTCAGGCAGCCTGTGTGGACACAAGCACCTTTGTCTGAGAGTCTGACAGGTTTTTCTGATGACCAGAACAAGCCTGTGGTTCTAGTCCTTTTTATTTTTTATTCAGGCTGGATTCTGGTTTTAGAAACCATAGACAAATTGTAATTACGGGTGATGGTCCTTGGCATGCAAAATGCAAACTTTTTGGAGGGGAAAAAAGCACCCCTGAGGCAGTACTCCAGCTTGCTGCGGTGTGTGCACCTGTAGCTCGGATAATGAGGATGGTGAGTTCCCTAGCTCCTTTGAGAAAAGCGG
Source organism: Oreocharis arfaki (assembly GCA_013398015.1). Classification (NCBI taxonomy): domain Eukaryota; kingdom Metazoa; phylum Chordata; class Aves; order Passeriformes; family Paramythiidae; genus Oreocharis; species Oreocharis arfaki. Next base: position 48,295 of record VZRR01013121.1, on the reverse strand, counting down.
CATGGCTCACTTGGAGTTTGGTTTTGTGTATTTTTCTTCATTTTTGCACACATTCTTGCAGTCCAGGGTTTATTAAACATACCGGGGTGGTGCTTCATGAGTTGATCTCAGGCCTCACGCTGTTCAAGTGCTAAGTTCCTGTTCTTGGATGTCCATTCCCAGCTCCTCCTTTGGGCTGGTGCTCCAGGACTGCATGGGGAGCTGAAACTGCTCCCTCAACCAGGTGAAAACTGAACCTCATTTTTTCTCTGGCTGAGTTTTCAGCTCGATCTGCCAGCAGATCTGACTCACTTGCTGGCCGCAGGATCCCTGGTGCAGATAGGAGAATGCAAGCCAGGTCCTGAAGGAAGGTGTTGCTGCCCTCCTCGGCAGCAGCCCGTCTTTAAATTGGCTGAAAAACTGGTTGCGAAATCTCATTCTTGCTAAAAACCAGAGCCGAAGAAGTAAAGCAGGCGCCTCTCTCCGAGGCTGAGGCCAGCCCTGAGGAAGGAGCAGGGAGGGGGTGTTGGCCCAAGACCCTTGGAGATGTGGCTGAAGGCAGCGGGGCTGTCACAGGTGTCCCTTCCGTGGTATGGCACAGGTGTTGGGCTAAATGTGGGGAAGAAAATGGAAATATGAGGCAAACTAGTCCATACGCAGGAGAGATCAAGACAGGGGAAGTCTAGGGGGCCTCGAAGAGCAAAGGGTGAGAATTTTGTATGTATTTGGCCTACTGTGATGGAACTGTTAAACTAATGATACCCTTAGCTCCCTTGGGGGCTGAAAGCCCTGATTTAGGCATTTAAGCATAATTGCAGCCCAGCAGAACTGTGTATCAGGCTAATGCTCTGTTCTCTGGCTTCCCCCGAGGCTAGAGGAGGCAGGAGCCATTCCCACTTCATTAGTGTGGCAGCAGGGGGACTGTCTCAGCTCTTTTGCTGAAGTTAATAATAAAATTAAACTAATTGTTATGCCTGTTTGTGGAGAAGAAAGTGTGGCTTCTGGGATGATTTATTTATTTTTCTCCTGATGCTTGTCTCGCTGTGACCGGTGTTGGAATGGCAGGATGGGAACCCCAGCTCTCCCCCCTCGGAGCACAGATGTGTCTCGGGAGCAGAGTCGTGACTCGGGAGCGTTTTCATCTGTGTGTGCCGAGGCACAGTACACAAACTGTTAAATTTCCTCCCCTCGGCTCCCAAATCCATTCCTCCAGCCCATGCCAAAGCATGCGTTCTTCTATCAAGACCATATGTACGCCAAGACCAAGGTTCTAAAGTCAAGGTGTTTTTGAAATATTGGAGTGCAAATGAAGTATCTGAGCAATCTTAACTGTCTTCTAAAAAAAAAAATTCTCTATCAGCCTCACATATAACTCAAAAGATTAATGGAAGGCTAAACTTTGATCCAAGTCCAACAGCTGATACCAACCATGAGACTTTCCAGGCCTGAAAGCAAAATAGAAAAATCCAATAAAAAAGACCTCCTTCTCCATCTTTGAGGCACACAGCCTCTTGGCCATGGTTTGGGCTAATACTGCTATTTTTTCCTCAGTTGCTTAACCTCTTCTTGTGTCACCTTTGTCCTGTGCTGCTGGACCTTACCTAGAGCAGTTTGAGTAAATTAGTGACATTATTTAGTGTGTTTTGTAGCTTTGTTGGAAACACCTCTGCCTGGTTATTGAGGAATGATCTCATCAGGATGTGGGATCCCCTGTCCTTTCTGGGACTCAGTCACTGTCTCGTTTGCTCAGCAATGTTTGTTTTTCCTGCCATCTGCCACCCGAGCAAACACTTGCTCTGTATTTTGACAAAAAATATCAACTTTCAGGTCTTTAAGGTCCCATCCAAGCCATTCTATGGAAAGTGATGTGCCATTAGAAATTGCTGCACAATTGATAAGGGACTTTAGTCCCCAGAATTACCCTTTGGATTCATCACTGATTCATGGTGTGAAGCAAAACAACAGCTCCACGCAAGGCTGCTTATGAAAATATATGTTACCTAAAAAGAAGTAAAAATACCAATTGAATCTTTAGGTGGGAATCTGCATAGGAAACACTTGGATGTGGCTTAGCACTGATGGATGTGGGTCCCAGGCACGGGTATGGGCAGAAATGTGGAGGCATTACTGAAATCCAAGCTGAGGATTGCACAGTTTGTAATTTCTCTCCTTTATTCAGGAGATCCTTATCCTTCTGATAAGGATCTGGAGGGTGCACTTGCATTTGTTTAAAATGTAATAAATAAATATGAACAGAACATCAAAGGATGCTTTTTCTTGTAATTTTTAACTGCCTCTCCACTCAGTTTTTCTGTGGATCCCTTGGCGTCCGTTTCATTTTGTTCTGACCCGTTTGTGTCTCTCACGCTTGGTTTATAGGGTTACTGTCAGCAAACTGATTTTTCTGGGGTTTTCCCTTTCACATGTTTTTTTTTGAGGATTGAGAAAATCCCAGGCGTAGGGGACTGTTCGGCAGAGTTCTGTGTGTTTCCTAAAAGCACATGCAAAATCCCTTTGAAGAATGTAATTTTATTGCTTACACTCACGAAATCCTCTCTTTGGTGATGCCATAATTCCAACACAAATGCTTAATTACGGTATTTTTTTTACAAAATCCCCAACCCTTCTGTAGCTGCCTGGCTCCTTATCTCCAGCCCTCGGCTTCCTGTGATTTAGTAACACACAAACTGCAGCTCCAGTGCTCGAGGTGGAGAAGAGTAAAACGGGAGCACTTGAATGTTTTTTGCCCAAGCTGTGATTACAGCCCGGCGTTTCCCGGCGCTCGAGCCCTCTCTTCGGAGTGTAATTAGGAACACATTGATTCTTATTGCAGCTGGCAGCTGCTCGCTATTGCCTTTTTCAGCTTCTGACCCCCATAGTCCCGCTGACCTTTCCTGGGGTTAGTCGTAGGCCCTTTTCATTGTGATGGGCTCGAAGTGGCTCATGTGGAGTTGATTATTTCCTTGCTTGTCTGGCCTTTTTGGTGCCATAACTCCAAGTCACTTCCATTTTTTTCCCCTGCTTTTGGCTGACCACAGTGAAAGGAAATGCTTTTGCTGGCGACAGGATCGGTTTGCACGCTTGACTGACTCGATTGAGACCCTGAAAGGGGGGGAGGGGGAGGGTAATGAACACTGTAGGTGCTGCATTTGCTTTTTAAAGGTTGATGTTAATGATTGAGTGGTCATTAAGCATTCATAAAAATGAGGCTTCGGCCGGCTCCGTTGCCTTTTGGCACTCTGAGCCCCGCGGGCTGGCATCGGGAGTGCGGTGGCTGCACGGTGGCTTTGGGAGCAGCTCGGTGAGCGTTGAATGCACCGCTGCCAACTGCGCGACACTGCCGAGCTGTCCCGGCCCCGAAACACCGGCAATAAACCGGGAAGGTCAGTCCGTGAAGCCGCTGCAGGGCAGGCTGCAGTGGCTCCCGGGCTGGACCCCGCTCCTCCCAGCCCAGAAAGCTAATGAAGTCTATGTGCCAGCTGTTACACTCATTTTGCCAGACCCCAGGAGGACAGCATGAAGACAGTCAGTGATCAAAGGCTCTGGAGATCACTGAGGAGCCGAGCGGCAGGAATGTCTGATTGCTTTCTCTTGGAATGCTACAGGCTTCAATACCTCCTTTTTTTCTTTTTTTTTCTTCTTTTTTTTTTTTTTTTTTTTTTGAAGGTGTCTTGGTGTGAGATTTAATGATCTAACTCAGCTTGCTCACGCTGAAGCCAGAGTATTTTAGTTAATTCGAGGGGGTTCATTTGCTCTAGATTTAGGTGGTTTGAAAATGTGTGGGTTTTGTTGTACGGATGGCAAGTTAAAATGAAATTTTTCTTGGTAATTCTAATAAATGACCTAGGGAAAAAACCGATTTGCTGTGCTTTGGGTGTTAAATCACATATGGCATTATAACGTGAGGTGGGATGAATCAGTTTTGAGTTGCTGCTGTTTAGGAAAAATGGGAGAGCTGGTATACTCCAGAGGGCTGTCACGATGCAGGTGGTGGGCAGTGAGGCAGCGGCGCTCAGTCACTTTTTCCTTGGGCTTCTTAGCAAAGGCCGTCAGCTCCTGGAGGTGGAGTGGGCAACCTGAATAACTCCCTCTGTTCCCGAGCATGCTGTTTCCTTCCTCCTCCTCCTCCTTCTGCTCTACCCGGCGTTTATGGGACTTGGAGCAGTGCAGAAACCCTTCCTCGTTTAGCTGTTCCTCGTGGAACAGCTCACTGAAGGTTGGGAGAGTGTTGGAGCGGGGAGTGATGGAGAGGGAGTGCAGTAACATATCGAGGTGGGGTGGTGGCTGTTGGGAAGGGAGGTCCTGGTGTTGTCCTGCCAGCTGGTCTGAGATGGCAGGAAGATGATTCAGGGAGCTAAACCAAAATGGGGATGAGATAATGCTCTTTTCATAGTGGCTCTGCCCTCAGCTGCAAGGGTGGAGAGGAGAAGTTCACGGTCCAGTAAATAAGTGGGGCAGGATCTCAGCTGTGTTTGGAAGGACACTGGTGCTCAGCACCATGGGAATGCATGGAAAACAGCGCTTTGTCATCTTTTAGAGTGTGAAACCTTATTTGGGGGCAAACATGGGTAGGAGTGAGTTAATTTGGAGGTGAGGGTTAAGTTACGGTGCCAGGACCAGACCAGTGGAGCTGTACATTGAAGACCACTGGTTTCTGGAGAAACAGCAACAAACATGAAGCTTTGGGAAGAGATACGAGGGTCACAACCAGGGCTGCAGAAATCCTGGCTGGTCTGGTGCCTGTGTCTTCCCATCTTGGCTCAGTAGGGTGCTTCAGTAAGCCCACGGGCTGCTCCCTGGTTCGGGATGGCCTGTGTCCATCCTGGTGAGGTCTCCAGGCCACAACAGCCTTGTGACAGTGTGCCAGCTGCCCTGCAGCACCCTGTGTGCCAGGCTGGCGTTGGGGACAGCCCTGCTCCTGTGCTGGGAAACCTCTGGTGCTCTTAAGGAAAGTTAAACTGTCCCTTCCCCTCTGGAGTTAGTGCTATGGTTTATTTTCCTGTCTGTGCACGGGATTCCGGAGGTTGTGGGGCTGGAACTGAGAGCTGCTGCACGCCTGTCCCCACAGCTCTGTGCTGAGGGGTTCCTTTCATAAAGGGTCTGTGACAAATGAGGCACACAGCTAGAATTATATCATGTGCAGAAATACTTCATCTTACTAATTACGTCCAGAAGTAGCAGGCACACGTTTGTGGACGCCCCTGTGTGTGCAGTGTGCTTCCAAGGGGCAGGCATCCATTGGAATGTTTGGGATGGGCCCTCCCCCGACACAAGTCCGTTATCTTCCTTGTTTCCCTTGATCCAGGAGCAATAACCTACTTTAAGAGCTGACAAGGAGGTCAAGTGCTGCATGAAGATAACTGGAGGATGACTTTAGGTGAAGAGGTCCGGGTGGAAGTAGGAGAAATGTGGCCTTTGCCATGCTGTGCCTTTCTGCTGGGCTGGAGAAATGGCTGGTGAAAGTGAAAAGTGCATTTTCCTGATCCACAAAAGCCATGTCTGCCTCTATTCAACCTTGAATATTATTTGTATGAATAACTCCTCTTTTAGTTTAAAATGCTCAGACAGTGACACCTCTTACTTCAAAATAACTTTGACTGATCCACAAGTGATGGAGATTCATCCTCACAATTGAGGAACAGTGAACAGTGGGCAGAACTGTTCCGGGCAGAACTCATCTGGGAGTCTAGGACACTAAAATGGAGCCACATCTAACCAAGGTGCTCCTCTTTCAGATCCCAGCAGGTCTCCAGTGACTGGTACTTGCTGTCAAAATGGGAGCTCAGGGTTATTGAAAAGATGGCGAAGGGGAAGAATCGTGTTTTTCCATCCCTAGGGCTTTTTTAATAATAAAATATTAAAGAGGCAAAATTCTCCGCAGGATTTCTAAAGACCAAAAAACTATGAGCTGTGGTCTTGCCCTCTTCTCTGTATTTAGCAAGGGGCTTATGGAGTGTCACCATCTGCAGAAGGAAAAGAAAGAAGCATTTTTGGGTTATGTGGTGTAGCTGGGTCTTACCTTCCTCTTTGTTCCCAGATCTACCAGTGAACAAGTCGTTTCTGCCATCCTTCAGAAGCAGATGTTGGAGAAACTTCTTTCAGATGCCCGAGTGTTGATGCTGAACAATCCTATTCCAGTTAAAGCCAATATTTTTCCTTTTTTCCCCCCAGTCAAAGAACTTTGGTCTTTGTGGCTCGCTGTGTGTACTCACTGCTTTGCAGTTGATCTTACCACTCCACAAGCCTGCAAAAGCCAAACTGGTAGGTCAAAAGAGGAGTAGCTGTTGACACTGGCAGCGAGGAACATGTAAGGAGAAAGATAAACAGAGGGAAATCAGAGCCTGGATAAAGTAGATCTCCAAAGATAAAGTTTAGTTAAAGATAATGAGCTGGCCTTGTTTAAAAAGACAGCTGCAAAATAACCCAGTAGCTCCATGTGCTGGGGTTAAAGTTGACCCAGAATATACGTTTCATTGCTTTTGATAAATAAATAGTGGAGGGAAGATTTGGCAAAAAGCAACATTGCCCCCAGCCCTCTTCAGCAAAGTGTTTGATGTTAACAAGTTCTCTGGGTGTTTACTTTGTCCTCTGCGCGCGCTGGTGGAGCGGTGCTCCTGCCCTTGAACCGAGGGAGAATTCAAATAAACCAACCCCTTCGGCACAGCTGGGCTCTTCTGCCATCTGCGGCTTCCCAAAACAGCCCCAGCTCGCCTTGGGAACCAGCTTGGGCCACAGGATCGCCGGGTCTTCCCAACAGCTGAAATAAATTTGCCGAATCAGATAAAACTGCCCAGAAACGGGAGCAGAACTTGACGGCGTTTCTTGCTGCCCTCTCAAGCTGTCAGTGTGACCTGGAGTGCAGTTTGTGGGCAGCAGTGGCAGTGAGCAAACAGCTCCGTAAAATCCAGAGTGATTCTTTAATTACGATTGGAGGCTTTTCCTGATGCTTAATTTGCATATATATTTTACCGTGATGCTGTGACGATAAAATGTGGTTATTTTAAAATAAACCACAGGAATAATTTTGCTGTTGATATCTAGATCCAGCTTCTTGGAAAGCAAATGGCTCTGTGAACACTCAATAAACTGGGACTTACTCCTTCCAAGCGTGTGTATTGCTGCACTTGTTCCTGTGCTCAAGTAAAACTCGCAGTTGTTGTGTGTGTGTTGGGTACGTGTTTATACACGCAGCTGATAGATGAGATGTTTAAAGTATATGTTGAGTGTTATCAGCAGCGGAATGGTATGGCCGGGCTGATAAATGAAGTAACTGTGCTAAATGAGCTCAAATCTTATCCATCATAGCATTACGCAAGGCAAATAGGACATTTACGTGAACGGCAGCTGTAGATTTATTGTTTTCTTGGAGAAACCAGTGTTTGATTGAGACTCAGAGGGTCAGAAACACCGTTCCTGAGACTCATCTCGTGCAAGTCCGGTTGCTGGTTCCATGATTTAGTTTGTATTTTGCTGGTTTAACAATTTATTGTGGAGTCATTTAGGTTGGAAAAGATCTCTGGGATCATATTTAGTTTGTGTTTAGCTGGTTTTAATGGCGTAGGTTTTATTTTTGATGATGAAAGTGAGATCTTACATAGCTGAACGGTCGTGCGTGATACGGCCAAGGAAAGGAGTGCCCTCTCTAGAAGCAGCCACGGAGATAAAAGTGGCTATAATGGATGCCCCAAAAAGATATAGGAGAAAGCACCATTTGTTTGGGAATATAAATGAGAACAAGACTAATATCGGTGGTTTTTTCATCGCTATGGTTTGCTTGCAAAGCCCAGCAGAAGGAGCCAGCAGATGACAGGTCTCAGTGAGCAGGTTTAGAGCGGTAGCGGCATCGCAGCAGTGGATTCATAGAAACTTGTAAAACAAGTGTGGCCTGATGATAGATGGTCAAATGATTATTGTTTGCAAACAATATTATCTCCAACAGATAAGCTGTTTACTTTGGACTCCAGCTCCTCTGGGTGGAACGGAGTCTAATTTATCAAGGCAGAGCGGTTCAATGCAGATGCCTCATGCCCCAGCTGTGGAAAAACTCTTACATTAAGAATAGCACTTGGAACCACAGTGAAGTTCAGCTCTAACTCACTTTTACAGATGGTTTCTATATTGCAAAGAATATTGGCTGTTTCCTGGTTGTGCCTTTTTTTTTTTTTTTTTTAAACCCCAAACACTTTGTTGTAAGAGAGTTAAAGGACGAACTCCTGAAACTCACGGTAGACATGTGCCTGTTTGTTTTGTAGCTGTTTCCGTGCCTCGTCTTAGTCTGGAGCTTTGGGCTTTCAGTTTGGATAATCTGGCGCTATGCATCCAGCCCCCGGGCGCTTCCAGGCACTGCTCCTCATCGCTGCCACCGGCCTTGTCACTGCCACCAGCACAGGTAAGGCCTCACCCAAGCTGGAGGACTTGGAGGTTTTGGGGTTGAGCCCAAACTTTGGAACAAACAGCACGTGGGAGTGCATTTCGAAGTGGCCGACTTTAATGGGTATTGTCAATAATCTGCTTTTAAGGAAGCATGGAGCACTGAAACGCAGCCTTACACTCAATATATGACTTTGCTTGTGAAAACTTGGCTCAAAACAAGCGCCAGAACATGGAAGACTCTGGATTACGTGGGTTTGTTCCTTGGGATCTCCATGGATTCAGCTGGACGCCGATTCTGCTGCATACAGCGCATCTTGTGTTCCCAGGGGTCGGGAGGGGTTTGGATTTGCAGGGGGAGAGGGGAATCAGCCCTTTGAAATGCGAAAGCTGATGCGTGGCTGCAGTTGGAACAGCTCTGGTGTTAAAAAAAAGAAGAGGGATGGTTTTAATTGACACATCTGCTCTGTGTAGTCAGCTTGTCTTAACGTAACCACACAAAAAAGAAGCTTTTACTACTTTTAGCACTTCATAGCCAATCGTTATAAGCAAATGGGATAAATTTTATTTTTCAAGCAGTCATAGGAGATAAATTCCAGCTGCAGGGTCACTGCTACCAATTTTGCCTTTTACGCGAAGCACAGTGTTGGTGTCAGAAGTGAGGGCAGGGGCGAAGATGAAAGTAGCAGTATGATTTCATAGCAATTGGTGGCGAGCAAACTGAAAGGTCAGTGTTTCCCTCTTATCCCTGGAAATTCAAACTGAACTAATAGGAAAAACAGTTTTCTAATTAAAAGCTAAAAATGGACATCTGGAGTCCTGCGAAATGCTTGGATACCATTTTTATGGATTTCATCTTTTTTTGTTAAGTGAAGCCACACTTTAATTTCCAGTTTTATTTTATGTTTATGCAGATAGTTTATGGTTCAGTTAAAAATGTGCAGTTTCTCATCTGAAACTCATAACCAAAGCTGGGATGGACTGACTTGAGAAGAAAAGCATGAACCCAGGGCCCCACCTATAAGAAAACTGTCTCTGACTTGGATGTCATTTAATATCATCTTGACCCATACTATCTGGAATTCCTTAGATCCTTTACAAACTAGAAGTTGTTTTTCCCTGCCAATGTGTCTATTTTTAATTTAGTTTTTTCCCCTAATTTGTATTACTAACCAATTAAGTGTTAGTGGTGTTAATTGCCTTTTGCTTGCTCCTTTCATGCAAAATCTTTAGTGGAGGATTCAATAGAAAACAAATGGAAATACTTCCCAGGGTTTCATTGGCCAGGATAGGAAAAAATCTCTTCCAACAAGCAGGAATTTTCTTCTGGCAAATAAATGGATTCTCATAACCAAGTTCTGTGGAACTGAACCTTTTATTTATTAGCAGCTCTTCCTGTTTCTGTTCATCTTTACTCAGTAAAGATAATGGATGCCCAATTCATCATCCTTGTCCTGATGAAGTCCATGTATTTGGAATTAGCAAAAGCCTTTGCTGTTCGTCCAGCTTTTTTTATCCGGCTATTTTTAATTAGTTCTGCAGACTCGGAGACGGTTCTGTGTAAATACCTGGCAGGCTCCTGCCATTTCTAGCATTTTACAAGTCACGTCCGGGCCTGCTTCATATGGGACAGATCAGCTACAGCTGCGTGTTCCTGTGCTCCGTCTCTTCAGGTGACGGGTGCTGTTTTCCTCCGGGTAAATCCAGTGGGATTGCGGTTTTTGCCGGCTCTGGCAAGCGTGACGCCTCTGCCTTGTGCACCCTTGGGGATGTACCTCCTCCTTACTGCACCTACCTCTGTTTAACTGCTGTTACCCCCTTTGTGGGGTTTGAATCTTGACGTTTTCCCAGTGTTTGAGAGCGAGCAGGAATCTCTCCTGAGTTCCTCTTGCCAAGGAAAAGGCAACATTTGCTTGATTATTGCTTGCAACTCTGAGTTTAGAGACCCTTTATATGGTGAGTCTTTCATAGCAGTCAGCACATCGTTAACCTTATCACCCATGTCCATGCAAAATTCTGGTCTCTAACTCAATATATATATTCTTCCTTTTAGATTTAACTCCCCGTTTTATTTCTGAGCCCTCGTCTACTGTCCAGAAGTCTGGGGAGCCTGTCCAACTCCACTGCTCTGCCGAGCCCTCCACAGCTCACCTTTCTTGGCTGTTTAATGGGGAGCCTCTGGACAGCAGGGTGGGAGAAGTGGAAATCCAGTCAGGATCTTTGACAATCGTGTCCCTGAGCCCGGCGACGTGTGGGCGCTATCAGTGCGTGGCGAGCAGCAGCGTGGGCGCCGTGCTGAGCCGGCCTGCCACGGTGTCCATGGGCAGTAAGTTCATCTGCATTTCTGTTCTTTGCTCCTTGACTGTTCCTTCATTGACTTCTAGAAAACACCTAGATCAAAATGTTTTGAGGTGTTTTTCGTCTCAGCCAGTACGTAGAATATGATGAATTATACACTTCTTGCCTTTTTTTAAATTCTATCATTTGAGACCCGTTAGGTGATGCAGCCCTGGAACAGATTCCCCAGAAAGCTTGTGGATCCCCATCCTTGGAGGCTTTTAAAGCCTCAGCTAGACCAAACTATACCTGATGGATTTAATGTTGATGTCAGCCTCATTTTGAGTTGAAGGTCCTCAAGGGTCTCTTTCAGCAAACACAAATATTATTCAATGAAATAACATTCATTTCCATGAATTGGCCTGAAAATACAAGATTCCCAAGTGCTTCCCTTCACAAAGGATGTTGAAAGAGCAGCTGAGCTGCCATGCTATTGCAGAAGCATGCTTGTTGAGGAGCAATCTGTGGGAATTGTTGCCTGAGAAATAAGTGGGAACTGCAGATTTTCATTTTCATTTGATTTGATCAAACCAGTGTTGATGCTGTTCAGGTGGCGACAGTCTTCTCTCCTCTTAGGGACAGTTTCCCTTCTCTTAGTTGCACTGATTCTTCTGGTCAATCTTTGACTTGAGGCTTGATCTGTAAATTATTTGACCTCAAGGGACTTTGGAAGAGGAAGTACAGTGTTTTCTACATGGAAAGGACGATGTGTTGCTGAGAATGGGAGTACAATATTCCTGCATGAGCATGATTTGTCTGCTTGGGATCTCTGGGCTGTCTGAATCAGGCCTTTGTCAAGCAGGGTTTGAGTGATTTCTCTGGAAGGGTACCTCATCTATGGAGCATGTCCAAAATCCCCTTGGGAGGAAAATCTCTTAAAAGTGTTTTGGTAAAGTACTGACCCATGGCCAGCCCCTCTCAAGAGAGCTCCAAGGGTGGCCAACATAGGAAAACTTCACAACCTCAGAGAAGTTTGAACATGGAGAGAGTAGAAGAGCAGCTTTCACACTTCCCTCCTCCCGTGGAGGTTTTGGCAGCACACAGGCAGGTGCTGGGAGCTCTCTGCCTGCCTCATTGGCACTGCTGTGTTCATTATCATCACAGAAAGACAATTCCATGTTTTTATGGGCAGTGTGAATTGTCTTCTGTAGTGCCTGCAGAGCCCATGAAGAGTCCTGCAGCCTTTCCAGTGTGTCTCTGCTGGCTTTTCTGGGAGCAGTTGAGGGGATGTAGGAATTATTCTTTCTCCTCACTGTTCCCATGGAAAAGCTGGTGCTTTTTGTAGTAAGGAAGTGGATAAGGAGGGTTTATGCTATTACGGGCTGCAGGATAGACCAGGCCTGTTGATGTGAATATCCGAAAGCTGCACCAGAGAAGATAATCAGCATGAAACCAGCTGTATTCTGAACACAAACACTGAGCTTACTGCTCTTCCCCTCTCCAAGCCGTGGCTGCTCTTACCCTGTTCCCAACTCTCTGCAGGTTTAGCTGGCTTCGATGCTTTGGTGACCGCTGCTGTTGCAGCAGAGGAAGGAGGCACAGCTCTCATCAGGTGCAAGGTGCCAGAAAGTCACCCCAAAGCACAGGTTCGCTTCCAAGTGCGGGGGAAATGGCTGGAACAATCAACAGGTGAGGTGTTCTGTGCAAAAGAAGTATCCAATAAAAGCTTGCCTGGAGTTTTTTCTTTGAACCTAAAGGAAAAAATCCTCTGGAAACTTGCAGAACTTCCCGTGCAAATCACTTTATCTAAACCTACCCTTGGAAATGAATCTCCTTTGCATGGTGATTTCTTTGGGATCCTATATTTAGAATAAATAGGTATAGCTGACAAATTAATTTTAAAAATTACGAAAAAGGAAGACGTCTTTTGAAACTAAATTAAATTTAGTCATCTTTTTGCCTTCCCCACTTGTTTAGACAACTACCTAATTCTTCCATCTGGAAACCTGCAAATTTTGAATGTATCTTCAGAAGACAAAGGATCCTACAAGTGTGCAGCGTACAACCCAGTTACTCACGACCTCAGAGTAGAACTCACTGGACGGAAGCTCACAGTCACACGTGAGTATTCAGTCCAGCTTTCCAGAATCAATACAGCTCAAACAGAATAAATAACATCCCTAAGGGCTTTAGCAAGGGCATATCAGTGCCTCCAACACCATGTTATGTAAGATCTCTCCTGCATTCTTTGCCCATTCAGTTCTTATTTCCCCTCACTTTGGAGGAGCAGCGTGACTACTTTTCGAATACCAGGAAGTCACCCTTGGAAAGGAAATACTGCTAATACTTCTGCCCCCAAATCTATTTTGGAGCAGGACTTCTGGAAGACAGTGTTACAACATCGTGCTCAGTCCTGAGTGCCATGTTTGAAAGACATGGAGCAGGATAGAGAATGGGATGGGAGGGTGTGGTTTAAAAGCTTGGTTGGTTCCTCCTGCAAGGAAAGGCTGAGAGAATTGGGATTGTTCAGCCTGTAAAATAGAAGGTTTAGGGGTGACCTAATTGTGATCTTCCAGTACCTGAAGGGAGCCTACAAGAAAAATGGAGAGAGAGGGCCTGGAGTGACGGGACAGGGGGGAATGGCAGTGATAGAGAGTAGGCTTAGAGTAGATATTGGGAAGAAGTTCTTCCCTGTGAGGGTGGTGAGGCCCTGTGAGGCTCTCTGCCCAGAGAAGCTGTGGCTGTCCCATCCCTGGGACAGTTTGGACAGGACTTGGAACAACCTGATCTAGTGGAAGGTGACCAGAAGCCCAAACCATTCTGTGATGCTATTCTACCATTCATTTCCTTTCCTCCAGGCCCTTCTTCAGGTGGCTCTCACATCCTTCACCCGCTGGCTCCCCAGAGCCTGGCAGTGCCCCGGCACAGCGCCCTGACCCTGGAGTGTGTGGTCAGTGGGCCGGCTCCAGCCCCCATCCGCTGGGTTAAAGACGGCCGGGACATGCTGAGGAGGGGCAGGTGGAAGCTGCTGCACTCTCACCTGGTGACGGAGCGGCTCGAGGCATCGGATGCTGGGAATTACTCCTGCCTGGTGGGAAGTGACTCTGGAGCAGTGAAATACGTTAACTATTCGCTTACTGTGCTCGGTAAGAAGTAAAGACGTTTTCACATCCAGGCAACAAACATTCCCTTCATCTGCCTGCTAGTTTTGGCATCTGCTTCCAAACAGCCTCACATTCTTTCTTGACCTTAAGCGTATTAAAATAAAGAATACAGATCTGCTTATAATGACCATATTCCACCATTTCTCCCAAGTTAAAATGCATAATTGTTTATCTCTTCAAACCATTTGCAGTCCGAAATAATGAAACAGTGAAGAATAACAAACTCCAAGGGAAGAACGGATCCATTTATCTTCCTACAGAGGTCCAGTGTCAGTAATGTGCCAGGGACCAGATTTGCATCTTTTGAGGTTGTATGTGAACAAAAAGCTGGTGAGGGCAGATTATATGTTTGGATGAGAGCACAAACAGAAAGCGAAAGAAACGTAATCGTATGTTTGGACTCTTATGTTTGGCTGCTGGTTGTTCCTCATCTCCGCTTTCTGCTGTAGCAGGTTTTCCTGCTATTTGAGTTTTTTTGCATTTGTAACAGATTTTGTTCGGGTTTTAAAACGTGTATGTAGGAGTTACTCAGAAAACAGGGTGTTGACATGCAACACACCTTTTTTGGGGGGATGTCACTAATGAATTGTTTTGAAAATAGAAGTGTTTTATTTACAAGATGAATGCAAACATGTGGCTGTTTGGAATAAAAGGGAGAAACTATTCAAACAAGCCCACGTGTAGGAAAACCAGCTTCGGGCTGTGCAGTTTGTGGTACTTGCTCAGCCTTTGGATGTGATAAGCTGTGTAATGTTTAGCAGTTTTTTCAGTACTTAGACTAAGTAAAATAATTTCCCTTTCCAGAACCTGCCTCACTCTCCAGGGGACTGCAGGACGAAACCGTGGCTGCCGGAGCCACCGTCCATTTCTGGTGTGACATTCGTGGCAACCCTGCTCCAACCCTCACCTGGCTCCACAATGCGGCTCCTCTCCGTCCCTCCCCACGACATTTGCCCACAGGAAACCACCTGCGGATCTGCGGGGTCACCCTGCAGGACTCTGGCTTGTACCAGTGTGTGGCAAATAATGGAATTGGGTTTGTGCAGTCCACGGGGAGACTCCGTGTCCAGCCAGGTGGGAGCACTTGCAGCCCTCAAGAACTCATATTTATACTTTAAGCTTTAATCTGTTGTGGTTTTTTTCCCTAGATTATATATTAATTCATTTCTGACCACTCATCTTACAAAGAAGGTGCTTTCAGCTGGGTTTTAAGAGATGTAGGGATTTCTGGGCTGGTGTGGCTACTTGATACTTAAAACCTGGATTATCAGCTGCAATCAAATCAGCTTATGATTGGATTTGATGGGATTTATTCTTAAATAGAATCAGGATCCTGTTGTGCTGGATGAGCTGGTACTTCCAGTAATATTGGCTGAGTGGTTAAGCCTGTTCCATGATCAAGTTTACACAACGATCATCAGGTTTGGGGTTAATGCACACTTTTCCTCTACCAGATTGGTAGGATCAGGTACCAGTAGTTGTTTTGATCTCTTTTCAGTCTGCGATACCTTCTAATACCCAGAGAAGTTGATTTCTGCTAGCACAAGGATGTTGGCAAGACTGTTGCTGTCCCTTTTCTCTCCCTATCATGTGTAGCTGAAGCTTTGAACCTTCTCTGGACCAGTTATGGTTGGTGTGAGCTGTGCAGAGCCTGGCTGAGCAGAGGTTTCGTGGCCTGCTCATGGAGTGGACTAAGCCAGTCTTGCCTGTGCGGTGCTCCCCACTGACAGTCAAGTCTTTGTCATTTAGAGAATTTAAAGTGTGGTTTGAGTGTAGGTTTTTATCAGTCTTCTCTAAGGAGGAGTCTGTGCTGATCTCTTCAGTCTGGAAGGGGAGTCTGGAGATGCTGCGTAGAGAAATGATTGTTAAAATGGTTAGAAAGAACCACATGTGTTTTTTTAAATCATATTGACTTGTTCTGGCATTTAGGTGTCATATCCCTCAGCTGAATTCATTCTTTGGTTGCATTTTCCCCCAGGCAAAACCTCTGTCCCCATCATCATCTCTTCCCCAGCGAACACCACCGTGGTGGCTGGCGGGGACGTGACCCTGTCCTGCAATGCCACCGGCCTGCCCGCACCTCTGATCCGCTGGTACGACAGCAGAGGCCTTGTGCTCAGCCACCCCACTCAGGTGCTCCATCCCAAACCTCAGAGGCCTCCCCCAGCAGGGACAGAGCCCTCCTGCCTCTCCGTGCCCCAGGTGGGCTGGGGCTCCCTGCGCCTGAGGAACGTGACCCCTGAGCGTGCCGGGGAGTTCCGCTGCGAAGCCATCAACGAGCACGGCTCTGCCCTGTCCACTGCCTTCCTGACAGTCGGTAAGTTGAAGTTCCAAACTGCCCTCTTGGCTCTCTGATTTAGGTGAGAAATGCCTCAAAATCCGAAATAGGTGGCAGGTGGATGGGGTGAAGTCTCAGGGAAAGGAAGCAGAGAAGTCTTAGCTGTCTTCATGGACCAGTTCCTCCCTCCCACCTTAGGCAAAGGAGAAATGCTGTGTACATTGCATGGACTTAGCATCTTATATGTGATTAAAACTATCTGAGGGTGGTATTTTTTATTTATTTCTTGAAATTGCTACTAGAAAAAGACAGTACTTACACTAAAACAAGATGGGAAAGAGCCTTTCCTCACATTGGAATATTATGTGACATTCAAACCAGGTTTGAGCTCCCTCAAGTTCCCTTCATAAGAATTAAGATACGGATTTTTAGTTACATGAAGTTACTTAAGTTTCTCAGCTCTTTCAGCATCTTGCCTTAGTTAATTTAGCTGAATGCCAGGGAGATTTCAGGTCAATGGGATTTAATATGTGGCCCCATATTTAAAGTTCTTTGGTTAGAGTTTAAAACTCTGTAAATAACATGAAAAGATGCTTAAAGGTTCACTTAGGGGGAAAAAGAGAAAGAAGAAACCTCAAGAAAGTGATCCCATCATGTAGTTTTATAAATCAGTTATTTTTGGACCTTGCTGAGTGGAAACACGAAACTAAATATCATCCCAGAATTCAGGCTGTGTTAAAGAGAAAAATCCCACTGCTTTGCCTCAGAATTTTATGGCAGTGAGTTCAATTTTAATGCTTTGTTTATTAACTTTTATCGGTTTCTAATACGTTGTACTGGCTGCTGATTATGGTGCAGAGGGTGGTTAAGGCATTTGGTTTTGATATAAAAGTCCCTGAGGACTTTCTGGGAGCTGTTAGGGGTTTAGAACAGCTCCCAGCCATGCCAAAGACATGCTCAGACACTCAGCTGTTTAATGAAGAATTCCTGCCCGGTAACACTTCCGAAGCACCTGAACGACTTCAGCTGGGATTCCAGTGCATGTCTTGGGCAGCAGGATCAGCTTAAGCACCTCTCAGCCTCAGTACCTGGTCCTGTAATTTGCCTTGTCCCAGCACACAGTAAGAGAGCCCATTTGGCTGAAAAATGTATCTTTTTTTTTTTCCCTTCTGCTGGATCTGTTCCAGGCTGTGATTCATTGCATGGTCTTACAGTGGGCAGGACAACTTCAGCTGCCATCATAGCGAGAAACCACCAAAATGTAAAATGATGCCTCGGGATGCTGTACCCACGGCCCTCCCTTTTTTGAGTCTTTTTTAGGCAGTTGTGGGGTTGGCCTGCATGGCAGGAGCTTCCCAGAGCTACTGAACACAAGGTTAAATCTCCAAAATAACTTCATCTAATGGAAATGATGGAGAAAAATACACTGCAGGCAGTCTGAGTAGCAGGAGAGGGAGTGAAAAACACAAGGAGGAGCATTTAGTCTGTGCAGGTGCATGTTTCCAGGGTGAACGGGCTGAAGTTACTTCTACAGGAGGCTTAGAGAAGCTCTGAGAAGTTCTAAGGTGATTTGAAACACTTGCCAGGTGTGGGTGACCTCGCTGATGTGCTGTGTTTGGGTTTTCAGAGGGCTTTCCCAGCCTGTGCTGAGGTATTTGGAGAGCTGGCGAGCAGGGAGGATCCTCTGGCCTGGTGGAAGGTGTCTCTGGATGGAACTGGATGGCCTTTAAGGTCCCTTCCAACCCAAATAATTCTTAAGATTCTATGAATACATTCTTTTAATGCCCAAATTTGGGACATTCAGTCCTTCTCCGGTTGCTGGCGGGGTCAAGATTTTGGGTGCATGCAGCCTTTGGCCTGACCCAGCTCAGTGCTGCTGATGTTCCCAGTGGGATTGGGAAGCTGAGAAAGAAAAATCTCCATGGCTGAGGGGAAAGGGATGGCAATGAGAGCAGCGGCCAAAAAAAGTTTCATAATGACACAGCAGCAGAGAGAAGGCTGATGGGTTATATGGGTAGTAATTATACCAGAAACTTTGCAAAAAGAGCTTAGATCTGAATTACTCAATGGGAATTGTTACCCGGGGGTTGTTTTCCAAAGCAAAAATACAACAACCCGGCAGTTGTTGACGACTCCCCTCCCGCAGCAATAAACACAGCGCTGGCTGTGGGTCTGCTGTCACCAGCTGAAACCACAACTCATTCTCCACTCCAAGAGTCCGTGTCCCCAGTGCCAGCAGGCGTCACACCAAACCGTGCCCACCCACATCCTCGGGGTCCACCACGGTACTGAGGGCCTTCCACCTCCTCCCATTTGTTTCCAATATCAGGCCCTTCCTGCTGCTCCACTGACAGCAGAGATAGCCTTTATTTCAGGGATTGTTCTGGGAGTGTCTGGCATTTTAAGACCATCTGGCTTTGGGGACATCCTCCCCACTTTGTTCCCTTCTTCCTGTCACTGAATTTTGTGGCATTGCTAAATAAATGAGAAGAAACAAACAAGGAATGCTCGCCGGGAGCGTGTCTTCAATTTGAAAAGAGAACTTTCCTTCCCAGCTTTTTAAAAAGTGGCCAAAAATAGCAGCCACACTTGCTGCTGGTATTTTAATGGAGGTTTGAAGGAATCTGAGTCAGCCAGGCTAACACTGCCTAGGCTTTACATTACCAAGGAATTTGTTTGTTTTGTAAACCAAGTTCCCTTCATTCCCTTCCCCTTCCAGACCCCGGCACGTAACATAAACCTACACAAATCTGAAAGGATGGACAGGGCTCTGAACATCTGGCTGTCCCGCTGCTGCCGTGTGCAGCCGTGAGGAGCTGAGCTGCTTCCCAAACCTTCTCTGCTTTAAGTACTGACATTTTTTTGTCCTGGATAATCTCAAATGTCCAACCTGCCATCATTTTCCTGCCTGGAATTCTGATGAACCCTGCATCAGCCAAACAGGGGGGTTTTTTTTTGTCTTGTGGCCTCTTTTAGACTACGGATACAGTATAGATTTTTTTTTCTTCATACCAGCAAAAGTAAATAGGATGGAGGAGGCTGGAGAAGGATTTCTAGAAATGCGTTGGTATTAAATTGCATGTAGATCTTCCTGTAAACTGAGTTTATTCTCAGCATAAATTTTCAAATGAAGTAGTTGAGTTGTGCAGCTTTCAAAGCTTCTCTAAATTACAGCTAAAACCTCAGAAACTGGGGTAGGAGAATGTCTTCTTGTGTGCATGCCAGTGCAGGCCATGAAAAGTTCCTTGTACAACAGCGTACAAATTACTCTGTTTGTCTCACAAATTTAGCTATATACTTGTTTATTTCTCTTAACATGCATCACCATGACTTAATTTAGTGGAGATGCAGTCAAACTGTGCCTGTAGACCTTGAGTTTCAGGTTTTCACTCTTTGCTACTGTGAAAGAAAACACCAAACCAAATAAAACAAGCCGAACCCCACTGCTGTGCCCTGAAAAAACACCCAGGCCGCAGCTTGGCACCAGGCTCAGATCTGTGTGGGCACCTCTGGACCTGGCGTTTTGCAGCAGGGCTTGTTTGGAAATGTCACTCTGAAATGATTTAGCGTCCCCTCGGCGCGGGGCGAACGTACGTCATCGTGGCGATGTAACCAGACCCTCCCTTTGCAGTTCCTCCAGCAACTGGCACGAGAGCAGGAGAAACAGCTCCTCTGGAGCTTGCCCAGAGCGATGAGAGCGGCGGTGATTTTGGTGCAGAAACGGCGTTTTCGAGCTCGCCTCCAACAAAATCGCCTCTGGACGCAGCCGCGGTGGAGAAAGCGTCGAGCGCGGCCGCCCCGCCCGAGGCCCCCATCATCCTGAGCCCCCCGCAGACGCCGAAGCCGGACACCTACAGCCTGGTGTGGCGGCCGGGCCGCGCCGGGGGCCTGCCCATCAACGCCTACTTTGTCAAATACCGCAAGGTACCGTCCCCGGTCCCCCGGGCAGGGACACGGGGCAGTTTCTGTGGGATTCTCCAGGAACCAGCAGTGCTGGTGTTAGCCAGGACGTGGGCTCAGGCCAGAGAGAATACTGCATGTAGTTGAAGCACAACGTTCCTGTGCCCACATGGCTTGTTTGAGCGATGGCTGATGTTGTCACAAATACACTGCTCTGTCTAGTTTTAAGTGAGATTTATCCAGGTTTTCTGTCCTTTACGGTGTCATTATGGGGGATGGGGCTCCAGGGCATGTTGTGTGCAATGTCAGTGGGGTTAAAAATGCATTTTGTGAGCAAGCTGGAATCTGTGTGTGAGAGCAGAAGGGAAGCTGGGTTTTGCCTTAATACATCACCGAGTTTGCTGCTCTGCCTCCCAAAGGGACTCGGTTAAACTGAACTTATCAAATAGGAAGGTGGACTAAAATTTGCGGGGCAGTACCTACTCAGGCATTAAAAATGGTGTGTCAACACCGAGCTCTTTCGCTTAACATCACGTGCTGGGATTCCTGGGGTCTGTTGTGCAGAGCCAGGAGTTGGACTCTGTGATCCTTGTGGGCCACTTTCAGCTCTGAAGATTCTGGGATTCTAAAATCAGAACCAAGCAATGCCTGCATCTGTTCTTCCAAGCAAACCAGTTTTCTGCGTGGCAAAGCTGTTTGATTTATTTTTCATAAGCTTTTTAATCCTCTACATCCTGATCTTGTCTTAGCCTGGAGGGAATGCTTAGATTTTTGACCTGTTGGTTCCTGAAAACCAAGTGCCAGAGTTTGTTGGTGATAATTTCTCATCCAAAGGCAGTTGGTTCATGTAAGCCCTGGAAGCTCTGATTGCTTTTTTGACCTTTTTGACGCTGTCCCTTCTCTCATACCAATCCTTTCCACATTAAATGTGCTCACTCATGCGTTTCTCGCCTGTGAATTTATCCTGGTTTTTAGGGTGGTGCTCTCTTTGTGTCATTAAATTATTTTATTGATTTCCCTCTTTTAATAGAGGAAAAAAAAGTTGGGGGAATAAAAGCCTTGGAGTGGTTGCTGTAGAAGAAAATAGTTGAACAAAGACCTCTGGCATAACCTTTGATAATCCACAGCGTTTAGATCTGCCTCCAATGTTTTATTAAAGTCTTATATTGTTTAGTAGTTTATTTTTGGTGGAATCTTTGTCTTTTCCTTTGGGATTTGGGGTAATGTTTTCCTGCAAAGGTCGAGCATTAAGAGACTACCCAGAATGTCTTTCTTTCTTTCTTTAACGGAGCTGGTGCTTTCACTGCTAAGTTAAAAAGTGTTTTTGTTTTTAAAAAAAGGAAACATGCATTGATAAACCCAAATCTTTGGTCTCCCTGCTGACTTTTTTTCCAGCCTTAAGGAGTAACTAAGACATACTTTTTGCCAATAAGTATTTTAAAATGCTGAAGTACAGGGAAAGCTGGGCTAGTACAGGGAAAATCTCCTTCTCATTAGCCCTTTAGTAGCACACAGCTGAAGGCTGACGGGAAATCATTTGGCCTCTTGTAGTTTTAGCCACGGGTGAAAATGAAAAAAAAAAAAGGTCGAAACCAAGCGAGGTGCATTGAGACGGAAAATAAACTTATCCAAGGAGTGCTGTGAAAGTGGGTGCAAAGTGTGAGCACTCCCTGGTTCCAAGCAGCCCTGTGCTGACCGGTTTCTCCCTGTGTGTGCAGCTGGAGGACGGCGTGAGCGCGGCGGGCGGCTGGCACACGGTGCGGGTGCCCGGCAGCGAGAACGAGCTGCGCCTCACCGAGCTGGAGCCCTCCAGCCTCTACGAAGTGCTGATGGTGGCCAGGAGCGCCGCCGGCGAGGGCCAGCCGGCCATGCTGACGTTCCGCACCAGCAAGGGTAGGTGCAGCACAATGTGCCCTGTGTGCCGGCCTTCCAGAGACATTTATTTAATGACATCAGTCGTTTAATGGCATCTGCTAAGCCATATGTGAAATATTCTGCAGTTTATTTGCTAAAGAACGGCCTCTAATAGCTAAAGTTGCTGTAGGGCAAACTTCCCTGAGCGTGAGGCTGTTGGTGAGTAGAAGCTATTGAAAGCTTGATGATAATATTATTTTTGGGGCGATTGTTAAGATTTGTACAGTGAGGTTCCTCTTGCTTTTTGGAGCAAAGTCGGGAGCCGCCTGTTCCTGTTGAGGTTTTTCAGAGAATCACGGAAGAAACTCTGCACCATTGAGTTTTCATGTATCAACAAAGCTGCTCCTGGTTTGCTTTGCAGACACCTCAGTGACAGTCTCTGCTGACCACGAGCCAGCTGTTCCGATAGTTGTGTGCAGACAGCAACAAGCAAAACGTTCCTAATCAGAGCATTTTTCCTTTCAAGCTTGGACACTGGTGCCTGTGCTCTTTAGCACACAAACAAGTAGATATTTTTCATACTACTGTCCAAGAATGGCTTTTATGTGACAGAGGGCAGGGTTGGAAGGTATATTTGGAATAAATTCTTCCCTTGAGGGTGGTGAGGCCCTGTCACAGGGTG
This sequence comes from Oreocharis arfaki, assembly GCA_013398015.1. Taxonomy (NCBI): domain Eukaryota; kingdom Metazoa; phylum Chordata; class Aves; order Passeriformes; family Paramythiidae; genus Oreocharis; species Oreocharis arfaki. Next base: position 25,791 of record VZRR01013121.1, on the reverse strand, counting down.
CCCAGAGAAGCTGTGGCTTCCCCTGGACCCCTGGAAGTGTCCAAGGCCAGGTTGGACAGGACTTGGAGCAACCTGGTCTAGGGGAAGGTGTCCTTGCCCATGGCAGGGGGTGGGACTGGAGGAGCTTAAAGGTCCCTTCCAGCTCAAACCCTTCTGGGATTCTGTGAAGGACAGGATAGCTTAAAATTTTATTAAGACTTACACAAAGAAACCTCTAACACAGGAGTCCTTGTCCTGCTCCCCCTTCATAGGCTGTGTCCTACCACGAGGCCAAACACCATTTTGAGGGGCCACAGTCATCCCCAGCCTGTTCTCAGCCATCCCCTTCCTTGCACAGACCCTTGTAGAATGAGCCCGAGGAGGCTTCTCCGTAGAAAACCCCACACTTACCTGATTTTTTGTCCTACACCTCCTCCCTTTATCATCACAGGCCACACATTCCTCCACCCCACCTTCCTCCAGGAGTCAGGTTCAAACAACCCCCAGGGTTGTGGCAAAATCCCATTCCACCCATACTTTTCCATAAAAGACATCCTAATGTCCATTCTCATGTTCCTCCTACTACCAACCCTCCCAACTTACTGGGGGACCAAGAAAACTTCACACCAGCAAAGCCACTTGTCACAGCCCATCATATTAAACCCAGGTGATGCTTCCTGTTCACTCTCCTGTGCTCAACCCCTGGCAAACTCAGAGAAGTCAGTACTGCCACCCCTACTGCCACAGGTCAAAAGCCCTCTCAGCCTGGTGTACCATTTCCAGCTGCTTCCACAGCATTTTTACTCCTTCTCTAGACAGGGATTTCAGGTGATGTTGGAGGATTTTGGGGGTTTCATCACCTGGTGATGTTGTGATGAGTGGGCCCGACAGCACAGGCAGGAGCTGGCAGCATCACCACTGAGCTCTGTGGATGTCAGTACTGCAGATGGACAGTCACTCATCCACAGCAGAGGCCCTGGGCTGGTGTGGGAAATCTCTCTTGCTCTCCCAGAGAAACTCCCTGATTGCTATCCTGACTGTTCAGCTTGGGGTTTGGAGCCAGGGCAACCCTGTAGTGAATAGAGTGAGCATGCAGTGAGCACTGACAAACAGGATTTCCTTATACAGGCCCTACACTGATGTACTGTCTGTCAAATCTTCTTAGAAAGAACATCATCCTCGAAAAACACGCAGGCTCCATCTCCACCCGTAGGAATCCCTAAACATCCCATTGTTCATGAAGGCACAAATAATTTTGGTGTCATCCTTCCGGACCTGTCTCGCCACAGTGGAGGTAGGAGCGTGGATGGTTTGTGATTCGCGTGCTAAAAGTTGTGTAGCAAAGAGCTGCATCTGGGTTAACCTGTGTTTATTACTGCTCCAGGTGCTTGTATTGCCTCCTCTATTTCCTGTGTATTCTGAGGTTGCTCTGTTATATAGGATATTTCCAAGGATGCATGCATGTGTGGCTCTCAAAAAAAAAGAGAGAATTTTCACTTACAATCCACATTCTTGCTGCTCGTTTTTAAACCTGCGGTTTGTTTTTGCTAAATACTCTGGTTTTCTCTTTCCTTCCACTGAGAAAGAGCCAGAGGAAGAGGGGGAAATGGGAAATGGCTGTGTCAGAGCTTTACATTCTCAAAGTGCATGGTATCTGCTCTGAGTGTTTTCCTGTGGCTTCCCAGGGATAGGCTTATTTCTGATGGTGAGGAGATACAAGTGCTTCCCAGTCAGTGTGATGTTTGGCCTGGTTTCCAGTGAAAAGAGCACACTTATAGTCCTTCTCCTCACCCCTCCTCAGCCTTTGAACTCCTTGGCCTGGTTCAGGCAGATTTACTCAGGGGCTGAGATCTCAAAGGTATCTAAAATTTGGGGTAAAGCCAAAAGGTGAGTGGAGAGGTTTAATAACACAGGCGAGGAGCTGAGCGTTGCATGCTTGTGGCAGCACTGAATGTCAGGGGAGCCTTACTTGTGCCTGGCTGCAAATGCTCAGCTGCTTCATGCCCCAGAGCTGCCAACCTGCTGCTCCTTGCTCTGCTCCTCTCCTCAGTGCTGGCTCTGTGTTCATGAATCCAGGCTGGTTTAGTAAAGCCTCACAGCTCTTAGAACCAGATTTACTAACACCCCTGTTTCCCTTCTCTCTGTCCCGCTGCTGCCTGTAACTTCAGTGAGTTCCGTAAGTATATCCTGGTGCATGCTTTGTTCACTCTTCCTTCTCATTTCTCCAGCACTTGTTAATGAGGATGAGTTGAAGTTTCATTGGGTCTGGGGGAGTTCTGGGGGCTTGAAAATAATAGCCATGTTCTTCCTGTTCACTTAGTATATGTGTCTGTTTCCATGTAGAAATGGTTGGAGTAGTGCAATACCACATAATTTTTTAATATTATATCAATAAGTTAATAAATTCCTCTGTTGTCTGCTCATCATCCATCCTTTCCAGCAGAGTAAGGGCAGTGGTGATTTCAGGAGGATTTAAGATTCTCCTTGCTAATACGTGAAATCCAACATAATCATCAGCAACGAGTCTAATCTGTTGTTACCAAAAATTAAGTTTCAGCTGCCTCTAATCCTCTCATAACGGAATTTCCCATTTCAGTTCCAGAAGCTCCCGACCGACCCACGATATCCACGGCATCGGAATCGTCCGTCTACGTCACGTGGATCCCCCGCGCCAACGGGGGCTCCCCCATCACTGCCTTCAAGGTGGAGTACAAACGCCTGGGTCGCAACAGCGACTGGCTCGTCGCTGCTGGCAACATCTCTCCTTCCAAGCTGTCTGTGGAAGTTCGGAACTTGGAGCCAGGTATTAGAAATGAGCTTTCGTTGCTGCAGCTCTTCGTTTTTTTCGTGTTAACTTCTGCTTGGATTACGCCGTTTCTGCTCGATTAGGTTTGGGTTTTGTGTATGGTCTAGGAGCTTGTTACATGAATTTAAGTTGATTTCTGGCTTTCCAAGTGGAAAAAACCCCCACCATAATTTAATACGTGTTCGTGTGGAGAGGAGGGTTGTGTATCACTGCTATTTTTAACTTAATTGTCCTTCTAGTGAACACTCAGAATGTGGAGAAAAATGCATTAATGGAAAAATGTCTGTCCTGACTTCTTCCAGTGTCCAGCCCTGAAAACTCAGGCAAAAAGCACAAGAGAAGAGGGAGTGGATGGTGATAGGAATCCTTTGAAGCATCTTCTCAGTGCCCACCAGTTTAGGGACTTCCTGAGCTGATGGAGGCATCTCCATCTGTGTGTACAATAGCCTTTGGATTTTCCTTGAGTGACTTCTAGAAGCTGTTTACATCTCCCCATCAGTCTGTGGCAAGGACTCCTCTGCTTTTTCTATCTGGATGTTGCGCAAAAAGTGCTTCCTAATCCGTTTAGTCTCTCCTTGAATCCTCTTTCTAGCGCTTGTTTTGCTACAAGGGCTTCTTTCTTCCACTCTTTCCCTTAAAAGGAGAAATGTATAGGTTCCGAGTGATCGCAGTGAACAACTACGGCGAGAGCCCCCGGAGCGCCGCGTCGCGCCCGTACCAAGTGGCCGGATTCACCAGCCGCTTCTCCAGCCGGCCCATCGCCGGACCGCACATCGCCTACACCGAAGCCATCAGCGACACCCAGATCATGCTGAAGTGGACGGTGGGTATAACAGTTCTCCTGTTCTTCTCTTCCCTGTCCAATTTGTACTGCTGGGGCTGTTCAAAGTGGAGGATTAAGAGCTGTTTGCAGAGTGGTGAGTGGTGGTTTTCCTCCCCCTGAGACCTGGAGATGATTGTGTTCCTAGGACGGGGCTGAGACTCTTCATGTCCGTATGGTGGAACTGGGGGAGTTAATGGGACATGTGCCTCTCGAGCCCTTTGCCCCCATTTCCAGACCCTTTTTCCCGCTCTGAGGCAGCCCTGTCAGTTGTCTGTTGTTTTTTGCATCATCTCCCAGCTTCCCTCCACCCCACTCCCCTTCCAGCTCCCCGGGGACCCCACACACCCCTCCTCGGGTTACGCCAGATGTGCCCAACCGGCAGCTCCAGTGAGGGACTGCAGCCGCCCCAGTCCACCTGCTCTGGCACAGACATATCAGAGGCACCAGTGGGCTTAACTCTGTCCCAAGCCCTGTTCATGCCATGAGTTGTGAGTTGGCTCCATTTCCTGCAATTCCTGCTGCTTTTGTCAATCCAGGCCGGGGTGGCTGGGAGCGTGTTTCAAACCTGCCGTCTTCCCTCACATCCAGTGGAGGTTTCATGTTAGAGAAACATTTTCCTTTCCCCTGTTACCTCGTCTATTGTAAACAAGTACTTTAAAGTCCTTATTGAAACCCACAGAAATTCTTCGCTCTTGTTTTGAAATCTAACCCCCTGGTATACTTTGGAGGATTTAATGTGTAGAGTTCCCAGTGTTAGTTTGCTCTGCTAGCTCAGCCTTAAGAGATGTTAAGGATAATAAACTTAAAATAACCTCTAGTTCCTCAGGAGGCTGCATAACTTAAAGTAAAAGATTCTTGAGCTGATTTTTAGAGTGACCTTAACTCTTTCTGAAGAGTTTTATGGTTTTAACTTTTCCATTTCCATTAATCATGCAGATTTTCAGGCTTGTGCATGGTCAAACCCTAATTGAGGGTTTGATAAGTGATGTGGGAGGAAAGTGTTGGCCTGAGCTCAGTCTCATCCCTGTCCTACTCTCTGGCTCCTCCAAGGAGTTCAGTCACCTTTGCTTGCACAACCTTATTAAAAATATTCATATTTCCAGAGGATGAGATACTCGGTGATGACAACCCAGCAGGACTCAGTTATAAATTTTTCTCCTCTCATGCAGTCTTTTAAAATCCTTTTGCAGTACATCACATCGAGCAACAACAACACGCCCATCCAAGGATTTTACATCTATTACCGGCCCACGGACAGCGACAACGACAGCGACTACAAGCGGGATATCGTGGACGGTACGGGGCCGGGCGCGCGTGCTTGGAGCGCTGCTCCGTGGGGAAGGACGCCCTGTAGCCATGTTGGCTGTGTTTATCTGAAATCTAAACTGCTTTTCCCAAGCAAAGTCTTGACAATATATCTCACAGGAGGAGCTATCTCAGCCACCTAACGCTGGGTTTTGCCCACACATGAGCAGGTTTCTTCCTTCTGAAGGCTCTTTGACGTGGAAGCTTGAGAACTAAGTGCTGGGTTTAAATTTGGCTTGTTATACAGCTGCAAATCCTTAATGAAGGTCTATTTAAACTGGTGTGGCTTCAAGTTGTATAAAGAGAAAGCAGTGTAAATGAGGTTTAACCCAGGATAAAAACATCTGGGTTACAGACTGTACTAACAACTAGCTGTTTTTTAAAATTATTCACCCCAGCATAGACTTTCTAAGCTGGTAGTACCTTGTGTGTAATTGCCCTTCTCTCCTGTTACCTTACCTAATCACCTCTCCTGTTATAAGGAAGTTGCTTTTAGCCTCAAGTGCTGTAGCACTCTGCAAATGCAGGTATGTTTGTGCTTCATTTTGCCTTTTAATCAAGTTATTTTTTTCCCCTGTGCACGTTAGATCATCATTTTCCTGGAAGAAGTTATTAGATAATGTCTATATTAGTCCAGAAGTGGAAAACCCTTTTAAAAATATTTTATTTAATGTCCTTATTGCTCGGGCTGAGCAAACGCAGTGATCTCATTCTGGCCCGATGACGTTAATTATTTTTTTCCCCCTCATTTATTCAGTTACAAGAGGAATGGGCCTTTATTTTGAAAATTTTCCCCTGCCAGACAATACTGCACATAGTACTTTGATGCATGACATAAGCTTTTGCACACTATAAAGCTATTAAAGATCCAGAGTTCCAGCTCAGAGGCTTTAAAGAACCTTATGCAGGCTGCACCTTCATCTGCAAATGTATTTTAGCCTTTGCTAGACAGAACTTGTGTGTTTATAAATCTTATACACTGAGCAGTTAGTTGTTTAAGTGGGCTCCACTGTGCTGTGAAATTAGCTTGTTTCGGGTTTTTTTCCCCCGAGCGTGTGTGTATTGAACTCTTTGTGGCAGTCTGAAACCATTAGCAGCTGCTCCGCTCTGCCAAAGCCTGCAACAGAAATCACTTGGTGGAAAGATTTAAACTTCAACTTTTCTTTACTGTGCTCCCCTAAATTAGCTTTTCAGGAGGGGAAAAAAAAAAGGAGAGAGAACTATTTTCAATTAAGTTGTGATTGGAAGCACTTGATGTGAAATATGTAGAGGAACATGTGACTTAAGGTATTTTTGCCATAAATCACTTGTTCTTCACTTTTTTCCCCCTCTGTTACCTTTGAATTAATCTGGTTTTTGACAGGGAATTTTATCTTGAAATGACTGCATGAGTTGTGGAAAAAGTGTTGTGATGCCTGTGCTAGCTAAGTGCTTGCCGCAGGCTTTCCTCACCGCTTCCTGTTAAGTCTTGTCTTTCAAGACATTCAAAACTCTGCAGAAACCTTTTTTTTTTCCTTATAAATGCCGCTACAGGCAAAATCGGATTTTATTTGAAGGAAAAAACAAGCAAAAAACTTGACTTTGATGGCTCCTCGGTATCTCTCAGCCTCTTTAGGCAAAAGCAGAAAAATCACCCCTGTCCTGCAACGATAGTCTGCATTTCTGTTTCTGGTCTGCATTTCTCTGTTTCTGGTCTGAATTTCTCTGTTTCTGGTCTGCATTTCTCTGTTTCGAGGATCGTGGAGATTGAATTTTAAATGTAAATGCAGTCTGATGTCAGTTGTTTAAATGTTTTCCCTTGCTAATGGTGCACGAAGAGGACAGTTAAAGTGCCTGTACTGATTCCAGTTCCACTAATGGTTTGAAGCGGAAACCTAAAACCTGGTGTAGTAATTACCGAAAGGAATGCTTGGGGGTGGGGGCGCCGGGAAAAGCGAGTCTGAATCTTGGGAAAACGTGCGATTTAGGGAAAGGCGGTTCCAGCTTCAGCCAGGGCTTGTCCACCCTCGCTGGGACGTGCAGCAGGCCAGAGCTGGACACGGGCTGCACGAGGAGCCGCTTGTCCAGAGGGGCCCTCCTGGGTATCCCCCACCCTGCTGGGGCCGGGCAGAGGGTCTGGACCTGGGCTGGGGTCCCGGAGGAGTTTGAGCAGCGTCACGGTGACAGCCCCTGCCCGCCGAGCACGCCCGAGTCTTTTTATTAATGCTTAAATCAGTAGGTGGTAGACAGTTCCTTAGAAACAGTGGAAACAGTTCAAGGTGGTATTTTCCAAGAGGGATTAAGAGCACTCAAACAGTTAATTAAACTCCTTAAAAAAAAAAAAAAAAAAGGGGTTGCTGTTTAGTAAAATTTGTCACAAGCCCGTGAAAGTAAAAACTGGGAGTGATTTATCCTGAAGTGCTCAGGGCTTCAGGAGGGTGTCTAAATGAAATGCTGGCCGGGGGCCAGAGATGACAAAACCGTCCTATTAGAGAAGATTGCTTGGCTCAGGCTCGGCTTGGGCTCGGCAGGGGCAGTGGCACTGGGACAGCCTTGCTGCGTTCCCAGGATGGTTCGTAAAATGCATGTTCAATTATTTGTGATTTTGGCCAAAGCGAGCAACTCAGATGTGTCCTTCCTGCGCGACACCGATGGCTGCAGTGGTACCTCGCACCTCGAAGGCAGCAGGCTGCACAGAGATCTGCTGACAGCCAAGTTTTCCCCTCGTCCCAAGCTTTCTGTGCCACTTTTCCTTGTTATTTGCCCAGTGTACTGTAAATAGTCAGCATAATCCACCCTAAACCCATCCCTTTGGCAGTTCCATGTTTAGGGTGCGCAGGGCTGCTGTCGAATTTAAATGCACATGTGTGGGCACTTGGATGTCTGGGTTTTGAGTTTAGTGAGTTCTGGCTTTTGTAGAGAAAGACTTTCTTTAAAAAGTCGATTGGAAGTACTGAAAAAAACCCCACTTTAATTCATTAAAACGTCCTTCTAACAATCAATTTCACAAGATAATACAAGTCTTAGAGAGTCATGGAACAATTTGGGTTGGAGAGGACCTTAAAGATCATCTAGTTCCAACCCTCTGCCACAAGCAGGGATGCCACTTGTGGACTGTTGTTTCAGCTAAGTCCATAAACTGTTACTAAAGATTTTTGTGCTAACAAGACAAGCTGCAGTGCCCCTGCATTTGGTAGGGAAGGACCCTGCGATGCACTCATCCATAATTCTGGCTCCTGTGAGTAATTGAACTGCGGTCGATTTACTTTTTCTCCTCCCAACAGGTACAAAGCAGTGGCACCTGATAAATCACCTGCAGCCTGAAACTTCTTACGACATTAAGATGCAGTGCTATAACGAGGGGGGGGAGAGCGAGTACAGCAACGTGATGATCTGCGAGACCAAAGGTGAGGCTGCGGCGCCGAGGTGGCGTTTGGGACGTGAAGGATCCACTGGGGGAAGAACTTTCTGTGCAGCACAAAAGTCAGCTGCGAGGATGACCGTAATTTTCTGGAATGTTTCGGAGGATTGTTTTGTCTTCCGAAGCTGGGATTGTTTTGAACATATGGAAAGTGATCCGTTGCACTCCTGAGGCTCTCAGCAGAGCTCTGCAGCTTTGCCTGCCCTCAGAGATAGCGCTGCTGCCTCTGCGGTGCTGATGGCCTCCGCTTAGGAGACAACCATGCGCCTGAAGATGACAGAATTGATTTGTACGTCTGTTTTATGTCTTCAGGGCTCTGTGACACGTTGTATAAGTGCAGACCACAGCAATTGATGGCTGTGTTGGCTGCCTCCATCCCTAATCCTGCATGCCTCTGGCACAAAGTTTGTACTGTTCTCGGGAAGTGTCAGATATGGCAGTCACATTTATTTTGCGAAGAATTCCTGTCTCCTTTAATCTCTAAAACCAAGTAAGGCTGTAAAGGGAAAATGCAGACAGTAAACTTCAAATGCAGTGCTATGAAAAAATGTTTGAAAAAAAAAGAAAAAAGCCCTCTGGGAGCGGAAGCATCAAAATTCAGTGAAGTGAGTAGTGAAACCTTTGAAGGAAGGAGTAGGAGCTGCAGGGCTTCAAGGCTGCACACACAGTTGGTTTCCCTCCTGCAAGGAATATAACTTTCTGCTCTAATTTTAAAATGGGCGAGATGTAATCTGTCATTCACACTGCCTCCTCTGTAAAATTTATCTCCCCCAGGCTTATAAGGGTGATCCAGCTCATCAAACATACCTGCATGGAGGTGCTTGTGTCTCTCTGACCGGCTTCACTCCTAAGCCAGGCACCTCTTTTAGGTTTTTAGTGTCAAATGAAATAAATCTGAACTGTGGTGTACTGGAAACTAATGTAAATGAGTTAAACTAGCATCTCATTTTCAGTGATTTTCTGTTCATCTCTTGGTTGATCTTCAACTGTGTGGTTTGGAAAGGGGGTTAGCAGGGTTCACATCAGATAAGACTAGGTCACCTGGCAGAGCCTGGGCGAGAGAAATGCGTGTTGCGGTTTTTCCTGACCTCAGAAGTGGAAAGATTTATGCTCTTTCAAGTTGAGAGTTCGAGCAGTTGCAGCCATGGGTACCTCGAGTGGCTCGTTAAAGTCCCAGTGACCTCAAAGAGCGGGTGAGCAGGCGGGATAATCACCATTTTCCAAGGCAAATAGTTATTACCCAATAGGAGCTGGCGTTCTCATTGTAGGCTTTAATATTGACTTGGAAGCTTTCTTCGTGAGGCATTGGGACTCGGACTCAGCAGTAATTATTTTCATTTCATAATGAAAAAACCGCGTTTAGAAAATGCATTTAGAGGATGTACACGTCCTTGTCTCTTGCTCATCCAGTGAAACGCACGCCGGGAGCATCTGAATATCCAGTGAAAGACCTGAGCACGCCGCCGAACCCCCCCGAGCGGGCCGGGGGCAGCGGGGCCGCGCCCGCCAGCGGCCCCGTGCGCAGCAGTGACATGCTGTACCTGATCGTGGGCTGCGTCCTGGGGGTCATGGTGCTCATCCTCATCGTCTTCATTGCCATGTGCCTGTGGAAGAACCGGCAGCAGAACGCCATGCAGAGTGAGTGGGGGTTGGTTCCCTCTCGTGAGGGAAATTAGGAGCGTCCATGCTGCGTTTTGTGGATGGGAAGCAGTTTCCTGTTAGGAGCCAACTGGCGTTTCTGTAGAGACTTGTACTTCCAGGTGTGCCTTAGGTGCAGACTTGGGTTTTAAAGAGCAGCAATGTCTCCATTTCTTCACCCTGATGCTCCCTCTCCTGCTGCATCCCTGGAGGATTGTGCTGCAATTTCACCCAGAGGATGGTGTGGGAAGGGCCTGGGCAAAGTTTCTGCAGTTTGTGTTTAATTTTAAGCCCCTGCATAGGTCTCTGATGATTGCAGAGGCAGAATGTGTGTAATCGTGAGCACTTGTTGAAATGTGGAGAGTTAAACCTTGGATCTCTCTCTTTCTTGAGTGTATCTGGAAAGAAAGAGACCTTGCAGCTCTAGGACAAGTTCCTTGTTACCTCTTAGTCTCTGCGCAGTAAGATGGCATTCAATGGCCAAGTCTTCCAGAGAGATGTTAATAAGGAAAACCTGTTCATTAGTGAGCAGGAGCCTGGAGCAGGAGCTTTGCAAGGTGCTCTGCATCCTGCAACAACCTGGACCCAGCAGAATCTCTGCACTGGCCTTTTCTGCTCCATGTACATAAATCAGCCTTACTCTTGCCACGGCCTGTGGTTATTTTTAAATGGCTTTACTCTCCTACAGAGAGAAATGAAATAAAACTTCTTGCAAGATCAGATAGTGTCTTCAGCTGCAGCCCAGAGAGATCTTCTGGAAGCAGCTTATAGCAGATATGGCAGAGGGGCTGTTGGTGATACAAAAGGCCTGGTTTTAGGATGCTCTTGTAGTGAGTGACATCAGCCAAGTCCTTCCAGACCAACATTTCTGGTCTGCTCTCCAGGCTGTGGCTGTTTTCCATGTCTACATTTGTATGCTGAACACTTGGATATCAGAGTTAGTTCACAAAAGCTGGAGAAAGAAAAAAGAAGTTTATTTTTTAGGGGTGCTCGTTTAGCTTCTCACTTAACACTAAAAGTGCTTTCAGTAATGATGTCTTTTGCAGAATACGACCCTCCTGGCTACCTCTACCAAGGGGCAGATATCAACGGGCAAATGATTGAGTACACGACCTTACCGGGGACGAGCCGGGTCAATGGCAGCATCCACGGGAACTTCCTCAGCAACGGCCTCAGCAACGGCTGTCCCCACATCCATCATAAAGTTGCCAATGGTGTCAACGGGATCATGAGCGGAGGAGGAGCAGGACTGTACCCAGGGCACACCAATTCCCTGTCCAGGACACGTGTGGACTACGAACATCCCCATCACCTCGTGAACGTAAGGTCCTACACCGGGTGGGAGGCTCAGCCCAGGCCTTGGGGTTTATTCAGGGGCTGTGGAAGCAGACTTAGTTCGGGTGGGGGAATACTCATCCATTGATAACAGCCAGTTCCACTGAATTCCTTATCCCAGAGGAAGCAACTGGGCTGATATTTGTGATACAAACATCATGGTTTTCATTTGAGAATATCAGATGACAGCAAGAATTCCACTTACTCTGGGAAATCTGCCTCTACCCTCCTCCTAACAACATGTAAGCTCTGAGAATGCCTCAGTGCTGGGCTGAGATACTTTGCTTGTACATATGGTATTTCTCAATCCCCAAGTTAAATACATTTAATTATAGCTGCTTATTCTGCAGCTTTATGGATCACCCGTTTTTCCCCCACCTGTTTCAGATCTGTAACTCTGAGCAATGCTATTAATTATGGCAAAGCACGAATGGCGCAGGAGGTTCCATGGAATGAAGTGCCCCATACATCTTGAACTGCAGCAGTGCAATAACGCTGCTTTTTTTTTTCTTTCAGTCCCCTGTTTGTGACTGTTGAGACAAGCTCGGTTTTTGTTTTGAAATTGAAAATAAAATTAAAAACTAATTTCAGTCTGCGATCCAGCCTTTGTATGCTGTGGAAAAATACTTCATTTGCTGAAACGTGTCCTGTTTCCAAGAGAGAATAATGATTTCATTATTGTCTATGGAAACAGATGGCTTGCATTCAAACTTACTAAACTTACTCAAAACTGTGAACATTGCCCAGGAAAACTGAAAGAAAAAGTTCAAAAGTCTGAATAACCCATGCTGTTTCTGAAGAAAAAAAACGGGTCTATTGTTTGTGTTGGTAATTGAGCACAAGCACTTCATTTTATTGAACAACAAATTAGCACTTGCACAGTAGTTGCCACTTCAGTTGCCTCCAGTCTGAGCCCAGACCAGTCAGTTCTTCACCCCATTCTGTCCTTGGCCTACCCATGTAGCAAGAAGTGCTCACTTTTCGTTGTTTTCAAGAACAACCAAGACCCAAACTGGGGTTTTTTGGCCTGTCCAACCTCCCAGTGGGTGAAACTCTCCAAAAGTCTCCAAGCCCTCAGGGAGGGAACATTTGCAGTGTTCAAAAGCTCACCCAGGAGAAAGCCTGGGAGTTGGCATTGATGTTTTGCCCCTCATGTTTTTATTTTTTGGAGAGAAAGAAGGAAATATACTCAGGTTTTGGAGCTCCTCTGTGCCATGAGGTGTCCACCCAACGCCGCTGTCTTGCTGGGAACACGTGACGGGGTTGAGTTTTTCTTTCCCCACTCCCTGTTGTAGAAAGTTTGAGTCACACGATGTCACACGATCTCTGCCCGTGGAGAAGGGCTGGGACTGGCATGTGGGCGAGGCTACGCAGAGGAGCAGGATGTTCTGATCCTCGTTAGGTCGCTCTTTATTGTTTCAGTGATTGGGCTAAATGAGGAAGGGAGAAACTGGCCAGGATGGCAATCAAGACTTAATTAGGCATTTCCTCAGTGTACCCTATCCCTCAAAAACTTCAGGATAAGCTCTGTTTTTGCAAAAATGGGGATTACTAGAAGTTCCCTACCACTTGAACTGCCAAAAGCCAGGTGAGCGTTCCCAGCCTGGCTCCCTCCTGGAGCCCGGCGCGGAAGCCTGGCTCTGCAATTGGAGTGGCTCCCGCATCACTGTCTGCCTGGTCCCTAACAATGAGGTATGTGTTAATCTGGGCATTTCAACTGGCTTGTAATGGCCCTGTTAGCCAAAACCAACAACACAAAATCCCTCTCACCCGGAGTCATTGCTGGCTGAGGAATTACCCCATCTGTGCAAATATGAAACGGTTCAAAAATCAGTGTAGTGAAGTAAACTGATCTAATCGGAGTAATTACAGGAAAGTGGGATGGGTTTGTATGTGACATCAGCCCTCCAAATTTAATCCTCTGTCTCCCTAAACAAGCCTTGTGTGCTAATGAACAGCAATTCACTTTCGTGTCTGTCATCAGCGTTAAAAATAAATGTATTTACAGTGTGTTTATTAAATTAAACCTCAGCATATTAAGCTGAAAACAGACCAGGGAAATGACCACATACTTGTCTAAGCTGCAGTTATTTACTTTTCCCTGACACACACACTGGCAAAACCCTCCCCTGGCCTCTGGACAATCGCTCAGTGTTGCCATGCCACGTACAGCCCGGAGCAGGGCATCGATAACGTGATCGGAGCAGGGAAACTGAGTCAAAAAGCTCTTGGGTGTTCAAATGGTGATTTGATTTCTGATTATTTGTTATCAATCCTTCCTGCTGCAGGGTGGTGGGGTGTACACGACAGTGCCACAGGCTGACCCCTCGGAGTGCATCAGCTGCCGGAATTGTCGGAACAGCAATAACGCTGCAATAACCTGCACGGAGGCACAACTTGCCCGGAGAGCAGCCCTCGCTCTGTGTGCTGGGGTGGAGCTGGGGCTGGCAAAAGCTGAGAGCTGGAGTCCTGGCTGGCACGAGGAGCTCCGTGGATGACCTGGAGAGCAGTTGAGGATTGTCCATAGGATAGAATAAAACAAGTTGTGAAACCCCCAGAGCTCACTTTGCTCCTCAGATGCTCTCTAGGAAGTGAGGCAGGTTGGGCACTGGATTTTTAAAAAATCCTTATTTCCTGTGTTTTCTTCGGTTCTGAGATAACAAAATCATTCCATATGGAGCTTGTCAAATCGGATTTAATTGGTCTTCTATATTTTACACTTCCTGACATTCCCCTAAGAACACTGACCAACTTGCCCCTTTGCCTTCACAATGCTGTTCTTTGTAAAACGTGGGATTTGAAGTTCTTGAGGCCTTCAGGAGGAGCTTGACCGGCCATTGTCAGAGTGGGATACATTTTTTTGGTGAGAAAAACGATTCTTGTGTAGAATAAGGGAAAATCTGTCTTCTGCGTTGTAGCTGGGAGTCAGAAACCTAATAAAAATTGTTAAGTTTTTCACTTTTGGAATTATTATCCTCCTAGGCTTCTGACTAAATCTCTGGTTATTTTAATGATTATAAATACGATCGAAAGTCAGACAAGCTGGGCTGCTCTGACTGGTAGGTTGTGAGCTTTTTTTCACTCATACTTTGAGTGAAGAAATAATAATAATAATAATTTTTTGTATTGCCAAAACCTTCAGCTGCCTTTAGGTGTGCATCTGGATGAGTTGAAATTAATCATAGAATCATTGAATATTCTGAGTTGGGCCCACAAGCGTCATCGAGTCCAACCCGTGTTGAACAATAAAGCTGTTGTTGAACGCAAAAAACACATTCACTTCATTTTCATGGGTTTTCTTTTTAAAATATAGGCTTTGAATCCATCTTCCTTCCGTAAATGTGTGCATGACTGTAATGCTGACAAGCTGCTGCTTGCAGGTGGAGCTGGGCACGCCTTGCCTGGACCAGTGTCCCTGGCAGGTCTGAGGAAAGCCCAATACATTCCCTCACAGAACAGTGCTGTGCTTTCAATGTGCTTTCAAGCAGGCTGTGCAGCAGCTCTCACCAGGATGTCTGAGACTCGTGGTAATTTGGAGTGTGCCATATGTGTTACTCTGTAATTAAGAGCTTGCTTCCAGTTTTAAACGCATTTAATTTTTTATTTGCTCTTTTTTTGCCCTAAGAAAGCGAGGGAAAGAGTTCCATCCTCTGCAACTGCACTGCTCCTCCCAGACGGGTCATCAGCAGGGCCTGAACTTTGAGTTTTCACAGCCCCATTCTATATTTGACTGCTTGATAGAGAAACAAGTTGTCCCTTACAGCTGCCTTGCCCCGGAGGGGATCATTAACCTCGGTTTGGCAGGAGAGTGCACAGCCGGGGCCGCTCCATTCCTGTCCTGGCGCTGGGGGAATGGGAAGAGGACATGGGAGAGGGGAATGGAGAGGACCAGAATGTGCCTCAGCATTACACCAGGGAGCTGGGTGTATGGCCAGGGCGAGGAGGAGGAAGAGGAAGGCCTGGTGGGTTAGTGCAGTCAGCTCAGTGGGTTTTGGCAAGTGGGAATTTGGCGCTGGAGCCTTTTCCCCATTTTGTTCAACCTCATTGCACAGGTGAGGGCTGTTCCCACAGCCCGGTCTCTGTTGGTGGAAGGAGAACCTGTTCCCTGTCCCACCCTGGAATCATTGTGTGCTGAAATCATGCAGTTCCCTCTGCACCCCCCGTGGCAGCAGGGGAAGGGAGGTTCAGGTGGACACGCCTCTGGCAGGGTGAGGTCTCCAGGTGAGGAGTGTGGCCTTGGTGCCACAAATTCCTCACTGACCCATTTCCACTGCATGCCTGGAGCTGTTGCTGGTTTGGGGTGAATTTAGCAGTTATGAGCATTGTGACCACGTGCAAATGAATCCTAAAGGTTCAGCATTATTTCATAGCTGTTTTCAGCAATAGCCATCTCAGAGCAGGTTTTATTATTCCAGTGCTAAAATCCCTGAGTCTTCTGTTTAAATTAGCACTTTATCCCTCATAACTGCTCATGGAGCCTTGCCAGAGGGAGAAGCTGCTGAAAACTAGAGACCTGCTTTGCTATTGTGGACAAAGCCTGTGGTTGACAGGATTGAGAATTGATCTTTTTTCTTCTCTTGTGCCTTTGTGCTAAAGCTCTCAAGATACCTGATGTTTGCAGAGGAATTTACACTTCTGCAGGTCTCTCTCCTTTGCCAGTTCACTGTGTTTGGATCAGAAATCTAAAATGCACAATTCAAATGTAGGAGCATCAGTTTGTTTTCCCAGCTTTTTAGTCTAAATTATTATTTGTTTAGATTATAGTTTGGTAGGGTTTCAGTATTCAGAATTGATAGAAAATGTGTTTTCCACAGCAGGGATTTTACATCGCTCTTCCTGCACACTCTGCTTTGGATATCCCCATGGCTAGTTTCCATCAAAATGTGGTTATTGAAGCTTAAAAAGCTGAACTGCTGTGTTGAAACATCCTTCAAGCCCTTACAATAATACAGAGAACTCCACTGACCTCTGTATCTTTAAGAAGAAACCCCCAGAAACATGCAAACCCAAACATTTAGATGGGTTTCTCTGAGCCTTTTTTTCTAAATAATAAGTGAGTGCAGTCAAAACCTCTGCGGAGAGAAAGGCAAGCTAATAAATGGATTTGTTTGAGGACCAGATGTGTTTCATGTGGATTCTCCAGTGGCTTCTGTGGTATTTTGGTACTTGGAATAATGATTTTGGAGGCAGTTACAGGAGGAGAAGGACAAAATAGGAGAGTGAAGGTTGAAGCTTGGTGCTGCTCCATCCTCACAGCTTTTGGGAGGGGAGCAGGCTCCAAAGGGAACCCATTTGTCCTTTTCTGGCTTTGCAGGTGAAGCATCTGCCAGAGGGGAAGCTCACTACAGCTCCTCCTCTGACAAGTTTATTTGTGTTGCTCTTGGATATTTTGTTGTTCTTTCGGTTCTGGCAATATTGATCCCAGGTTTTGATCAGGTTTCAGCTATGAACTGAGCCTCTAGGCAGGGCTGTAGGACAGGTCCCTCCAGTGTGACAGTTTTTGTTACTGCCATGACTTTTTTAATGGCATGAAAGTGGTTTCTGGGACTTGGGCAGGACTTAAATGAGATTACCAAGCTTAATATGTGCTGCTTTTAAATCCTTCTGAGCTCAGGTCAGCTCTGCTGGCTGCTGCCCTGGCACTGCTGGTGTCCCAGTCCACCTTTCCTCTTTTTCCAGCAATTTTTCATCCACTCTGCTCTGTTTTGGGCCAGAATCAGTCTGGAGCAGCACACGGCACTGCTTGCTGAGCCCGTGATCAAATTTTGTATTTCCAAATGCCAGCCTTAAGCAGCCCCAGGGATAATAAATAGCAAGTGCACTGGGCTGATCCCTGTGAGCAAAGCAGGTAAGGGATGGATTTACACCTGGTAGGAAAAAAAGAGAAGGAGGATGCTCAGAGTTGTGTCTGCACCGGCTCATAAAGACCTGAAGCCTGTTCAGCTTTCCCAGGAGAGTTTTGGAGTGTCACTGGAGAGTGTGAACGCTCTCCATCCTTATTTCCATGCCTTTTTCTGCAGATCCATCTCTGTCCTGCTCCTCATAACAGGGAGCATTTTGGTGTGTAGTTTCTCAAAGTTTGTGGCGGCTGTACAAGTGAACCTTTTGCTTTTGGGGTAGTTAGGGCTTTCTTACGTGGGAATTGTTTATATAAATGTTCCCTGAGGCCACATTGTTCATGGGGCTGCAAGCACTGAGGTGTTTTCCCTCATGCCACAATGTGTGTCAGTCCTGCTCCTTTTTGTTTAAAGCTTAAATACCTCAGCTGTAACAGTTGGTTCAGCACTTCAGTTCCACAGCTTTGCACAGATATTACAGGGCCACAGTCTGACTTACACAGCGGGGGGGGGTGGTTAAATTTGTTATATTGCATCTATTTTTCTAATTTGCATTCACTCCAATAACACTTAGTATTTATTTTCTAAGGTACTTGAGTTTGCTGCTTGGGTTTCAAATTTGAGCTCTTTATCTTGGCAGTGAAAACATGTTTTAGGGAGTTGCTTTGATGGAGAAGTGGACTCACAAGTCAGGTCATTGGGTCTCAATCGATGCGGGAAGGAACTGAGCGTGTTTTGAATGTTTTCAGCTGTCTGCTGGGAGAAAAAAACCCCACTCAGTCCTTTTCTTAATGTCAGAATCGCTCCACAAATATATTTAAAACCGATTTGACAAATGCTCTGATTGTTGACATGATAAAGCACTTAAAAGTTGCATTTTCTCACGAAAAAGAGGGCGAAGAAGCCACTCTGAGTAACTTTGGCCTCCGTCCCTCCCGCAGGTGTTTCACCAAAACCAACGGCACTTTCAGCAGCAGCGCGCTGCCCGTGGTGCCCCTCGGAGCCCCTTTCCAGCAGGATGGTGTGGAGATGAAGCCCCTGAGCCCCCACGTCATGGTGGCCATGTGCCTGGCCTCGGCCACCCCCGAGTGCAGCGCCCGGCTGGAGGAGGACGGCGGGGAGAGCACGGAGCAGCCCCCGGGACAGCACCCCTGCTGTCGGGAAGGCATGAGCCAGCTCTCCATGGATTGCATGGACGGTGAGGCATCCCTCACCTGGCTGAGAAGCTGGGAATATTCTGTAGGACACCTGTAGGGAGCTTAATTTACTGTGGGGAAGGTGGTAATTAAACCCTTGTAAGAGCAGGCTTCGAGGAAGGTGGAGCGTCCCGCCTTTCCCATCGTGGAAAGCGGGAGCAGTGCTGCTCCAGAGCCTGGTCCTGTCACACCCTTGTGATTGATGCCTCTAAAAAGGGCTCGTGGAGCACATAAGGAGGCTGTGACTGACGGGTGCTGCACTCACAGCCCACCCACTGACACACAGGCATTCCAGAGCCATCCTGGAGGCAGGAGCAGGCGCAGGGAGGGAGCTGGGCTGAGCTCCTCGGTGTGAGCTGTTCAATACTGGGGGCTGTGTTGGGATAGAACCTAAGCCCTGTGTTTGTGCCTGGTATGGTGGGAATGACCCTGAGCCCAAAGAGCATCACCCGCTGGAATTAAGAGTTTTTGGGGCATGTGGGTCTGTTGAGCTGGGAGAGAATCTCCTGAAAAGCCCGACACCACCACCCGCCCTGCTCTTGCTTTGCAGGCGGCAGCTGCGTGCACTCGGAAACGTCGAACCACATTCTGAGTTGGAGTCCCCTCATTCTTCAGCCTCTTTCCAAGGACTGTAAGGAAAAACCAGGATGGAGTTCATCCGGAGTCACCCTAAATGGTTCTGGGGACCTTTGTCAGCTCCAGCTGCGGGAAACCTGAGGAAGTGACCGTTGTCCCCACTTAACGCCAGGAACTGCACCGCAGCGTCGCTGAAAGAGAGTCACGGGGGGATGTTAATTATAACAGAGAGAGTCACTATTTATTTTTTGTAGTAGTGTCATATGAATGTATCTTGGTTTCAAAATGGTTGCCTTTTTATATTATTTATGCCTTGAAATCCCTTTTTTGTTGGGTTTTTTTTTCTTCCTTCCCCCACACACCACAAAACTAGCCTGGTTATGTGTATAAAAAAAGAATTGTAATAATATAAAGAATGAGGATGGGAAATGTGAAGTGTGTTTCCGTGGCAATTTACCAGCAGTACAAGCGCTTCTGAGGTGCCCAAGAGAGGGATTTAAGCAGGTCTGAAATGACCAACAGCTGCCACCTCCCTGGCAGCTCAGTGACATGGCACTTGAACCCTCCTTTCCATGAACACCTCCTGGCCTTTTTCGGTTTCTCTGGGAAGATCCCAATGAGGAAATGAGAAGATGAATAAGAAAAATGAGCCTCAGTTGAATCTCTCCTGTGCAGCTTGAAACAGAACTTGAGTCAGTGACTGTGTCTTTAGGTGCTCAATAACCCTTCTATCTGCAGAAGTCCAGGTGGAAATCCAGCCTGTCACTCTCCCACTCACAGAAGACAAAATCCAGTTCGACTCTTGGTTTGAGGGATTAGTAACAGCTTGGATAGCTCTGAAATGAAACCAGTCATGGCAAAGCAGCTCCCACCAGCCCTGGGCACGGCTGTCAGGAACCCACCCGTCCCAGACACCGCATGATGGAGGTGCTGCAACCTTAACTGCAGAGCTTGGGTGGGTGTTTCAATTTTTCCTTTCCAGATTTAATCCCAGTAAATAATCCCAGTGCTTACCATGAGCTCTCCCCAAAGCCTTCTCTTCTATTGCATTAACTGTAGTTATATTTATTTTTTTGCCTTTTTCTTTTTTAGGGTTGTGCCACCTTCCAGCTAGAGCTGCCTTATTCCACAGTTCTCTACACACCATGGACTTCACACCCGTGGGCTTTGGCTGCCACGTACCCCGGAGCCACCACAGATCTCCCTCCTCTCTTTTTGTTTATCTCATCCTCACAGCCTGGATTCTCCCTTCGCAGGACCTGCTGCAAGGCTTTCCCCTTTTCCAACTGAGATTGGCAGGCGAGTGGTTGGGGTTTACCTCTGGCTGCTTCGTTTTCCCCAAACACTGAAATTTAACCATGGTTTTAAACAACCTTGCTTAAATCTCCCCTGTATTGTGGGTGTGTCAGATAAAGACGCTCTGTTTTCCAGAGAAGCTGTAATATCCCTTTGGAATGTGATGTGTTTGGAAATGATGGTTTTGCAGGGGCTTTGGGAAGGGTTTGTATTTCTGGGGGTGGTTTGATAAAGGAATCGATGCTGCTTTATGGCTGGTGTGGGGATTGGTACTCTGGGCACTGATCAAGGTCGGTTCGTGTCACTTGATACTTCCCAATGGGTTATTATTAACCAAATACAGGAGGAAAAACCAAATACAGGAGGAGATGGCCCAAAGTGCCCTTGTTTCCACACACACCAGAAGATGAGGACTCAGGAAAGCCTGATGCTTCCCTTCGTGCTTGCACCAATGCAGGGAAAAACCATCTCCAGTCACTCTTTGTAACCTCCTGCGCTTTGGCCTGAAAGTGGGGAGTTTGGGGTGAAGATGAGGCCCCTTCCCACAAAAAAGCTTTGTGGCTGTTTTTGCACTACAAAAAACTCAGCACAATCCCAAAGCAGCATCCCCAGTCGATGCCAGCCCTGGGACTGAGAGCGGTGCTTCAGCACTCGGGCTTTTTTTCTGCCATCGGTGAGAAACTATTTATTGTAGCCTAAATATTTATTTTAGCTCCAGCAGTAACTGCAGGCCCGAGGCTGAGCCGGAGGGGCTTTCGCCGGGTGCCGCATTTGGAGCCAGCTGCCTCCCAGCCTGCCGCGGCACAGGTGGGTGCTGCCGTCCCGTGGTGTGGAGGAGAGGGGGGAAAGGAAAATAAAGAGGAAAAGCCGGAGCGGTCACGGTGTCGCTGTCACGGTGATGGTGACATCAACTGGTGGGTCGTCGGTGGTGCCCGGTGCTGCCGAGAGCGGCTCTGCAAGGGATGGGGGAGCCCAGGTGCCACCAGGTGGGTGCTGGGTCAGCAGGGCAGGTGGCTCAGCCCTCAGCTCGTCCCAGGGTGTGGTACCTGCTGCTGTGCTGGGGGTGGACGAATCTCCCTGTGCTGGTGCTGCTTGGGCACCTGCTGCCGTGCTGGGGGCAGACGAGTCTCCCTGTGCTGGCACTGCTTCCTCCTCCCCGCCTGTGGCTGCTTCAGCATCGTCCGCCGTGCCCACGGGCTCCTGGGCGCCAGGACCAGCCCTGGGGGCACACGCGGGGTCTCGCTGGTGCCCGGGCACGGGAGCAGCGGGGCAGAGGGATTTGGGCACTCACGCGCGGAAGAGCAGGTCGTGCAGCCCTGGGGAGACAGATGGGTGTGAGGTGTGGGTGTCGGGGGTCGAGCTGTGGCCCCCGCTGAGCCCCCCGGCCCTGGCACTCACGTGGGAGGGTCTCCCGGTGGCGGGCGATGCAGTGCACGGCCAGGAGTGATGCTGCGGTGGCCACCAGCATCCCTGCCACCGCCGCCCCCGTCACCGCCGGGTAGGCCTCGAAGGGAGGCTCGGCTGGAAGAGAGCAGAGGGAACTTGGTAGGCAGCAGGGACGGGCAGAGCCCAGAACGGCGGGGGAATGTGCGAGCCTGTGCCTGAAACCTGCCGACGGCTGCTCACACTCGGCTCCTCAGCTCCATCGGGATGGAAACGCCGCCCTTCTCCACTCAACCCTTGCTCTGCCCCCACGGAGCAGCAGCCCCTGCCCACTTCACCTGGCGTCTGCACCTCGGAGGGGTGCCCGGCCGTGCGGTGGTTGACGGCCAGGACGCGGAAAGCATAGAGCACCGCGGGGTCCAGCCCCCCCAGGCGCCGGTCGCGGGAGTGCGGCTCGATGTCGCCGGCGGCTGTTTCCCAGGGGCTGGGGGTCTCCCGGAGGGGCTTCTTGGTCTGGCGCCGCTGCACCACGAAGCCGGTGAGGTTGCCGGCGCCCTGCGTCCGCCACTCCAGCCGCACCTCGGTGCGCGCCCGCGTGTACCGCAGCTTGCTGATGGTGACGTTAGGGGGGGCCGGGTACCCTGCGGCGAGACGGCACCCGGCAGGAGGGGCTTGACGCCCCCAGCCCACCCTTGATGCCCCCAGCCCGGCCTTGCCCCTCCCAGGACTCACGGTCCACGCGGAGGCGGACGGGGAGGCTGGCAGTGCCCACGGCATTGGTGGCGGTGCAGCGGTAGATCCCACTGTCCCCCGGCCACTCAGCATCCCGGACGGTGAGGTTGACCCACTCTTCTCCCTGCTCCAGCCGGTACTTGGCCAGCCCCGGTGTCACCTCCCGCTCCTTGGGGTCGTACCAAGCCACTGTGGCACCGAGATTGGCGTTGCTGCCACGTTGCCGGCACGCGAGCTGCGCCTCGCCGCCCTCCAGCACCGCCACCTCGCCCTCCACCTCCAGCTCGGGGACCTCTACTCGGCGACAAGGGGTGACAGTACCGGCAGGGACGTGCCACCCCAGCGTGGCACGGCGGGGGGACCGGGGACGGGGGCAGCTTACCCACCCGCNCCTTCCCCAGCCGCAGGCGGCACTCGGCGGCAGCGGCCCGCAGCGGGTGGGCGGCCGCGCAGACGAACTCCCGGCCCCCCAGGCTGCCCTCGGTGCTCAGCACCAGGACGGCGGTGGAGGGTGCGGGGTCGCCCAAGGCCCGGCCCCCGCTGTCCCGCCAGCGCAGGGTGACGAGCGGCGTGCCCCCCTCCCAGCGGCACCGCAGCATCACGTACTCGTCACCCTTGGTGGCCGCCGCCGCGCAGGTGGGGCTGCCAGACGGGACCCCTGTGGGATGGAGCGGGGTCAGGGCGGGGGGCACTGCCCCGCTGTGCCAAAGCACCCCCAGAAAGGAGACACCCCCCCTCGGGGCGTGGCGGGGTTGGCAATCCCGGCTATGCCACGGCGTCTCCCGTTTTGGAGGGAGTTGGAGGTGCTGGAGGTTCCAGGAAAGGCAGCAGCACCCTGGAGTGCCCACCCCGTGGTGTGGCCATGGCACGGGGTCAGTGCAGCTCTGCTGTGACACCAGGCGGTCAGAAAGGGGGCTGGGGGGCAGATGGGCCCATTGGCACTCACACAGGGTGGTCCCACACGCAGCCCCCTGTGGCAACGCGGGGTGGGAGGCCAGGCAGGAGAAGGAGCTGCCGTTCCTGGTGGCTGCCCCTGACTGGATCCTGGTGGCCATGGAAAAACTGGTGCCCATCAACTCCTCTTCCTCCACCTCCTCCTCCTCCTCCTCCTGGGGGCCCACCCAGCGCAGCCGGGCCAGGGGGAAGCCCCCCAGCCAGCGGCACCGCAGGGCCACATCCCGCTGGTCACCGGAGGCCAGGGCAGAGCAGCTGGGGCTCCCGGCTGGTGGATCTGCAGGAGACCATCGGCACTGGGGGACAGTGTGGGTTCCTCCCCCCACCTCAAATTGCCCCTCATACCCACATCCTCACCAGGGAGCTGTGCTGGTCCATCTCACCCTGTGGGGACCTACCGGCCCCCCCAGGGGGTTACTTACAGTAGACAGTGAGGACGATGGTGGCCTGGGTGCGGGTCTGGAGGTGGCTGTTCTCGGCCAGGCAGGTGTACGTGCCCGCCTGGGCACGGGCGATGGCAGTGATGACGTAGGTCTGGCCAACGTGCACCTGGGAGCCGTTGTGCAGCCAGACGTAGCGGCTGGGGGGGTTCGAGGGGGCCAGGCAGCTCAGCACCACGTCCTCCCGCTCGCCCGCCGAGAAGCCCCCCTGCTCTGGGGAGAAGGGCTCCACACGGATGGCCGGCTCATCGGGGCCATCTGTGGGGACACGGGGCCCTTTAGGCAGAGACACCCCCGCAGAGGGGACACAGCCCTCGCTGGGGCTTCCTCCCACTGGTGGGAAGCAGGGTGGGAAAGGCCCCTCAGAAAGGGTGCACCACGGGGGCTGTGAGCACACCGTGATGCGCAGTGGCCACAGATGCATCGTGGTGGCAGCGCACACGGTGGCCATGGTGGCCAGAGAGGCATTTTGCTGGTGGGGGTGTATGATGGCCATGAATACGTCAAAGCAACAACAAGCCATACCATGGTGGCCACAGAGACATAGTGGTGGCCACGGAGGCATCACGGTGGCAGGATACCTGATGTCCATGGATGTTCCATGATAGCTATGGACATACCATGGTGGCAGGGTGCTTAGTGGCCATGGACAAACCACGGAGACATTGTGGTGGCCACAGACATGCCATGGATGTCACCAGCCCCGAAGATGCCCCCCCAGCTGGTGGCACCCTGGGCACTCACAGACGATGTCCAGGTAGACGGGGTCGCTGGTGTGGTTGTTGACCTCGTTGCGCACGGTGCAGACGTACCAGCCCGTGTGGCTGCGGTTGGCAGGTGTCAGCTGCAGTTCTGCCCTGGAGCCCCCCAGCCCCGCAGGGGTCACTGAGGGACCCCCCCGGGGCTCCTGGTGCTGCCAGGAGAAGCTCAGCGGCTCCGTCCCCTCCCGCACAGTGCACGTCAGGGCCACCGCTGCCCCCTCCGCTGCCGCCGCCGCCGTCGGCCGCACGAAGGGCTTGGAGACGGGCACTGGGGGCACCGAGTGTGAGCAGCCCCCACAGACATCAGAACACCCCAGGGCCCGCCCATCTCCCCTGGCCCAGATGGATTGTTTGGCTAGTGAGGTGCTATAGCGGCCAGTAGAATGGCTAGTGAGGACACCTGCAGGCTAGTGAGGGGCACCCTGGCTGTGGGCACGGGTACTAGCTAGGGTAGCTACTGGGACCAGTTTGGGGTGGTGGGATGCTCAGGTGGCCAGGGCAAGGAAATGAGGGTGGCTAGTGGGCTGCTATGTTGGCTAGTAGGGGGCTACACTAGTTGGAGGCAAGGGAGGTTTGCTGGCCAATGGCGTGCTGTGCTGGCTAGTGGGGCCCTGGGTTGGCAGAAGAGTGCGATGTCGGCTGGTGTTGAGCTACCTTGGCTGGTGGGATGCTATATTGGCTAGCAGTGTGCTATGCTGGCTAGCAGGATGCTTTGCTGGCTAGTGGCAGACTATGTTGGCAAGGTGGGTACTCCGCTAACTAGTGGGGTGCTTTGCTGGTGAATGGGGTGCTACAGCTGCTAGTGAACCACCATGTTGGCTAGTGGGACTCTGCATTGGCTAGTGAGGCACTCTGCTGGCCTGTTCTATGCTTTATTCGCTTGTGGAGCCCTTTCTTGGCTAGGGGAGTGTTTTGTTGGCCACTGGACGGCTCTGCCGGCTACTGGGCAAGGCCCTGCTTGACCACAGTCTAGGGGAGTGTGATGCTGGCTGCTGCTGGCCAGCAGGGCCCCCCAGATTGGCCACAGCCAGGGACTTACCCAGGACGCGCAGGAGGACGGCGGCATAGCCCACACGGAGCCGGCCCCGCTCCGGGAAGAGCCCTTGGCAGAGGAAGCGGCCCTGGGCGGCCACACGCAGCTCCCGCAGCTCCAGCGTCCCGTTGCGCAGCGTCACCCGGCCCAGCATCCCCGTGCCGGGGGCCATGGCCACGTCTCTGCCCGAGCCCACGGCCACGGCCCGTGGGAGCCCCTCTCCCCGTGGCGTGAAGCTCCAGAAGACCACGGCCGGCGGGGCCGCGGCCGGGGGCCCACAGCTCAGCTCCACCGCCC
>VZRR01013119.1:49066-71615 GCA_013398015.1 Oreocharis arfaki | reverse complement strand
CGTGTCCCCCACTCCACCCATTCTGACACCCCCACATCCCCGTCCCCACCCTGCTGCCATCCCCCCAGCTCTGATACCTCCACCCCTGTCCCCACACGTCCCCCAGCGTCCCCGTGCCCACCTGAGGCCGATGGCCAGGCTGCGCATGGCGGCCCCGCAGCCGGTGCCGCGGGGGTTGAAGGGGATGCGATAGCCCTCGGGCTCCCCTGGCCGCAGCTGCGAGGTGCCTGGGAGGACACGGGGGGCGTGAGGCTCCCTGAGCCCCCTGCCTGTCCCCACATCCTCGGGCCCTGCTCACCTAGGATGCTGCTGGGTCCGGGCTTGCGTCCCTCCATGTCCCCCATGGCGGCCACGTAGCGCCGGGCCAGCTCCTGCAGGAGGGCTTCCCCCTCCAGGCCTGTGCAGGGGCGAGAAGACCCTCCTGGGTTACCCAGGCTGGCAGGGGGAGGCCCCGTGCACCCCCGAAAAATGAAGGGGAAGAAGAAGACCCCCATTGCACCACCCCCCAAAAATGTGGGGAAAGGGAACGCTGCCCCACAGACACCCCCAGAGGGGAAGCAGGACAAGTTTCGTGGAGAAATGGGGAATCCTCCTGAGCACTTCAAATTGAGTGAGAAAGGGGTACCCTGCCAGGTTCCCAAAGTGGGAGGGGGAAATGTCCCTGTCTCCAGCACCCAGTATGGGAGGAAAAGGCACATAAATGAGGAAAAGCACACAGACACACAGACACGAACTGCCCACGCCAACCCCGCCCAGAGGAAACGAGGATACACATCCCCCAAGCCTCACTGGAAACCCCTAAATGTGTGTGGGGAAGAAGCAGAATTAAGATGCCCCAAAGCTCCCTCCAGAGCTGGACAGGCCCCCCCAAAGCCCCTCCAGCAACCCTCCAGCCTGAGTCAGGGGTATAACGGGGACCTCCCCAACATATCCCAGGGCTGTAAGGGGACACCCCGCCGCACCCCCAGACACCCACCCACCACGCAGCCCACGGGACAGAACAGGGACCCACTAAGGGATATAACGAGGACACCCCCCTCCAGTGCCAGCCTGGGGTACAACGGGAACCCCAAGCCCAGGGACCCCTCCGTTGTGTCGGTGGGGTGTCACGGAGTCCCCCCACCTGTGGCCAGGCCCTCGGCGGTGGCGAGGTGCAGGACGGTGTCGTCGCTGACGGGCCACTCGGGGGGCTCCAGGCTGATGGCTGCCAGCCCGCCCAGCTCGGCCAGCTCGGCGTGGATCTGGGGGCCTGAGGTGCAGTATTCCCAGCGGCCTGCCCGGTACCCCAGCGCGTCCCCCACCCCGCTCAGCACCATGGCGGCCTCGTAGCTTTCCACCGAGGGCACCCTGGGGGAACAGAGGGTTCAGGGGGGTGCCGGCGGCGGGGCGGCCCTGGGCACCCCGGTGCACTCACGTCTCCTCCATGGTGGAGCAGCTGGGGACGCCTGTCAGGCTCAGGGCATGGGGCCAGTGCTGGCCAGCGGCCCTTAAGGGGACCAGAACACCCCAGGGATGTGGGGTACAGGGCTGCTGCCCCCACAGAGAGGGGGAGAAGCAGGGAGGGACTCCGGGGCACCTTGGGTGGGGGAGGCAGAGGGAAAGAGAGGCTCCAAGGGGCCCCAAAGAACATAAAGGGGGTCTGGGGGGCTCTGAGGGGCAGCTAGAGAGGCTGCAGCTACGGAGGCAGGTGGAGGTGGTCTGTACCCAAAGGGGGCTTGAGTGGGCATGGAGAAACCTGGGGGACACCCCAAGGGGCCTGGGGGACATTCAGAGGGGAATCAGGGATACCCCAGAGGGGCAGGGAGGCACCAAAAGGGGCACCCAGGCACAGGCTGGGGCTAGGGCTTCCGAAGCCCCCCTGTCAGGGACTAAAGCCTCTTCTTTAGGATTCAGTCTGAAGCCTGGTGGTCTCAAAGCTTATTTTAAGCCCCCAAAGACCTCTTTTTAGGGGCAAAGCCTTAATTTGTGGCAACAAAGCATCCTTTGAGGGCACAAAACCTAACTTCAGGGTTCAAACTCTCTTATTTTCAAAGCTCAATTTTTAGGGCCCCAAGCCCTCTTTTTAAGACCCAAACCCGCTTTTGGAGGGTCCAAAGCCGCCTTTTACCACTCGAAGCTTCCACTGGAGTGCCTGAAGCCCTCTAGTCAGCACCAAAGCTTCACTTCTTGCAGCCAGAGAGGTTCACCTCCATTGCAGGGTCCACAAGGTCATTTATTATTAATTTTTTTCATGCCTAAAGCCTCTGGTTTTGGGCCAAAATCCTAATTTTTGGGCTCCCAACCTCTCTTTTATTACCTGTTTTTTTTCAGGGCACAGAGTTTTATCTGTTGGGTCCAAACCCTCATTTGTCAGACAGAAGTCCTGCTTAGGCTACAAACCTACATTGAGATGGTCCTAAACGTCGTGTTTCCTTTCCAAAGTCTTAGTTTTGCTTTCCTAACCAGCTCTTTTTAGGCTACAAAGTCTCATTTTTAGTGTCTGAGGAATCTGTTTCAGTTCACAAATTCTCTTTTTGTGAGTTCCAAGCAGGGTTTTTCCTCTCCAAAGCCTTCTTTTCAGGCAATCTGGCTCTTGTCCCAGTTTGAAAAAAAAAAACCCCAAACAACCAAACCCCTGTTCTTTCTTGCTTGGTCACACTCTAGAAAAATTGAAGTGCCACCTCAGACAGGGTTTGGTTCTGAAGGCAGGTTTACTGTTTGAATCGTAACCTCCAGGTTGAGGATCACGAAATAACAGAATTTTCAATAATTGGTGAAACCAGGAGGGGCACCAGCAAAACTCCCACACTGGGCTTCTGGAGGGCAGAGCTCGGCCTTTTCAAGAAGCTGATTTGGACAGTTCCTTGGGAAACAGCCCTTAAAAACAAAGGGGTCCAGGAAAGATGGACGTGCTTCAAGAAAGAAATCTTGAAGGCGCAGCAGCAGGCTGTCCCTAAGTGCCAAAAGATGAGCTGTCGGGGAAGATAACTCGAGGATGAGCAGGGAACTTCTGAAGGAGCTTCTGTTCTTCATGTCCAAGCCTCATTGTGGACGAGTGACCAGCTGGCCGAGCTGGCCGAGTTTCTGCAGTGTCTCCCTGAGTGCAGCACTCAGAGGAGAGTCAGGGTACTCTGCTGGTGCCCTTTGTGCAAGCTGGTCCCTACTAGGGACACTTTTGGTGCTTCCTGCACTCCTCTTCTTCCTCTCTGGCATTGCAGAAGTCACATCACCCGCTCCTCCCTCATCCAGGCTGACAATCTGCCCTTGTCACCGCGAGTCCCCTGGCCTCAGCACCACTCCTCCTGGTATGGTGTGCTCTGCCAGCTTGGTGAATGTTCTCTCTGCCCCAGCATCCAGACCATTAGTTAAGACATTAAACAGGATCAGTCCCTGACCCTTGAGAGACACTGTTTGTTCCTGGCTCCGTACTTGTCTTGCTGCTGGGCAGCACTCTGGCCTGGCCATCCAGCCCTTTCCAGTCGCTATTGGCACATCCAGCCCATGTCCCTTCGAGTCTGCAGCTGGGGTTGCAAGACGAAGCCAAAGAGAAAGAGGAAGAAGAGCCAGGGGGGCCAATTGTCTTCCTTTAATAGTTAAGGTGGTGCATACCTCCTACATAGACTGAAGTTTTTGAGCTGTTTTGTTCATGCGTGCACAGCCAGCTCTTTTGGCCCTTGTCTAGGAAGTGAGCATGAGTGTCAAACCAGAGCAGGAATGTGGCTCAGAACAGTGCTGCCCCACCTCTGCAGGACTGTCTCCTCCAGTGACCTTTCCTGTTTTAAGAGTCAGAATGTTTGAGACGAAACATAGGTCTGGTCCTCCACAGGCCAACACAGGGTTTTAATTCTGGCTTTGGCTTTTCCTCCTGTTGATTCCAAACAGGTCAGGTTTTGTTCCTTTCACATGCTGTGCTCCTGCATCATCCGGGCTGAGAGTCTGCCCTCATCATGCTGTGTTTGTCTGACGTGCACCTCTGGGATGCTCACACCTCCTCACTGGCTGGTAAGAGTTCGTGGTCTCCACAGCCTGGCTCCAGAGATGATAGTCCTGCCATGAGGATTTGTCCAGCTCCCTCTGAACCGGCAAGGTTTGCACCCAGGCAAGACTTGGTACCGGTGCCTGCTGGCAGATCCTGTTGGAGGGCCCTGGAGCTGTGGCATCCCTGGGAGCACGGTCATGGCCTAAAGGACTGGTTCTCTTCCTCCTCCTTCCTGTTAAGGTGCCGTAGTTGGTGCTGTTCACCATCCAGCTGCAGAGATGATTGCCCCAGTGTGGGGACCTGCTCCGGGCCCTCTCCCTGGCATGGTTCCTCTGACTGTGCATCACCCTAACCCTGCCAGGCAGACCTTGTGCTGCTGAGGAACCTGCCTGCTGGCGGCTGGCCCCTCCCTGGCTGGGCATGGGATGGGCATGTGATGGTGCTGCTGAGGAAGCTGCCATTTCTCTCATTTTCAAATCCGAGCACCTGGAGGAAAAAAGAGTTATCTCTGCTTCAGGCATTCCTTGTAGACTCCTCTGGGATTCAGTCGTTTTGTTGGAGCAACAGAGAGAAGACTTCGCCAAGGTCACCAATGGTAGGTTTAACTAGGGTCTTCCCACCAGGTCTGCCACTGCCAGAGAGAGTCCTCATCTTTTTACCCCCTCTGGCCTCCACTTCACAGAATCTGGATGAAAGAAATCTCATTCCACCCCCCCCTGCCATGGCCAGGGACACCTTCCACTGTCCCAGGTTCCTCCAAGCCCCATTCAGCCTGGCCTTGGACACTTCCAGGGATGGGGCAGCCACAGCTTCTCTGGGCACCCTGTGCCAGGGCCTCCCCACCCTCACAGTTAAGAATTTCTGCCTGATATCTGATCTAAATCTTCCCTCTTTCACTTTAAAATCATTCCCCCTTGCCCCATCACTACACTCACTGATAAGGAGTCCCTCCCCATCTTTCCTAGTGGCCCCCTTTAAGTCCTCTTCTCTACATGAGCCAGCTTCAGAGAGCAGACAAGTGGCATTTTACACAGGGCAGCACCCTAAAGCCCAGCAGGGAAAGAGGAGGACTGGAATGGAGTAGTTCAGAACTGACAGCACTGAAGGATGCAGGAAGGAATTGTCTCCCATGGCAGAAACACTCAGGAGGATGAGAAGACAAACAGCTGAGACAGGAAATGGAGATGTTTTCTGAACACACCATCCTGGTTATTACCTGGCATAAAACAGCAAGTAGGCTTGCTGCCCTAGGACTGTGTGGATGTCACAACTATCCACAAACTCATCGTCCATCTTGTACCACAGCCCGTTGCTGGCCTGCAAAGAAAGGCATTCAATTCTGGAGAGGAGCTGCAGGGTCTCTCCACAACACCACAGGCAGAAAACTGCCAAACCAGGAGTACACAAAACCAAATCCAATTGAGCCCCGAAGGAGATATTCTCCCCCAAAACCTTGTCTGCCGGTAACACTGCTGGGAAAGTTTGACTTTCCCAACACACATTTGTCCCTGTCAGGAGGGAAGGTGCTCTTTACCTTTGTGTAGCACAAAAAGTGTCCTTCAAGGCAGGTGTCACCAGTGTGCACCACGATGGCATACAGGGAGCAGAGGAGGGGTTCTCCGGCTGTGTCAGACATGTATGGCCGAAGATCCAAGTACTCGGGGTACTCCACAAACTACAGAGAGGCCAAGAGGGCTCAGAAATGATCTTGAGCTACCACATTAGATAGCCTTCAGCGTGTAATGGCTTGGGGGAGGCAAGAAACTGTTCTCAGCCAAAGCGTCTCCATCAGAGCAGAGTCCAGGCTCGTCTTTTCATGGGAATTCTCCTCTCCCCAGAAGGGAACACAAAAATCCCGACATGAGCATCTTGTGACAGAGCTTTGGGGAATCTTGTGCTTTAGAAAGAGAAAGTTGCTCTGTCCACTTGCATGCACACCTTGCTGATCTTTGTGCCAGTCCATTGGTCAGCCCTTTCCAGACACAACGTGAGGACTCTGGGTGCACGGTGCACTGTAACCCTCTTGGAGGCAGCAGCCTTCTTCTCACACCTTGAAACCAAGCACACAGACAAGTGCTGAAATGCACCCCATCTTCCCCCAAGAAGTCCAGGCAACCTATCCCATGTCTCACACATCCTTACTAAGGTTATTTTTAGGTTATTCAGAGGCATATTTAGAAAGTTGTGTCTCATTCTTGTGCACTAAACCTCCTTGAGGAGATGACTTCTGTTCAATGGCACGCAGCCCCTCATGCAGGATCCGGTGTTATTGTGCTCGGAATCATCTTACTTGGTACATCTGAAGCTCTCTTTCTGATGCAGCTCCTTGGGTGTCACACAGTCCTCCAGAACTGTGGTGAGGGATGAGGCTGCCTGGAGGAGTGAGAAAGGAGCTGCAGGAAATACCCTCACCCAAACACCTCCCGGGAGCTGACAGGAAGACCCAGGCAGCTGACACTGAGGAAAACCATCATTACCCCACAGATAGGCAGTGTCTGGAAGGAGGCAGAAAGAGGGGGTGATGCTGAACATTTCCCTCACGTCCCAGGGGCTCCTGGAGTCATCAAGAGCTCCCTCTGTGTGCCACCACTCAGTTCAGCTACCCATGGCATGCAGGGGCATCAGCAGTGAAAACTGATCCTACCCATCAGCCTGGGAGCCAGACGGGTTGGGAGGACAGAGGGAAGGAGTAGGAGAGTATGTCAAGGGTGCAGAGGGGGTAATGCTTGCTAGTCCAGCCTCAAGCCAGCACCACGGTGCCGTGGCCTCTGCAGGAGGACACTGAGGACACCGTGCTTCCCCTTCCCACTCACCACCAAGCTCCCTTGTGCTCACAGTATAGGTTTTTAAGACAAGTGCTTTGGTTCTGGAAAGCTACAGGGGCCTTGGGATATCTTGAAGCTCAGTTGCAAACCTCTTACTCTGATATCCAAAGAGACATCCAGGAAGGCCTTGTAGGAATCAACAACTGCTTGGCAGCTTAAGCATGTGACTGGAAGGAAAATCAAAATGCTGAGTGAAGGTAATTGACTCTGCTGGTTTATGCTCGTGGGTTCTCCTACACCAGTCATCACAGGACCAGCTGCTTGTCACAAGCAGGCAGAAGGGCACAGACAAGCCAAGTAAAGCAGTAGTTGTGGAAACGTACCTCTAGATTTCATTAAGCCCCCAAATATTTGATGGACGATGGTAGTTTCTTGTGAAGAGATGTCCAAGCTGGAAATAAATGGCAAGGCAGAGAGTTACCTCCTCCAGGAGTTACCTCCTCATGGATGTCAGTTTTCCTTGATGGGAGCACATCAAGGAGTCCAGTGGGTTTGGGAACATCGGAAGTTGTAATTAGCTTGTGCTTACTCGCGGCGTGCACTCAGACAAGCTCTCTGCATGGCACTGAGAGTACAGCGTAGGAACTCGTAGGCGTTTTCCTGCCTGCCATATTCGAACTCTTCTCCTATGACTAAGAAAGAATTTAGTAGCTCTCCCCTAAAAGAAGGGAAGAAAAAGAAGAAAAACCTGTCGAAGCACCTGAAACAACTTACATTTGAGGTCCCTGAGGACAGCTCCAGGCAGGATGGCACTGGCTGGGGAACACAGGACCTTCCTGACGTGCGCTTCCATGGTGCACATCATGCAGAAGCCTTGCTGTTGACCTGAAGAGGGGAGGAGGGAAGGAGCAAGGAAGGGAGGGACAGAAGCTTCTCAGGGTAGCAAAACATCTCGGTGTCTTGGGAAACCTAACGGAGATCCTGAAGTTCTAAGAACAGTCTCCGCTTCTTTATTCCCAAACTGCCAATGTCCCAGCAAGCCCAGGACATTTTAGTGCACAGAAAACGTACTTCAGAGGGAGGCTAAACGGGCAGAAGTTTTGTGTGCAATAAGCCCAGAGAGTTCACCTTGCAAGGGTAGAAACTCGGGACTAGAAAGAGATGTTCTTCTGAAGATGAGTGCTCCTTGACAGGACAAGCATCTTTTAGCTGATGTTCAAAGGACACAAGCTCATGGGGCCGACAGAGAAGGGCTGCTCTTCTCCTAAACCTGATTCCAGG
The DNA here is from genome assembly GCA_013398015.1 of Oreocharis arfaki. Lineage (NCBI taxonomy): Eukaryota > Metazoa > Chordata > Aves > Passeriformes > Paramythiidae > Oreocharis > Oreocharis arfaki. The sequence continues at coordinate 63,611 of VZRR01013119.1, read as the reverse complement.
TTCTGGGAACCCTTGGGATGTGCCCAAGAGATTTAAAAGTACTCACACGACCGGCTGTGCTCGTAAGAGAGCAGGTAGCTGGCCAGGGGGGGTGTGTATGTCAGGCACTGCAGGATGACATTGATGTAGCAAGTATTGCCCAGGTTGAGGAGTCCCGCTCCAGGCCTCTGTCTTTGCTGCCAGTCCGTGCAAATCTTCTCCGGGGAAAAGACAATCCTCTGTGGCAGAGCCATTCCCTCAGCAGTGTCTGCAGGGAAACGACGTTCGGAAAGAGATGAGACAATGTTGTTACTCGAAAGCACGTTCAAATGTTGCGTTCTCTCCGGGAGCACCAAGGACAACAGCTCTAGTCACCAACTCAGAAACATCGGGGACAGCCTAACACCCTGCTGACATCTGCTGGTGGGGAAGCAGTTTTGGAAAATTGTCTGTTCCCCTGAGTACTCTGCCAAAAGTCCAACAAACCCACTCTGATTTCAGTGCCTCAGGCCACCTTCCTTTCCCTCTAGAGTCTTGTCTTTCCAGGACTCACAGGAGTTGCTCCCCCTTGCAGCCATCGCTCCTCTCGGGAACAGAGGGGAGATCTTTGGATGACAAAGCTCCTGAAAGATCTCCTCCAAAAAGATCAGGTCAGCACCAATCCCATCACTTGAAGGGAAAGGAAATAATTGTAGCTCAACAAAATTATTTGGAAACCCCAAACATGACTCAAAAAGCACCTTCAGCTATCAAAAGAGTTTTGGTGGTGCTTGTAGCTGTTATCAAGGATGAAGAATGCTTGGAAAAAGGCAGGCATGCAATGGAAGGAGCCTAGATATCCTGAAGGCCAGCTCAGCCCAGCTAGCTTTCAGTGGCTCACTCCTCAGGATGCCAAGCATTGGGCAGGTGAGATCACAATTGCTGGACCAGTGCCATATCTCTGCCCCTTTGTGACATGAGGCCACACGGGGTCGTGTCTCTTTGAGGCCACAGAACCCCACAGATGTCACAGCCCGGGCACCTCTCACAGCTGAAAGGCACTGGGCCAGGTGCTGTGGACAAAGGGCTGTTTGTCTGCCAGCAGAGCTCCTGCCTCCTCCAGGAGCTCCAGCAGCCAGAGGAGCCAAAGGCTCCTGAGGGCTGTCAATGAGCCTGGTCACAGCTTTGGCTGGCACACTTGGAGGGCTGGAGGTTTCTGTTCCACTCTTCCCAGCTTCTTCCAGGCTTATAAGCCCCTAAAGATCCCTTTTTAGGAGGAAAAGCCTTAGGTTGTGGCAGCAAAGCATCCTTTGAGGGCACAAAACTTAACTTCAAGGCCGTCGTTTTCATTTCCGAAGGCTGATTTTCAGTTCTCACAGACCCAGTTTGAAGACCCCAAACCCCTTTTAGAGGGTCCAGAGGCCTCTTTTACAGCTCAAACCTTCCACTAGAATGCCTAGAAGCCCTCTAGTCGGCATCAAAGCTTTGTTTCTTGAGGCCAGAGAGGAACCTGTAGGTTCACCTCAAGTTTGTAGACAGACTCTGCGAGAGTGAAAACATTTCTTTGCACAAATGAATTCACGTTGCCCTTCGGGTGTGTTGCAAATAAGAGTTTTTACTTAGAAGGGGAAGGTCAGCGAAAACTTTCTGTCCTGACACCGCTGATTTGAGAGCCAGGGACGTTTCCAGCTTGGCTCTGCATTGGCTTGGGGTGCGTTTCCTCCTTCTGCAAGTCGGCAGCGCTATCGTGTGGTTGTTTTGATGAGAAGCATCTTTCTGTCCCGGCACCATCCGTGTGAGAGCTCTGCTGTGGATCCTGGCTCTTGGGAGACTGGAAGAGTGTGACCCTGCATAGAGCTGGGAGGGAAGACGAATCGTCTCGTTGTTGGCTGTGCAGGTTTACAGGATGCAAAAGAAAAGAGAATTCCAGCACTGCCTCTTTCTTCTAGAGCATTTCACGTGGGACCAGCTGGTGAGCGTTTTGTACCTGGGCTCTGTGAGACTGAAAGTGCATAGAACTGTGTCGGGACAGAAAAGCGCTTGGCTTTTTCCTGGGCACTTCCAGCGCTCATCAAAACAACCACACGAGAGCGCTGCCGACTTGAGAAAGAAGGAAACACATCCCGAGCCCAGGGCCGAGCTGGAAACGTCCCTGCTCTCAAATAACCTTTGTCAGGACAGAAAGTTTTTCGCCGACCTTCCCCTTCTAAGTACAAACTCTTCTTATTGTCACGCCCTTTGGGTGTGATACAACGCGAATTCCTTTGCGCTAAGAAGTCTTTTCACTCTCGCAGAGTCCGGCTACAAACTTGAAAACATCCGGCAAAAGCAGAGCTCGCAGGAGTGCCGGCTGAGAAAGCTCTTGCTGTCGGCGACTTCAGCTGCGCCCATCGAGCTACCAGCACACGCCCTGCTGTCTGCGCTTTCCTTCTCAGCTCTGTGCTCTGTCATAATCCCTCAGTCTCACCGAGTCACGATCCAAATGGAGCAGCACCAGGGACTGCTCACACACTGAAGGTACCAGCGCTGTAAGCTCAGCAGCCCGGCTTTTGCATTCCCGCTGTAACAGATCAACAGGCCCGGCCGGTAGAAATGCCTGGTAGGAAAAGCAATTAAATCCACCAAGGACCACCCGATGTGTGGGATCAAAATTGGTTTCTCTGGAACTATGAGCCCATCCCAAAACAAATGGGATTCCGTCCTCCAAAACAGAAAAAATCTGGGGATTGATGCCATAAAAAGGTGCCAGAACACTGTTAGTGGGCATCACCTTTCCTCTAGGCCAGGCAGGGACAGGAAGGGGTGGGCAAGGAAAGGCCAGAGAAGAAAGAAAGGGCCAGGCAAATCAAGGCAGGGAGTGGGTACACAAGGCCATGCAAGGCGAGGGACGGGCAGTCAGGGCAAGGCAAGAATACAGAGCAGTCAGACAGGCAAGGCAAGGCAAAGAAGAGGAAGGCGAGGCAAGGCAAGGGGAGAAAGGAGCAGGTCAAGGCAGAGGATGTGTTTGAAGGGCAGTGCAAAGGAAGGGAATGGGTAGGCAGGGCAAGGAAGACAAGAGATGGGTTGGCAAGGCAAGGCAAGGCAAGTGAGAGCCAGGCAAGGCAGCAGGAGTCAGAGGAGGAGCAGGCAGGGCAGGGCAGGATGAGGGAAGGAAGAAGTAGGCAGGTAAAGGTGGGGGATGGCTGTGAAAGGCAATACAAAGGCAGATGTGTAGGCAAGGCAAGACAAAGTCGGGGATGGAAAGGAATGTCAAGGAAGAGCAAGGATTGGTAGGAATGGCAGGGCAAGGCAATAAACTGACTGGCAAGAGAAAGCCCTCAAGTTTTAGGAAAGGCAGGCCAGAGGAAGGCAAGTCCAGTGATGGGCAGGCAAGGCAAATCAATGGCAGGGTGGTAAAAGCAAGGCAAGGACAGGGAAGAAAGGGGTAGGCACGTCATGGAGGGTCACGGTCTCTGAGAAATGAAAATGAGATTTCTTTTCCACAGGAAAGAATTCGTGTAACCCCAGTGTTCCCAGGTGCAGGTGAGAGGTGGCTCAGGGGATGTCAAGGGCAGCCAGACCTGTCTCTACTGGCAGCTTTCATCTAGGAGCAATCCTTGCATATATTGAATTTTGGAGGTGCAATAAAAATTTCGGCCATGGGCTCCCGGATGAGAATGAGAGTTCCTTACCACAGGAAGGAAAGAACATAACCCCAGGGTTTCACGTGCAGAGGAGAGGCAACCCATGGGAAGTTAGGGGGCTAGGGTTACATTTATGCAAGGATTAGGGTTATGGCTAGGGTTAAATGGGGCTTAGGTGTTGTGGTTAGGGATAGGGTTAGGTTTAGGATTAGGATTTTGGTTACGTACAGTTTAGAGTTAGGGTTAGGTTTATACAAGGATTAGGGTTAGGGTTGGGTTTGGGGTTCAGATATTGATTATGTAATCGTTTGGTTTATGGCTATTTAAGGGTTAATTTTAGGGTTATGCAAGGCTTGGGGTTATGGTGAGTGTTGGGATTAATGTTTTTATACATTTCCAGTTATGGATAGCGTTTGTATTAGGATTTGGGAGGGTTTTATGTCTGGGTTTGGGGTTAGGTTTTTGTGATGAATCAGGATGGGGTTAATGTTAGTGTTAGGTTTAGGGTGGGTTTTTTTGTTATGGTTAGGTTTTCATTTTTGCACGGTTTAAGTCGTTTTTTGATTTAGGTTATTGGTTACGGTTATGTTTTGGGTTAGGGTTCATTTTGGGCTTATGGAAGGTTTTGGGCTAGGTTTATGTGAGGTTTACAGTTGTGGCTAGGTTTAGGGTAAGTTTAGGCTTAGGCCTCGGGTTCGCATCAGTGTTATGATTATGGTTAAAGTTAGATTGATGTTTAGGGTGAGGTTTGGTGTTAGGTCTGGTGTTAGGGTTAGGTTTGTGCTCTCAGTTCTGGAGAGCTGAGGTGTTACGGCTAGAAAACAAACAGGAAACTCAAAATTGTACGGATGGGAAGAATGGGAAGAGCTGGGCAGGTGAGCCGGCTCATTAATTAACTGTTTCCCTCATTAGCTTCAGGGGAGTCTGGGCCTGCTGTTCGAAATGTGTATACAGAAATAAAGGGCCCCTCGGAACAAATGCCCGTGGCACGCTCGTGGCTGGAGCCGGGCGCGTGCTGGTGCCACACAGGAGCAGCTGCTCCGGCAGCAGCTGCAGAGTGGGGTGCCCGTGACACCCAGCACCTCCCACCCAGCACCCTCCAGCAGCCTCTCCCACCCTCGGGGGCAGCACTCGAGCCACCGCTCCCAGCTTGGGGTGGAAACACGGGCCAGACGTGCACCCGTGCTGGCCACTGCAGCGCTGCTGTCCAACCAGCCTCTGCTGCTCCTTTGGGTTCTCTCCCGTGGCTTAAAGCATTTTTGGATAACGTGGGGCTGATGGAGTTGAGCATCTCCTCAGCAAGTGCTGAACCGCAGCAGAACATCCTGGGCCAGGGGCTGAGGAGGGCTCAGCAGGAAGAGCCGGCGCTGTGCAGCCTCTTGCCGGGCCGCCCCTTCCCCTCGGCAAATATTTATGCTTTAAGCTTTCTCGCTAAAGGCCTAATTGGAGTCTAGGTGAGCTGGCACACTAGAAGAGAGCCTAATAGAGACATTGCAGTGCTATTAGCACAGATGGTTGTCATATGTATGCAAATGAGGAGCAAATTGAATTTGGTGTCCCCTCTCACCAGCTGTCCTATCAGCACTGGCTCCTGCAGCAGCAAAAGGCGCTGCCTCTGCTCCTCTAATCTGTCATCGCAGATTAATTACAACTAACACATTAATCTTCATTTGTTTCCCCATACAAAGGAAGTATCCTGTTCTTTCAAGTACACTCTGATGGGATGGGGTGCTCCAACCTGGGAAAAGAAAAAAGAAAGAGAAGGAGGGCCAGCCAGCTTCATTAGTGCCAGCCCCGGGGGCTGGGGCTGCTGGAGCCTTAGTGGGGCTTTCGTGCTCCTTCTGGCAAACCAGACCCCACTGGGGGCGCTGGGAGCCTCAGCCACCTGCCGGGAGCTCCTGGGACGTACACTTTGCTCCGTGAGCCTTCCCGGGACACGTTTCTCTGCTTGGCTTTGTCCTAAAGTGACAGTGTCACTCCTTCCCCGGGCTGGCAGCTTCCAAGGGAGTGGTTGGTGTTAGCAAAGCCGTTTGCTGCTCCCCAGCGAAGCGGCTCTACGGGGTGTGCTGGGCCAAGGAGGCCCTTCAGGATGCTGCCACCCTTCAGCCAGTGACACTTTTATTGCTGCCTTGGGTGGGAAGAGAACTGGTTGCTTCAGTCTCACCACTAATTCTGACATCCTGATGAAAAGCAAAATAGTTCTTTCTGGTTTGTTGGGTTTTTTTTTCTTCCCCTGAGTGAAAATATTGCAGCTGAAACATTTTACAGACTTCTGGAGTTAGCACCCACTATGTTTTTGGGTAGAAGTCTAGTCTCTAATGTTTTTTTTCCCCCCCAATTTTCTGCTATTTATTGGAGTAACCCATAGTTCTCCTTGGTTCTCCATTAGCTTAGTGTCTGGCCTGCTGTGTGCTCCACGTGTGGTCTCTAATACTGTGATCTGAAGTGTGCTGATGACAAATGTTAATGATGTCTGTTTAATCAGACTGTAGAAGCTCAAATCCCTGGTATCCCATGGGCTGAAGAGATGCTAAAGGAGCCAAGGTGAACAACTTCCAGCCAGCTCGAGACAGCAGGAGCTCCCTTACAGGCAGCAGTAACAGACTAACAAGCACTTTCAGCCATCCTGGAGGTGTTTCCATGTGTCCTTTTGATCCTAAAACCTTTTCCCCTTGCTGGGCTGCTCTATCCAGGATTCCCCATCCCCTCTGAGTGCATCTGCCAATAGCCCACACTGGGTGGATTACTGGAATGGAAGTAAATGAAAGCCTTGTGGAGGCACCACCTCATTTCTGAACCTGGTCCTGCATTAGCAGAGAGACCTGGTTATTACTCTGCCCCAGCTCTGCTCCGAGAGCCCCCCGAGAGTCCCCATTCCCTTCTTTTTGGGCTGTGGAGCTGCTGCTGTTCAGGGAGGAGGAAAGACTTGGCACCTTCCCACCTCACAGCAACACTCACTTTGCTCTCTGCCTTCCTGATGGCATTTTTGTGAAGTTTGGTAGAGGTAGCACTAACACCAAGACGATTCTGCTGCGGAGATTGTCTGTCAAGGTGTTAAACCCAACTGCAGAGCAATTCCCAGGCAAGAAAACGCAGGAAGGGGGAGTTGTATCTGTGGGAGTGGGTCAGGAACTTGTGAGTGGTAACTATCACTGAGGTGTGATCATTCCTAACCAGGCATAACCAGCAACAGGGATTCAAAGACACAGCACAGTCACCCTTTCTGTGTCACCCTCAGAAGGAAGCAAACCCACTTCTGTGAGAAGGGTTGGCAAGGACAGAAGGAGCTGCAGAATTTGGCAACAACATAAAATGCTTTGCAGAAATAAATGGAAGCAAACAATGCACTTCTATTGTTCTAAAAGTTAATGTTTTGTGCTGTTCCAATGATTTTTAAGTCATCAGAAATTGCATTTCCTGCTGTTCTGATTGGCATGCCTTGCTCCCAGAGAGATGGAGCTGGTCTGGATGGCAGTGGAAGGGAGAAGGGGCTGTGTGGGGGATGCTGCTGGTAGCTGGAGAGAACAAACCCAGTCACTCAATGCTTTAACAACTCCTCACGGGAAAGTTGAAGAAAAATGTTGATTGCCAAGAAATGGAAATTCGAATATCTAAAACATCTTTTTGCTGTAAATTTTCCATAATACCTAAAATGAAAAGCGTGTTCTGAGCACTGGAAATGTATTTGTTTGGCCAAAGCACAGCCATGTCTCGTGCCAGACTGGTTTCCTAGCACGTGCTCCCTGGGATGAGCAGCATCATGTCCCGGTGCCGTGGTGACCTGAGGGCACAGCTGGCCCTGTCCTGGTGCTGAACCCCAGGAGCTCTGTGCCACACTGCTGAGCTGGGCAGAACTAAGGGGCCCATGGCATGTCTGGCCAGCTGTGGGGTTTGGGGGCAGGGACATTTCCAGTCCTTATCAAGCAGTGCAGATCAATGCATTTCTGAATGCTCCTAGAGCAGCTTAATGATGGGTCAGCGTTGAATTGGGCAGGAATGCTGGATTTGGGGTTCGTTTCTGGTCAGGGTACAGAAGATTTGTCTTTTAACCTTTTATAAAGTGCTTGGATCAATACCAGCATGACCAGGGCAGCCCATTTCTATCCCGATCTCCTGCTGCAGGTGAGTGGTGCTGTGCTGTGAGGGAGCTGCTCCGTGTGGGGTGTGTGCAGTGGGAACCAGACCCACTAAAACGTGACTGCCCACATCATTTTGGGGTCACCAGGAGTAGTCTCTGGGGTGATGTGGCCCTGCATGCAATGGGAAAAGGTCAGGAAAGGCGCAGCAGAGTTCAGCAGAGCACACTTGAGTGTCTTCAGAGGCTCCCTGTGCACACAGTTGCAGCAGTTTTTTGGAGCTGGAGTTTGTGGGGCTCTGCTATTAAACTTAAGTGGCATTTGCATTTCTTTAGAGATGGGGTTTAACTCTGAATTTGTGCTGCTTTTCTGAGAAGGTGTCGCATTCTCAGAGGGATCAGAGGGTCAGTGCAAAGACAACTGGAGAGCTGTGCTTCAGGACCTCTGCAACAAGGAGCCACGTGCTGTGTCTTTGATCAGGACAGATCAGTGAGACGAGAAACCTCAGACCTGTCTGGCAGCTTTAAACCTCTGCTCCTGACGTGCCTGTCTGCCACCTGACAGCTCCAGCACGACCTGTGCCCATGCTCAGACTGGTGATTCAGCTCCTTGCAGATGACTGATAATGGGATTACCCTCCTGCACCCACGGCAGGACAACTGGAACCACATCCTTAATGACAGGAATGTTTGTCACTGGTTGGAGTGCTTGCTTCTGCCAGGCTGAGCTCTTCATCTGTGCAGAGTCCTCCAGCTGACAGTGCTGCCACGTCATCGTGTGGACCACGTGCAGGCAGAAATCCAAGGGGCAGCAGAGATGACCTTGAACAGCCACAATGGATGTTTCCAGCAAATTCGTCGCACAATAAGTTGCACTTGAGGCTGATGTGACTGCTGCAAGTAATCACATTTTGCCTGCTCCCTGAGAAGTGCTTCCCTCCAACACGGAGAGTGTTTTCTCTGCTTACAGTGTGGAAACTCAGATGTTCCTTCTGCCTAACAGGGTTTGAAGCTGTCTGAAGTCGGGAATGTTTCTGTTAACTGCAGTCTTCATATCCAGCCCTCAATTCGTGCTGGGCTGGCAGGATGCATGGGGGGAGTGCCTGGGATGAGGGCAGGACTTGGGGTGTCCCTGAAATTTGTATACTTTGGCTGAAGCTTGCTTGTGGGCAGAAAGGCTTTAAAGGGTCTTTGAGTAGCTGTGCTCAGTACTCTGTGAGCTATGTAAGGGTTATGTTAAAGTGTCCTTTTTTTTGGTCAAATATGTGTCTAGACAGCAAATTCGTAGTCGTGGCCGAAATGTTTCCCTCCTGGCCTCATAAAAACATGCCATCACCTTTAAAACATCACGCTCCTGTAGAAAAACTTTCTGCTCTGGAGTTGCAAGAAGCCCTTGAGCATCCCTGCAAGTGGAAAAACAGAGGAGAAAACAGTGTCTGGTTTTCCAGGGAGGTTTTGGGCAGCATGTGGGGCATCATCAGATTTACCAGGGGCACATCCTGGTTGTTCTTTACAATTGTTTTGTAAGCATATGTAAACATACAATATGTTTTGTGTAAGCATATTCCTCCCTTCCCAGAGAAGAGGGCAGGTACCAAGTACTGCCCATCAATCCAGAGCTCCAGCAAAACCAGACTTCTCCCCTTTACCCTGCTCCCTGCTGCAGGGGCCTCATCATAGCAGGAAGAGCTGCTTCACCCCCTTCACCTCCTCCTCTGGTTTGCATAGGCAAAGAAACGCAAAGCGCATCCCGGGGAGGCGATAATGCGGTGGTGACACCCCTGGCACAGGCTCTCCAGGTGACACCCCTGGCACAGGCTCTCCAGGTGACACCCCTGGCACAGGCTTTTCAGGTGACACCCCTGGCACAGGCTTTTCAGGTGATACCCCTGGCACAGGCTCTCCAGGTGACACCCCTGGCACAGGCATTCCAGGTGACACCCCTGGCACAGGCTTTCTGGGTGTCACTCTTGGCACAGGCTTTCCACGTGACACTCCTAGCACAGGCTGTCTAGGTGTCACCCCTGGCACAGGCTTTTCAGGTGACACCCCTGGCACAGGCTTTTCAGGTGACACCCCTGGCACAGGCTCTCCGGGTGACACCCCTGGCACAGGCTCTCCGGGTGACACCCCTGGCACAGGCTTTTCAGGTGACACCCCTGGCAGAGGCTCTCTGGGTGACAAGGTTGCCGCAGCATCGGCAGCTCCCCGCCTTCCTCCCCGAGGATCTGCGTCGCTTTGTTCTCCTACCAGCCGCGATGCCGGGGCGATTTGCGGTGCTCGGAGTTTGTTTGGATGCAAACACACAGCTCGGGTGCCCGAGCCCTGCAGTCTGGATAAACAAAACTCTTCTTTTAGATCCGGCTGCCCCTGTGCCCGCTGCGTGCGCTGGTGAATGAATGGTGCGGTGATGGGGGGACAGCTGGAAATTCAAGGCTTTTCAGTGATCCCCAGCAGCGTTTGGATGCTGCCCAAATCTCTGCTAATTGGCCTCGGGAGACCCCCCCATTTGCTGCACCCTCATCAGTTTTCTGAGCCTGAGGGGGGGAAGAATCCCTGGATGGAGTTGTCGGGGGTGGCACTTTGTATTCGCATTCAAATAGCTCAGGTTTGGGGATCAGCGAGCGCCTCCTGCACCTCTGGAGCCCACCTGAGGCTGGCACCTCCCACATTGCTCCAGCACAGACAAAAGGATGGGACTTGCACCCAGGGCTGGGTTGTGCCCGGTGTTTTTGAGGCAGAACTGGCAACGGGGAGCAGGTGGGAGGAATTGTAGCTGGCCCAGGGTATTTTTGACAGCGAGTAATAGAGAATTACGGTTTGAAAGAGTGAGATTTGGGGCTTCCGTGCTGTTGCATGGCAATGAACTGCCAGCCCCGAGGCGGGCAAGAGGGCCTGGAAGTCTGGGCTTATTTTCTATCAATCCAATATCAGTCAAATCTATGATTTGTAGCTTATCAAAACTTCACCAGCAGGAGCAACTCCCCTTATAGCAAATGTTGGAGATGGGTCCTGTGCAAACTGCTGACTTTTTATTTCGTGGGACCACCTTCTTCCCAAGACAAGATTCATTTTGAGGTTATCTTAATTTGTTTCCCACAAGAAAACTTAAATATGTAATTTTAAGGGTTTGGGGTTTTTTTCTTTTTCTTTGTTGTCGGTTTTGTTTGTTTCTTTGTTTTGTGGGGGTCAGGAAAACACTTTGTCTCAGCTTGCTGTGTTTGATTGTTTCTGTTTCCTCCTTTTTAATTATTAAACGTGAGTGTCTTTTGGAACAGAGCTTGGTTGCCAAATGGAACATCAGAAAGTTTTCCTTGAAAATACCAAGGAAAATGTGTTTTGGTGCTTCCCATTTTGGTATATTCCAGAGGAATATATTCCAATATTTCCATATGGTATGTCCCATTTTTCTTCCTGATTTTGTCGCCAAATAACCCAATTAATTTAATGTGAGTTTGCTGTTAGTTTCAGTCAATTGTAATTTGATTTTTTTTTAAAAAAAGAAAGGCTTTCCCTTGAAAACAGAGGAAGAGGGGGGAAATTGATGCTTGTGGCAGAGGAGAATTTTGAGTATTGTCTTCTGACAGCACGGAACAGTTTATGGAAGGTGGAAACTAGAGCTGTAAATATGAAAAACCCCTCTCATCTCTAACCAGGCAACAGTTTATCTCAGGCAAATCACAGAGATCTTACCAAGACCCCAGGAAGTAGCTGGAAATGTTCCCACACCATAAATACACTTGACATGTGCCATTGCACAGTCTGTTGTGTGAAATGGAGCCAAATCCCATGAATTGTGTGTCTGTTTTCTCCTTTGCAATGCTCTGTGTTCACTTGCGATGTTCTTCCAATTTTTTAATGCTTTTTTTTTTTTGGTATCTTTTCTCCAACTGGTGCTGCAGTGATCTCGTACCCAAGGAAAGGTGCTGCTGCTGCAGCTCTGCTGAGGGGTTTTGTCAGGATGGTTTTGGATGCTGCCGAACTTTGGGGTTTCTGCTGCCTCCCAGGGCGACAAAAAACTTCTCCAAAGTCTTTTGGCACTTTCTGTGCCCTGGATGGGGAGCTGGGGATGGGGCTCCTTCCTTCTCCACGCAGATGTAAAAGGATGCCACAGAACCTCCCCTCAGCCTTCAAACTTTTAAGGTTTAATGGCCTTTCAAGTGTCTGTTGTTTTCTGGTTCGTTCTCTTTGTGCTCAGCACCTGGCATGTAGAAAATGGGCTTGGAAGGGCGAATAAATCATTCTGCTCATCATGATGGTCACAATAAATCACACAGGCCATGGGAATTGCTCCCAGAGACCCTGTGGGTGTCAGGTTTTGTTTTGGCCAGACCCCTCCGCTCATGGCAGATCCCCTCCAGGTTTTGGTGCTTTACACCAGGAGCTGATCCCTCTCCCGTGGGTCAGGGTGGGAGGGAGGCAAGAGCTCAGGGTGGGCCCATCAGCTTCGGCCTTGCTGCCCCAGCAGCTCCCAGGCAAGAGCCACCAGGTCCCCAGCAGGTGTGGGGTGAGTGGTGGAGACATGACGTGAAACCAGCCAGCTTGGGTTTTGCTACTTTTAATGAGGGCAGAAAGTAAATTAATGGACTAAATAACAGAGCAGAGTTGCCTCCCCAGGTGACTGAGAACTGTGAACCAGAGGGGGAAAAAAGAGTTTAAAACTCATGCTATTTTTGGGAAACCCATAACACAAGATTTCCATTCTGCTCTTGTCTTTTGAGCCTGTTCTGCTCAGGATTTTTTGTTCTACCTGACTAGAAGCCTATCATTTTATTTAAACGGAAGGTGATCCTGATACCTGGCTGAGGAAGCCATTGCAAAACAAACCTGCCAGCTTGCACAAGAGAATTGCAACACTGGCAAAGAGCAGCTGAAGTTTAAAAATCCTGCTCGTCTAATAACCCAGAGCTGTTATTGAGCACCCGCAGGTAAGAGGGAAAGCAGTCCACAGCTCTCACTTCCGAAGTGGCTCGTGAATAGGAATGCTTTTACCACCAAAAGTTTCCATTTCAGCAATTCCTTCTTTGTGCCCAGGAGCCTCATGAATCCATGGTCAGCCGCCTGTCCTGTTGGGCTTGTTTGCTGTAGGCCTCTGCCTTGCTGGGACAGTTCTGGGAAGCGTGTGCCAGGTGATTGGGTTCCTGCATCAAGGTGTTTGCTCTGGGCAAGGTTTGATCTCTGTGGTGGGTGGATGTGAGAAAGAGCAGCGACAGGGAAGTGACTCCTCTGGTGGCAGCAGAATCAAGTCTGGATAAACGTCAGCAGAGGACAAATGAGAACGCTTGACTCCCCTGCTCCCTGTTTCCTTGGAGCATTTTCTTTTATCTCAGTGGGCCATTGTTTGCTGAGCAGGACCTCTTGCTTCCCTTTGTAAGTGAGCTACCCACTTTAATTTAGAGGGGTGGAAAATGGGATATTCCATCTTGCAGAGGGGCAGGAAGGGATGCAGCTGAGGCTGCTCTCTCCCCCATACAGCTCTGCACACAATCAGCTGCATCATTCATACTCACCGTGCAGTTGGGCACAGTTGCACTGGCTTAAAATAGCCCAAGGATGGCCATTCTAGAATCATGGAATGGTTGGGTTGGAAAGGACCCTAAACACCATCTTGTTCCAGCCTCCTGCCATGGGCAGGGACACCTTCCACTAGACCAGGTCCCTCAGCTTCTATGAGGCAGGTTCCTCTGGGCTGCACCAGCTTGGCTCAGGTCAAACCCTGGCCCTGGGATGCAGAATGAGCTGATACCCTTTGGCTGCACTGTCTGGGCTGCAGACTCGTGGAGAAAGCCAGCACAGGGCTGAACATCAGCCTGTGGCTGTGGGACTGCAAGGGGGGACCCTCAGTAGCTGCCTGGTTGAGATGATTGGGTGTTAAGTTGAAAAGCAAAAGGCAATACAAGCTTTAGACCTTGTTAAGGAGGGTGCTGCCCATCCTGTGCTGGGATTGATGCCTGAGGATTTTTGTCTTTTTACTTAATAAATCCTCTGTATTCTTTGCACACATATTTGGAGCTCTGTAGCCTATTATTGCATTCCTAGCTAGCTTTCCCAGTGCATTTCCCTGCCCTGATAGGCAGAAAGACAAAACATATTCCAAAGCCCCTATCCTATCTTGGTTCTCCCTGGGAACCAAGGCTGAAAAACAGCTCTTCAAGCCACATTTTCATCAACAAAGTTCAGTCCCATCTGAGGGGGGAAGGATTTAGAAGGGGCTTGAACTGAGGGGGAAATTGCATCAGCACTTGTGCTCCTAATTGGAGATTTTGTCAATTATGCTAATTTACCAAACTTACAAAACTGTATTTTGTAATACAGGGGGGGGTGAGCTTCTGTGGACATTTTCCATATCTGCCCCTGGAGGCCTCCAATAAAGACCAGGCTTGATACGACCTCCTGTACTGCTGTTATCTCAGAAGCGTGCGTGCTTTCACTTCTAGGTTCGTTAAGGCACCGGGACGAACCCCCGAGCAGCTCACCTGCATCGAGGGGAGCCCCAGGGCGTGGGGAGCGACACCCACATGCGAGCCCTTCGCTGCTGCGTGCCGTGCTGTGCTCTGAGCGGTTAAACTGCCCGTGCCACCGGGGTTTCTGCCCGCCCTGGCCTCTCGGAGGATGGATGTGCTTGGCACACGCACACCGCCCTGCAGATAGCGCACAAGAACAGTGAGCTGCTTTGTGTGCCCGGACGTGTGCGCCCCGGGTTAGAGTCACCTCTGTGCTGAGGGTGAACAGATGGTTTATGTATTTCGGAGAAGGGAGCAGGAGGTTGAAGCTTGGTGTGCGCTGCGCGGGGGTGAAACCGTTTCAGAGCTCAGCGCCTGGGTTGTTGGTCCTCCAGAGCCTGGCAGAAATGGGGAGATGCATCAAGCTGGGGGTTATCCTGTGTCGT
>VZRR01013119.1:0-49029 GCA_013398015.1 Oreocharis arfaki | reverse complement strand
TAAGAGGGAAAGCAGTCCACAGCTCTCACTTCCGAAGTGGCTCGTGAATAGGAATGCTTTTACCACCAAAAGTTTCCATTTCAGCAATTCCTTCTTTGTGCCCAGGAGCCTCATGAATCCATGGTCAGCCGCCTGTCCTGTTGGGCTTGTTTGCTGTAGGCCTCTGCCTTGCTGGGACAGTTCTGGGAAGCGTGTGCCAGGTGATTGGGTTCCTGCATCAAGGTGTTTGCTCTGGGCAAGGTTTGATCTCTGTGGTGGGTGGATGTGAGAAAGAGCAGCGACAGGGAAGTGACTCCTCTGGTGGCAGCAGAATCAAGTCTGGATAAACGTCAGCAGAGGACAAATGAGAACGCTTGACTCCCCTGCTCCCTGTTTCCTTGGAGCATTTTCTTTTATCTCAGTGGGCCATTGTTTGCTGAGCAGGACCTCTTGCTTCCCTTTGTAAGTGAGCTACCCACTTTAATTTAGAGGGGTGGAAAATGGGATATTCCATCTTGCAGAGGGGCAGGAAGGGATGCAGCTGAGGCTGCTCTCTCCCCCATACAGCTCTGCACACAATCAGCTGCATCATTCATACTCACCGTGCAGTTGGGCACAGTTGCACTGGCTTAAAATAGCCCAAGGATGGCCATTCTAGAATCATGGAATGGTTGGGTTGGAAAGGACCCTAAACACCATCTTGTTCCAGCCTCCTGCCATGGGCAGGGACACCTTCCACTAGACCAGGTCCCTCAGCTTCTATGAGGCAGGTTCCTCTGGGCTGCACCAGCTTGGCTCAGGTCAAACCCTGGCCCTGGGATGCAGAATGAGCTGATACCCTTTGGCTGCACTGTCTGGGCTGCAGACTCGTGGAGAAAGCCAGCACAGGGCTGAACATCAGCCTGTGGCTGTGGGACTGCAAGGGGGGACCCTCAGTAGCTGCCTGGTTGAGATGATTGGGTGTTAAGTTGAAAAGCAAAAGGCAATACAAGCTTTAGACCTTGTTAAGGAGGGTGCTGCCCATCCTGTGCTGGGATTGATGCCTGAGGATTTTTGTCTTTTTACTTAATAAATCCTCTGTATTCTTTGCACACATATTTGGAGCTCTGTAGCCTATTATTGCATTCCTAGCTANCTGTATTCTTTGCACACATATTTGGAGCTCTGTAGCCTATTATTGCATTCCTAGCTAGCTTTCCCAGTGCATTTCCCTGCCCTGATAGGCAGAAAGACAAAACATATTCCAAAGCCCCTATCCTATCTTGGTTCTCCCTGGGAACCAAGGCTGAAAAACAGCTCTTCAAGCCACATTTTCATCAACAAAGTTCAGTCCCATCTGAGGGGGGAAGGATTTAGAAGGGGCTTGAACTGAGGGGGAAATTGCATCAGCACTTGTGCTCCTAATTGGAGATTTTGTCAATTATGCTAATTTACCAAACTTACAAAACTGTATTTTGTAATACGGGGGGGGGTGAGCTTCTGTGGACATTTTCCATATCTGCCCCTGGAGGCCTCCAATAAAGACCAGGCTTGATACGACCTCCTGTACTGCTGTTATCTCAGAAGCGTGCGTGCTTTCACATCTAGGTTCGTTAAGGCACCGGGACGAACCCCCGAGCAGCTCACCTGCATCGAGGGGAGCCCCAGGGCGTGGGGAGCGACACCCACATGCGAGCCCTTCGCTGCTGCGTGCAGTGCTGTGCTCTGAGCGCTTAAACTGCCCGTGCCACCGAGGTTTCTGCCCGCCCTGGCCTTCGGAGGATGGATGTGCTTGGCACACGCACACCGCCCTGCAGATAGCGCACAAGAACAGTGAGCTGCTTTGTGTGCCCGGACGTGTGCGCCCTGGGTTAGAGTCACCTCTGTGCCGAGGGTGAACATATGGTTTATGTATTTCGGAGAAGGGAGCAGGAGGTTGAAGCTTGGTGTGCGCTGCACGGGGGTGAAACCGTTTCAGAGCTCAGCGCCTGGGTTGTTGGTCCTCCAGAGCCTGGCAGAAATGGGGAGATGCATCAAGCTGGGGGTTATCCTGTGTCGTCCATGCTGCTCACCTTCACGTTTTTTCTTCATGGCGTGGTCAGAATCTGGCAGAACTGCAGGCAGAATCTGGCGGGGAAGGCATCAAACCCCTCATTCAGGGTCTCCTTTGAGTCATGCTCGTGTTAAACCCTAAAAACTCCAACACAAGCACAGTGCTGAATGCTGAGCAAGTGGCTTCCCACCCCTTCCAGTGGGATCCACTTCACAGGAGCTGAGGGGACAGGAGTCCTGCAGGGAAAGGCATGGGATGAGAAGATCGTTGGGGTTTGGGTTTTGGCTTTGTTTCCTACCATTCTAAGGACCAGATCCAGAAACTCAAGTTAAGATTCCTATTTTGACTAATGGGCTTTACACCTGATTTTGATTTAACTTCAAACTAATTCTCAGCACAGGAACTAATATGGACTTCCTATAACATGCAGGATATTTTCACTGGTATTGATGGGTAACCTGCCCAATTCACTGATTTGGGTCTTTGGAAATCACACCTAAATATTTAAAAATACTCAGACCTGGAAAGGAGCTTTTTTGCTTCTTGTTGGCCCATTCTTCCTACATTGCAGAAATCGTGGAGGAGATGCAGGTGGAAAAGTCTGGCAGTCTACAGGAACAATAATTTTGCTGTCCCAGACTCTCAGAGGATTGCAGTAGATCTTCAAGGCACTACCAGACACTGCTTTTGCCTTTGTGCTTCTCATTAGTTCTCTGACAGGCTTTCAAAGGGAAGAAACACTCTGAGGATGGGCTGTACAAATACGCTCTTTTCCATCTGGAGAGAGGGAGTGATATTTTTTAAATGCCTGTGATTAGTCTGCAGTAATTTGTTTGTTTGCCTATTCGCTTTCTTTTTTCCCCTCCCCGAAATGAAAACCCAGAAAATTTTTGTTTTGCTGCAGCCTGAAACGCAACCTTTTGTTTTCACGCCTTCGTAATTGAGGGTTCGTGTTATTGCTGCTGCAGCCTTTTCCCCAGCATTAAATCAGTAATTAATGCTCTATCGCCTGAATATCAGCGGGTTTGAGCTCTGATCTGTAGGAGAGTTTCTCCATCAACGTGTGAGAGGGACCTTTTGGTCCTTCCTGCTGTGACGTGTCCTGCACGGGCTGTTTCAGAATCCACTCAGCTGGAAAGTGAGCATACGGCAGATCCTCCAGCCCGCTGCTTGGGGTGTTCTTTGGGGAGCGAGAATCGCTCGGTTCCAGCCCTTGCTCCAACAGACCTGACATTGAAATGCTGACAGTGAAAGCAGCTTTATTAAAATTGCCAGCTCAAAGTGTTCAGAAATCGTGTGTCAATCTCCTGAATGTTGAGATAGCGGAAGATACGGCTGAATCTTTGGCTGGGTTTTATTTCCCTTTTGGTTTGTAGCTTCTGAGGGACGAGTTTTCAAACTTGACCAGGGCTAGGAAGAGCTGTGTGCATAAACCCTTCCCCTCCCTTCACAGTAACCCCCTTGGAGGGAGTTTTTCCTCCTTGTTTTATTTTATCAGCACTTTCCTACCCCTCAGCAGAGGACACAACCTTTTAGTGAAGGCACTTCAAACTCCAAGGTGAAAGAACTATCTCCTCCCCAAAATCCTTACCTCCAAAGGGGATGTTCACACCTCCCTTTTACACTGGTGCTGGCTCCAACTCACCAATTTTAAAAGAGATAACCTTGAGATGTCTCTTAGCACAGTTCCAGACTGAGATGATTGCTCATCTCTCGTTTGCAGCAGAGCCTGACCAGATTTGCTCCCAGCGACCTCATCTGAGCATCATTGTCAGGTTATTTTTCCTGCTTTCTGTCTGTATATCAATATTGAATCCACACCTTGCCATTAAACAAACAGGTCCCTGTGGATCTAGAATTTAAATTTCAACCTTAACCCATTGCTTGGAAAGATTCCGTGACACTTCTCAATTAAAAAAAAAAAAATCTTCCGTGTCCTCTGCCTTTGGCTGACCTGACTCTCTCCTGAAGTCTCCCAGAGGTGCTCTGGCCCTTCGTGTGCTGGAGGTTACAGGCATGGGAGAGGGGTTCCTTCAGGTGCTTCTCTCCCACATGTCCTGATCCAAATGCCAGGTCTGAGCCCGAGGGTGTCCCTAGGAGCTTCGTGCAGGGTGTGTGGGCTCATCACTGCGCAGGGCACAGGGGGGGAAACGCCGCTTTCCTCACTCCCCAGTCCTGCCATTCACGTTAGAGAAATGAGGCCTCACAGGCAGTTAAGTGAGCATTTCTAAAATTTACAAACAAAATAATCAGCCTTTCCAAAAGCAGCAGGGCATCTCCATTTATTTAGAAAGAGTCTGTGAAATGCAAGGAGCCTTTGCAACTTTGTGGTGCCAAAATAATGAGGTGAACTGGCTGAGAAGAGTGAAGTGGTTCATAGTAATCTTGCCCTTAAATTCACCACATTCGAAGAAGTCCTTGAAGAATTCCTACAGACACCCTAGTGACTGATTTCAAGCCATCTTCAGTACAAAAAATAGCATAATCTGACATTGTCCTAAGAGGGACCGACATCCTTTGTTCTTATTTTGAGTTCCTGTGCATAATAGGATCACGTTCCAGAAGTAAGACCACTCTCAGAGGCACGACTGCAATTTCAGGAAATAATTCCCCTTTCCTACACTGAATGTTTCAGCCTTTGCAGGCTCAAAAGACGTGAAGAAAATGAAACATTCTTCAAGCAGCAGCCTCACGCTCACCTATGGCTTCCTGCATCCCCAGCTGTAACCTTCACAATGTTTTACTGTTAGTCCTCACATGGATATTTTAAAGATTGGTCATGCCCATTAATACCTTTGTTCCAGCCCATGTCTTGCTGAATGGTGTGATATGATACAAACCGTGATTCATAAAGGTTTCTTGGAAGTGGCTCAAGAGAGATTTGGTGTTTTCAAACAGCTTTTTGAAATGTTAATGGCTGTTTGAGAGCAGCGGCGAGCAATTTCAGCTGGGGATGATTCAGTTGAGGGGGTTCTTGGAGCAAGTTTGTAGGAGTCAGAGGGACTCAGAGGAAATAGGAAAGCTGCTGTTTTGCTTGAACAGTTCAGAGTGGGAATTGCAGCTTCTTTAGAAGGAAAAATATTCCAGTACATTATAAAACACTTTAAAAATCAAGAGACTTTCTTGAGACCAGAAACTTTCCAAAGTTACACGCTTGTACAATAGCAGGATGGGAGCAGTGGCTGGAGGTGCTCCAGCTTTATCCCTCTGATAGAGGGAGGGATTCCGTGGTGGCCGTGCTGCCTCGGGAATCCCATCACGGGCTCTGATAGAGAAGAGGGTTTGTATCTGTATTTTGTTACCCTGCTTGACCCAGCTGCTTGTGCTGGGTTGCACTGGAGTCCAAATTCCTGGTCAGGCACCAGCTGGAAAGGCTGAGTTCCTGCTGCTGGGGAGGACTTGGATTCTCACTCAAGGCCTTGGGCAAGTCACTTCATCTGTGCAATGGGGATAATCACGTTTCTTGTCAGACAATTGCACAGTTAGGCACGCTAAGGTCATAAAACTGAGTGAAGGGATCTGTAATACCAGACCTATATAGAATACTGACCTATATGGAGTAATAGATCTGTAGGAATAACATTCCTGACCTGGTTATCTCTGTGTGTTCTCAGGTGCTTTGCAGCAGCTTAACTCAAGCTAGCTCACGTAATACATCTCCACATCCTAATCCAGAGGAAACATTCTGAATGGGAAATCCAGATTCCTGAATTTCAGCCTGGAAAGGATCATCCAATTTAGGAAAACCAACAGGAACCGGCCGTGTATTTGTAAGTGACCTTACAAATGGTGATGAGGCCCTGGCTTTCCCTTCACCACCACTGAAGTGTAGCTGGAGAGAAAGCCACTTGAGCCATTTTCCTTGTGATAAAAGTTGCAGCTTTTTAAGGTTGGACTTTCAGCTCTGGTCCTGAGAACGAGCTGGCGATTAAGAGGAGACTCCAGCATGTCAGAGTGATGCCATCTTGATTTTTGCCTTTTTTTCTTTGATATATTCCCTGTATTCTTTACACATGTATTTGTGGCTTTGTGCTCTATTATTGTAGCTGAGCTTCAGTATTTTCCTAGGCAGAGAGACAAAACACATTCCAGGACCCCTGTGCTATCTTGGTTCTGCTTAGAAACCAAGGTTGACAGCAGCTCTTCAAGACAGGTTTTTATAAACAGGGCCTAGTCCTCATCTGAGGGGGGGGAGGATTTAGAAGGTGCTAGAGACGGGGGGGAATTACTTCACCAGGCATGCTTCTAATTGGGGATCCTTGTCAGATATGCTAATTTTGCAGGATCTATAAAAGCTGTGCACGCCTCATGCGGGGCGTGCACCTTCGGCGCTTCCCGCCTGACAAATGGTGCGTCCTCCTGTGAAAATACCCCTTTTTAACACCCTGGCTGTGCCTGGCTCCCTATTCTAGGACCAGAGAAAAAGGCATCCGAGAGCGGGAGGGCTGAATGGAGGAGGGACCTTGCTCCTGAAGGCGCTGCTCAGCCCTCAGTGGCTCTGCCGTGGCCGTGCACGCCTGGCACGCGGTTTATTGCCGAGGGAACAAGCCTTCCCAGAAGGAAATACTGCACCAACAACCTTGTGAGTGGCCAAGACCCAGCTGTAAACTTTTCCAAGGCCGCCTCTGCATAAATAACGCGTTGCAAAGGCTCGATTCAAAGCCCAGGGAGTCAGAGATGTTGCTCAAGGCCAGAAAGCGAAGAGAGGCAAGGTTGGGGCACGGTTTGTTTCACAGAGCTGGGAAGCCTGGGCTGTATTTACCCAGCTGGAAGCAGGTTTCACGTCTCTTCATGCCTAGGTTTTGCCTCAGGTGCATACTCTCCCATTAGGTTTAAGTGGCTGGAAAAGGCCAAACACGTCTGAGGTCACTTTTGGCTAATTAATATGGCAACAAGCGCTCATTAATTAGTTTGGGCCTGAAATTAGCTGAGATAATTTTTTTGCAGTGGCATAGGCCATGGATTTATGAGCCCTTCTTCTCCAAGACAAACAATACCTTGAAAACGTTGGTTTTGGGGTGCATTCGCCCTGAAAATCAGTACCTGGATTTCTCAGAACTTCAAACTTCAGTAACTGTTTAATTCCATTTAAATGCAAGTTTTAATTTCTTTTTGCCTGATGGAAAATCTCACCACACACAGCGTCCAGTGACCATCACCTGCCTTAGCATGATGCCCTCTGCTTGATGTGTACCTGTATGTCAGAGCAAGTTAAAAAACTTTTGGGACTGAGGTCCAGATTTTCAGTTCAGGTGGACATCACAGCAGGCAAAAGGTGTCGAGGCCTCAATGAAAAACGGGGTGTCTTCTGGTCATCAACATGCTTAATACTCAGACTTGCTCACTTTAACCTCTTGGTCAGTGAACTACCAATTTTGGTGATGGTTTACTACTGCACTGATGTGGGCTGTGGTGTGTCTGACTTGTGGATATCCAGAGCTGGACCTCAAAAATGCTGGGGGAGATTCCCCTTACACCTACACAGAGAAGCTCTGCCCTTTGCAGTGTGTGTGCCACAGGTGTGGATGGCAAACACGTTGCCAGATGAATAATTATGGAGTTGATGTGGGCATGGATAGTGATGCTTGAGAAATATTGGACTCTTGTTCACAGATTGCCATGGCAGAAGGGCCCAGCCCTGTGGCTGGCTCAGGGGTTCCCTGTGCAAGGGATTTAACTTGAGTTTGATTTCCATTGTCCCTCCGACTGCAGCCACTTTGGAAATGCAAACTTGGAACTGGGAGTGGCTGCCTGTGTCCCACCGAGGGCTCAGCCCTGCTGCTGCTGCTGTCACAGCAGGTCAAGAAGCAGGATTTCCTTTGTGTGGGACTCTTTTAGCTTTAATTTTGCTTTCAAAATTTCTCACGTGCTGGGGGTTGTCACCATGCATGGTGAAGGAAATGTCTGCTACTAAAAGAAAAATTCGTGGAACAGCTACAAATGGCTGCCAGTTCTCCAATCCAGAACTGACCCTGGGACAACAGGAGTAGCCAGAGTGAAAGGTCACTCAGGTGTGCACCCAGCAAACCACATCGAACTCAAGGTGCTTTAAATATTTAGGTATGGATGTCATGTCATTTTGCCATTGCAGACGGAGTTCTTTATATCTCTGCTCCATCCATCCATCCATCCCAGGTGACTCTACCCCTCTCAGGGGGAGTGATTATCAAGTTTTAAGAGAGGGACTCAATCATATTTCCTCTGAAGCACATTTTTGCCACTAAAGCCTCTTCAGTTGCAAGTTTTTCTCCTCCTCCTTTTCTTTTCCTTTAAGCTGTTAGGTCTGGCTGTTGCCCAGAGCCAGGAACCATTAGAACCAATCTGGCAGGAGGCTTCTCTTCCTTGACTGGACTCTCCTCACACGAAAATTCATGTGAATTTGCAGGGCTTTCATTGAGTGAGTCGCATAATGAGGTGTGAAAAGGTGTGTGTTGCAGAGGGTCTGTTTATCCCAGAGGTGACAGATGCCAGAGTCCCCTCGCTGTCACGCAGAAACGATCCCACAGGAGATCCTGCAGATGGAAACTTCAGAGAAGCCTCTGCAACCCAAAGTCCTTTGGGGGGTTTTTTGCCAACGATTAAGTCACTGTTGTTGATACACCCCTTCATTCCACTTAATTTCATTTCTGGGAACTGGCTGCAAATCCCTGGCCTTGTGTGGTCCCATCAGAGCAGCCCTCACAAGGCAGCAGTTACGTGCCACGAGCCCACGCTCTCCAGGTAGTTACAGCTGAGCTTTTATTGACTGTACAGCCTGTTCACATCCTTTCTGCACCACTGTCGTGTGCTGCTCAGTGGCTGCCTCGTGTCAGACCCCAGAAGGAACGAGTGGCACGGATCTTCAGACTTCAGATCATTGTCTGAAGTGTTTTGTTGGGAGGTAACACAGACTTGGAGTCTTCTGCTTGGATTTCCATTGCCGTGTGGCTGCTCCAATCTCCAGGCTGTGCTTAATTATCCTGTTATCCCAGAGCTGCTTCACAACATCTCGTCCCACAAGTCTCCTTCCAACCCATGTTCTTCCAGCTTGTCAAATTCTTCTTTGCCACTTTTTCCTGCAGCACCTTTCCCCTTTTTGTGATTTTTGAGCTCTCTGAGCTGCTTTTACATCCAACCACAACCAAATCCTTCCCCAGGCTTCATCATCCACTCCTCTGCTTCCACTCTGTTTTGGAAGTTTGAGCTGGTTTTCTCACTAAGTATCCAAGTGTTTAATAGCACCTATTTCTTCTCAGCTGCGTACTTGAAGGAAACCCTTAAATTTCAGTGTCTCTCTTCACCATCCTGCTGCATGCCAAGATAGTCTGGAAAAACAAAAATAGTTGAGTGAAATTGACTCTTGGTATTATTGGAACCCAAACTGGCTTGTGCAGCTTAGCAGAGGCTAATGGAGTCAATTGGTCATTTATTTTCCTTCATTCTGCTGTGAAAAGGGTTGTCCAGAGAGCAATTCACTCCAAATAGTTTAGGTCTGGATGAAACACTGTTTGAAAAGTGCTTATTTCTCTTCAGCTTCTGCTATTTCCAGCCTGCTGGGACTTAAAAACTCGGTGTAATGTTCCAACATTGTTGCCTCTATTTGACATGTTCCTGGACACCATGAGCTGCGCTTTGAACGGTGATGTTAATAGTGATAACATCTTGCTAACTCTTAATTAAGACTAGACAAGGTAGCAATGCTGCATTTAGGCTGATCATATAAATTTAGCCTGATCAGATCACAAGGCTTTTGAGAGGGGCTGGAAAGTTGCATTGCCTGGTAGGCATTTCTTCCCTGGTCATGCCGTGCAAAATTCAGTGTCAAACCATCAGCACATCTGTCTCCATGTGACATTTGCAGCTGGTCACGCAAACAGTTTTTACACCATTGCTGGCTCTTTAAACCCTGCTGCTCTGGATAGGCATTTGTCAGTGGAAAGTCCTTCAGTGGCCTCTGAGCTCCTCACCTTGCAAGTAAGACGTAGCAGAAATAGCAGATTGCTGCATGTTTTGCTTGGTTTGTGGTTAATACACCCTGGAACTGGGAAATTTAGGAGACCTATAAATAGCAGGTCTTATATACACACCTGAGCCTCCTGAGCACTGGACCACCTGCGAGGAAACCAGAGCTGGAGCTGAACACCTCCAGCCCTTCTGGCTGCGAGCAGGGCAAAGCAATCAGACCTCCCTGCCTCACTCCGAAGAGGAAGAGCTGAACGTGCCCTCCGTGGGCAGGCAGGAGCTGGGTGCTGCCTGTCGGGATCCAGCTGCTGGCAGCACCTCCCAGCCAGGACCAGGGTGCACACAGAGATGTGCAGAGGCTGAAAAGGGGCTCAGTGGCAGCCCCTGTGGGGTTGGTCCCACCGTGATGCCCTGGAGAAGTTCTGGGCTGCCCTAATTTGCCGTCTTGCTGCCAGACCCTCAGGGTGAAGCAGAAGTGAAGCTACTGCTGGGGTAGGCAGGGAGCTCTCCTGCATCAGCCCCTTCGCAAAGTGAGGGCAGAAACCAAGGGTTGTCTGAAATCAACATTTCCTGAGTGGAAGGCAGAGGATACGAGCGCTCTGGTTTTGAACTGGGAGAACAGGAGCTGTTGGAGCTGCTGATGTGAGCCTGCCTTTGCACCCACAGCCCCTCAGGACCCAGCCTGGGCTCCAGTGGCTGTGGTCCCTCCCCATCACACTGCAGCGAAGGGGAGAAGGGAAGAGCAGCTTTGAAGGTTGAAAGCCAGAGATTGACGTGTCAGATGGAAGGAGGAAATTGGCTTTGCAGGGAAGGAGGAAGAGGGAGTGTAACAAAGGTGTGAGGACGTCAGCAGCTGGCCCTCAGAGCTCTGGGGCTCAGGCCATGAGGTTTGCTGTGGCTCCATGGAGATGGATGGACTCCAGCAGGCTTGCCAGGTCCATTACAGGGTGTGCCCTGCTGGCCCCACCAGCACAGGGTTCACTTTCTTCTGCTTCCATCTGGAAAGAAAACCACTGAATGCAGTTTGGATGGTGATGGGCTGGAGAGAGGCAAGTGGCAGATGATCAAAGCATCATATACAGATGCTTTGGTTCACAAGGAGGTGCAGGCTTCAGGTGAAACTTTCTCATGGCAGCTCCCTGCTGGGAGGGCTGAGCTTCTCTTTGCATGTTTCCCTCTCCATCTCAGCCACCTGGTTTTGCAGAACTGGTGGGAGCTCCATGCCTGGAGCAGCAATGGCCTGCTCCAGTCTGGAAGAGGTGATGGCCCTGAAGTGAGGAGGAGACATCCACACACTTAGAGGAAAGCTCACGATCTTCATCCTCTTCAGAATCCAGGATGAAGAGACGTGGAGGAGAAGTTTAAAGCTTTGTCAAGCAGAGCTCAACGGTGCCCCTGGTAATGCTGTTTCAGAGGAGCGAGCACATCATATTGCATATTTACGTGTTTAAATCAGTCACAACCCCTATGCCTTCCCCACATGCAGACCCCATCAATAGCAGCTTTATGCAGGCAGGAACATAACCTGGGGACTGGAGCACCGGCACAGTGTCAGGGGAAGTTGGTACAAATTGCTCCATCTTGCTGGACATTAAAGCAAGGAGTGATATCACTCTTAAAATAAGAAACCTAATGTAATGTGCTTTAATAGCTGAATAATTGCTGTGAGCGAAGAAAGAGGCTTTTGTGAGAGAGGATCAGCGAGGGCCAGGAGTGAGTGCTCATGACATCACGGCCGTGCACAAGAGGAACTTTATTCTCACAGCTCCACAAGAGCGGCTCGTCGAGCTGCCAGGCCCAGATAACTTGGTGGGAGACGTTAGAGAAGAGTTAATAAAATGATTGATTTACAGCTGGAAAAAATTAGACCCTGAACATTGGCAGACTGACATTGTTTGGAAGATGCACTAGAAACCTCCCCTGTTGTTTTTTTTTTTTGGTGGGGAGGGGGAAGAAGGTCTTTTGCACCTAAATTTGGAGCTCGCAGCACTTGAACAGGTATTTTGGGGGACTCACTGTCAGTTTTCCTCCATGGGAAACAGTTGTGAAACTATTATCATCCCCATTTACCTATGTAAAAACAGCTCCTAAAAGTCTGTACCTTCTTAGGGGAAAAGGAGCGGGTTTTAAATATTTTATTTTAATTTACCAGCTGTGGATCAGACCCAAAACCTTTACGCAACTCACGCATTTCTTACTGCTGGGTTTGAGTGCAGCGTGTTTTCTTTACTTGTTAGGAAAAACTGTCAGCTTTGTCTCAGCTCTGTATATATTTTTACAGTGGTTTACAAGCACAAGGCAAACTGAGGGTCCTTTCACGACTTTTGTTGATGGTCCATCATAATTTTTTATTTTTTTTTTTTTTTAAGAATTTACTTTGTAAAAATACTTCTTAAGGTTGAAACACACGATTTACTGTTGGTGGAAACAAAACCCTGCGGATGCCGCATTGTGTCTTTGCAAAGAAATGGCCTTTATTTTTAAAACTAAATTTCTTGGGCACGGTGGTAGAGGCAGCTCCAGGAGCCATTTGCACCCCAGAGGTCTGCAGCAAAAGGCAAAGTTATCCCTAAAAAAGTGGATGTTGAGAGACAGCACTTTTAAGCTTTCAATCTTCAACCCCTCCTTCAAAAACGGATTTTTATTTTTGGTGTGGATATGTTTGATCCATCAGCTGTACAGCTGGGAAGGGACAAGGCTGGCTTTCAAAAATCTTTCATGGGTTTCCAAAGACGCGACAAAACTTGCTCCAGACTGAATCTGACTCAGACTAGACGTGAAATAAAAACACCTTTGCAAGTGCTTGTGCGAGCTGAGGGTCGTCACGTAAGATGCAATGGGCAGAAATAAGGACTTGGTGTTTATTGCAGATAAGGGGCAAAGAAAGGAAAATAAGGCCCAACATCAGCCATGTACACTTTGAGGCATGCACAAACACGGTGACATTATGTGCAAAGCTCATCTCTGTTACTGAGGCCACTTGAGAAGGTGGGTGTCTGAAAAAGGGCAACACGGTTGATGAACTTTAGTCTCCCTCAGGAAAGAATGTCGAGTCCGTGTTGGCTTTTGCATGAGATAAGTATCCAGCTGTTTGTGTTTTTAGAGAAGAATAGAAAGGACCAAGGTAAACTGCAGAGGGAGAGCAGCTGAAGAGGTTTAAAAACTTTCTGGTATTTGAGTCTGATGGACTCTGAAGCCAGATGAGTTTTACCAGGAACTAGTATCTTTATTTAGGGCATATTTAGATGTTATCTTCGTCAGACAAAATCGCTGGTGTATCGACAGTCTGTTATCAGAACTTTTGGAGTCTTGTCAAGTAAATCTGCTTGAGGAGTTGTGCTCTGTGCTAAAAACCTCCTGAACAACTCAACAACCCTCCCACGCTAAAAATAGCCCTCAGTTTTACCTGAATGTATGCTGACATGTCAAATTAATTTCATTTCCTCCTTGGGAATGAGAGCCAAGTGATGGCCTTTGAATAAGGAGGCTTTTGACAGTGTTTGGATTGATGCTCTCGTAACTTAGGGCAGAGTTGTCTGGAGGAAAACACCGAGAGAAAGATGTAATTTCAATATACACTTGGTTGAAAACAGCCTGTGAGAACAAAAATGGTATTAACAAGCCACGTAGCTGATCAGGACGCCAGCAATGTAACATTCAGTGAGGACTGTGAAACGGGGCATTTTGGAAGAATACAAATGCACAAGTACCACATCAAAACTAATGGACTGAGAAATGGTCTGGCGTAAAAAGGGATCACGAGTTAAACACGGGCCAAAATCACAACAGAATGCAAATGCTCAGTCAAATCTCACTCAGGGATGTATGGAGATAACTTCTTTGCTTTCTTAGTGTGTTTGAGGTCTTGCCCAAAACACCACGTCCCGCTTGGAATCCAGTGCAGCTGAAAGAGAGAGGAGTTACAGGCTGGAGGCCAGGACAGTGCTGTGAAGGGCAGGAGGGAGCAGCTGCAGAGAGCAGCTGAGGAAGGCCAAGGTGTTGGGCTGAGGGGAGAGGGGCAGGAGGCGACCCTGTGACCGCTGTGGGAGGGCAGTGGCAAAGCGGTGCCTTCACACTGCAGGAAGAAGAACCCGTGAGCATTTCTGGGGGCTCTGCAGCCCAATGGAGGAGTTGAGCGGCTGAATCTCTTCCCTTTCTCTGGAAAACTGTCGCAGTCGAGGTAGACATGACACACACAAGTTTCAGTATCGAGTGAAGGCAAGAACTCTTTAATCTAAAAAGCCAGTGTCATTTCTATACACTTCTGGATGTTTATCATTTGTGTTACTCATCCATTGGTTGCTTAACTACTACAAGAGATTCATTGGTTAATTTAACTACACCATACCATTATTAGTTATCTACAACATAGGCATTCTAAATATCTAAGAAAAATGCTGTTGCAGTTGTGTTGTTGTTCACTCCCTCTGTTGTTTTGAATTTCTTGCTTCTCTTGATGAAGTTTCTCACGGGTAGACACGGATTGTGCTGAGGTCAGTGTCAGATTCAGACTCGGACAGGCTTGCTGACCTGCTGTTAATCCCCACAGAAAACTTCTTGGAAAAGCTCATTATGAAGTTTACCACCAGTGCCACTTCCCAGGTGGGCAGCAGGGATGAGGTGTGGGGACTCTGGTCCTGGCTCTGGCCCTGGCAGCAGCGAGCTCCCAGCAAGGGCTATGAATTTCCACCACTGAATGTTTCTGTGATTCTAGGATTCTTCACCTGGAGCATTTTCATAATACCAATTGATTTGTAGTGCAAATGTTTGTATCTTTGTCACAGTGTTACTTCTTACTGAGTATTTTCTAGCCACAATGAAACTTTTTCTTTCCTTTTATGCTGCTCGGGTCTTAGTGCTTCCCGTTTCTGGGGAGGTGAGGTACAATGATTAGCAGAGCAAGCAGTCAGGCAGTCCTTTAAAATGCCAGTCTGATCTTTTTTCTTTAAATTAAACCCCCAACTAAAACAGAAACCAGCAGCTCAGGGGTGGAGGCCACAGGAAGGTTATTGTTAGGAAGAGAAGAACAGGAGGATAAAATGTGTAGCTTTTGAAAAGTCCTTTCTGTAATGGCACAGATCTCTCTGTTTGCAGATGACAGAATAAATTAAAAATATTTCTGCCAGTCTAAAGATACAGAGGAAGCCAAGGTTGCCTAATGGACTGGAATATCATCTCCATGTTTTCAATTTCCTCCACTTTACCCAAATCATTCACTTCAATAATTAAGGGATAATGAACCGAACAGTTCTCCTCTTTGTAACCAGCTCTTTCTGGATAGAGATTCAAAATAATAATTAAAAAGAAAAAGGAATCCTGTCTGCAGAACATGCCTGCAGATAATGGGAATATCCTTCAATTTCCCTCTGCTGGGGTTTCCTGGCTGCCCTCTCTCAGCTGCCATTCCTCGGGATGCTAGCAGGGGCTGAGGAGGAGGCTGCCCTCGTTCAGGATGATCTATCAAGACCCACATTTCTCACACAGATACATCTCCATCCTGGAAAACGGGTTTGTGTCCATCCATACAGAGAACCTCATTGATTAGGCAGGAAGAAAAACGGGGTGATCTTAATTACGGCACTTCTTAAACTTTTCTTGACCTCTCCCCGCCGCCGTCACCTCTCGGATCCACTCCCTTGCCCAGCCCGTGGCAAGGATCAGGGAAAGGCAGGGCTGGCTTTAGCCAAGAAGCTGTGCAGGAAAGGGGATTTTTCGCAAAATCTTCATTTCTTGCATTTTTAAAAACCCACTGCGAAAGCAGTAGAAACACCGACCTGCTCGTGCAGGAAAACATCCCTGAATCTTTCCTTTCAAATGCAGCTGGATGGATTCACAGCACCTGGATGCAGGCATTTCCCTGGCCATGAGTGTGGCCTTCACTCCCTGTCCCCAGCAGGGACCTGTAGATGTCCCCAGCAGGGAATTCCGTGGTTTTCAGTGATTCCCAGCCTTGTGCAAGCAGAGGCTCTCCTGGCCCTGGACCAGCCCTCAGCTCTCTCCTCCCAGGCCCTTCAAACATCTCACAGACAAGGCTTGGGCTTTCCCAAGATCAGGTTTTTTATAAGTGCTTTGTGTAACAGAAGTGCCAATCGAGGCAGATCAACATTTGATATTTTTAAGGGAGCAAAATTATTTCTGTTTTTCCCTTAAAACCCACCCAACACCCATTGCCTTCCCTCATCACAGTCTGCTGCCCCTGACCACCAGGGGCATAAATAAATTAGTTATGAGAGTTTCCAAGCAGTAAACTTTCTTCTTTGATAAAAAAAAACCCCAAGAAAATAAAAGAAAAAAGAAACAGCAGGATCTAAGAGCTTTCCATGCTGGAGTTTGGGAGCTTTTCAGAGCCATAAAGTATTTATTTTAGGGTTTTTTTTTCCATTAGGTCCTAATTCTCAATATTTTATAAGAAGCTAAATTATCCAGGAGAACTGAGTGTTCGTTTTGGGGGAAAATAAAAATCCCAAAAGGCATTTGCCTAATTAGAAAATGACCATCAAGCACAGAGTGCAAAGAGCTTTTTTGGTGGAGAGAACTGAGCACAGAAGGAACCGAGCACAGACTTGAAAAAACCAGAACTGTTTATTTTTCCTTCAAAAAGAGGATCAGTTTTAAGAACTGAGCAGACTGCAGTTAATTTAGACTCCTTTATATTTCACCCCAAAAGCGAAGCAGTGGTTTTTATCTTTTCCTTTCAATGCCACTTCCTTCTCTGGGCCCTGTTTGCTGGACCAAGCCCCTCGTGGCTCCCCATGAGCCTTCATCCCTCCGTGCTCCCCACAGCATTTCCCTGCCCTGTGTGTGTTCAGCCCAGGGCACGTAAGAATTCGAGGACCCAGATTTAGGCTGTAATCCCAGGCTTGTCTATCCAGACCTTGCAGCCCCCAAAACAGTATTTTTGTGTAATGTAAAAGCTCAGGAAGCTCTGTCCATGCCAGAGCACCCAGGCTCCTGCCCCAGGTCCTCTGGGGAGCTCCAGGTCTCTTGGCTCAGGCAGAAGGGAGGGGAAGAGGGGCTGAGAGAAAGGGGATGTGTTTTGTCAGAGTGAAGCCACCATAAAACAGGTAAAACACCACTTCCAGGTCTTCTCATACGACAGATCAGTTTGGCTGGAGCACGTTGTGGTCTGCCTTGGCACAGGTGTGACTTAGGGGCAAACAGAGGAGAGAAATTTGCACGCCAGGAAAAGGGAAGGAGCCATGGCCACGGGCTGTGGGCCAGGCGTGGGGTGCAGGGGACGCCTCAGTGGGAGCAGGTGGCCCCTGGGCACCCATCTGAACAGTGAGAAGGGACACATTTCTGTCAGTTCACTCCAGACCGAGCCCTACCAGGGGAAACCAAACCTCAGCTTATTTCAGACCCTGTCTAAGCACGAAAAAATCTCCCCCGTGACCCATTTCTGTATCAGGACTCGCTGGCCTCTCTGCTGGCACGTCCCAGGCATCGTCAGGAGATGTCACAATTGTCCTCCCAGAGCTTTGTGGCTGCCCCGTGGAGGCTGGAGAGCTGCAGCCCCGGGAGCAGCACTCAGCACTCGTGGTTCAGGGCCCATGAACGCTGTGACAGTGCAGCATGGCGTGGGGGTTGGAATTTGCCATAACTTTTCTCATTAATTACCTTCAAAGGTTATTAATTATGAACTCACTTGTAGACATTAAGCTGCTTTACTGTCCAAGGGGCAAAGCTGGGTTGGGCACAAAGAGCAAGAGGTTTGTGCTTCCCTCCGATGAACCAGCCACCTTCTCTCAGCACTACCTCCATCTCACCCCCTCTTTGTCCCCCAAATCAGGAAAGAATTTGCATTATTCCTCTGAAAGCGTTAATTGAGAGGAGAACAAACGGAGTTCCAGGCAGTTTGAAGAAGCCTCATTACTGACTGAGGGCTTGTTTTGAACCAATGTCCATCAAAACAACAATTGCCCTGCCCTGGCCCAGCACCAGCTCTGCACTGGGAGGGCTGGGACGGGCAGAGACGGGGTTTTGTTCTCCGGGAGACAGTTGTGCACCCCTAATGACAACCATTGCAGCCAGCCCCTGGCTGATTGCTGCACAGTCCAGTGCATCCTTTCCAGCATTAAACCCTTATTATCCAGCAGCAGGATGAAGCCCAGGGCCCGGGCCACGCCGCTGCCCACCGCGCAGTGCCTCCCAGACAATGTCACACTTCTCTGCCTGGAGACCACCCGCAGCAGGAGGTGCCACCTCCAATTAGGATGTGGGCTTTTTCTGCTTTGCCTGACTTTGTCCCAGCTGGAGGACAGCTCCAGCCCGATCCAGGGTGAGCCATGAATGCTTTGCAGAGAGCTGAAAGGGACCTTCTGCTGCGCTGCACAGGAAGGGGGCACAGGGAAGGCCGCACAGGTTTTCGGCTGGGCTCTGCAACAGCTCCTGTGGCTTTTTTATTTTTCTCTTTCCTCTTGCTTCTCTCCGTTCCTTTTGGCCCAAATTCCCATTGTCAGTCCCTTTTCAGTTCATTGGGTGGGATGACCTCTTCCATCTCCAGGCATGTCAGGTGTCTAAGAGAGGTGTGAATGACACTGTGGACACGTGGGAGTCTGAGACAGGGCTAAGGGTGTTCCTGCCCCTCCCCATTACCCTTATGGACATCAATGCCTTGACTTCCCTTCTCCATAACTCACTGCCTTAAGCTGCTGCATTATCCTGAGTTGGCTGGTAATTCTTGCATGGATGAGAGGGATGGAAGGGATGGAAAGAGAAGAGTTTATTCCAGCAGCATCCAAAATCTTGGACCCAGAGATTTTGCTTTCAGCCCACCTGCACTTTCTGGGGAAGCAGGATAAGGGCTATGAGCAGGATTAGGGCTATGAGCAGTATGAGGGCAAGCAGTGTAAGCTGCCCATTGGGCCAGCAGACTTCCCCCTTGATGCTGAACAAGCTCTGTGGGATGATCACTGAGTTCAGACAGAGCTTAGGGACATCCTTGTTAGGGGCAAAGGCAATCACTTTACCAGCTTGCTTTGTGTTTGCTCCTTGTAACTGGTGCTGAAATACCAGAGTGAGGGAAAAGGAGCTGTGCCGAGCCTGCTTGGGATAAAGGCTTTGATATCCTGTGCTGTACATGTGCAGCTCATCACCACCACGGTCCTCCTGCAAGTGCCCAGCTGATCCCAAGTGGTCCTCAAACAATCCAATAGAAGCTGTTTTCTCTAAACATTTACAACCAACAAAATGTGCCTGTGTACGTTCAGCAGAGAGCCAAAGAGAAGAACGGCAGCTGCTCCCCGCATTCCTGCTGCAGCTTGTGTATATTCCAGTGCCTTTTAAAGCATCTATTTACATTTTCAGCTTTGGATACCTCTTCACTTCCTGAGGATGCTTGGCCAACTCCAGTCCTGGTGCAGAGAGGGTGCACTGCCCTGCCAGGGGCACAGCCACCCTCCTCTCTGCCAGGCAGAGGGATGACCTGATGTCTTTTCCCACGGCACACACGTGGCCTTCCTGCTTTGCCTGGGATGCCATGTTGATTTCTGCCTTTTCTTTTACATATTCCCTGTATTCTTTACACATATATTTGCTGCTCTGCAGTCGATTATTGTCGCTTAGCTTCAGTATTTTCCTAGGCAGAGAGACAAAACACATTCCAAAGCCGCCGTCCTATCTTGGTTCTCCTTAGAAACCAAGGTTGAGACCAGCTCTTCCAGACAGATTTTTTTATAAACAGCGTTTAGTCCTCGTCTGAAGGAGGAGGATTTAGAAGGTGCTAAGGGATGACTTCACTGAGTATTTCTAACTGGGGATTCTTGTCAGATACGCGAATTTGCAGAATCTATGAAAGTTGTACATGTGCATCTTCTGTGTTTTCCACCTGAAGAATTGTGCACCTGAGGATCCTCATATAAAGATATCCCTTTTATCACTCTAACTGTGTGTGGCTCGTAATTCTAGGACCAGCAAAAAAGGCATCACTTGTCCTTATGAAAAAGGCACTGGCACGTGGCAGCCTTACTGAAGTGTCTGGGCTGTGCTCTGTGCTGGACTGGTGCCTTGAGGTCACTCCTGGCACCCCCTGAGGCCCCTGGGATTTGCCCAGCTCTCGCCCCAGCAGGCAGGGATGCTGCTGAGGGAATGTTGCACATCATGGGAGTGGGGCAGCTCAAGGCTGGGAGCTGTGGGAAGCCACCTTGGACGTTCCAGTTTCACCTGCAAACCGGCGTGGCAGCCCTGCAGCTCCTCTGCTTCCACGCTGGAGCACCCACAGGGAGCTCAGAGTGTTTTACAGCTGGATAAATTGTGTTGGCTTCAGCAACGAGCATCAACCCATCACGAAGGGAAGCAGGAAACAGCCTGGCTTTCTGCTCAGCAGGAGCCGTGGTTCTCACCAGCTCCTCCTGGGAATTAATGAAGCTACCAAAGGCTGTGAGGAAAGAAAGTGCCATCCAGCCCATGCTGGGCTCTGGAGAACGGCATTTTTATCAGACAGCGTGTGACAATTCCAGTCCTTCCCTCCCTAATGATGTCTCGGAGCAGCACAATCCCCATCTCATTCCCTACTAACTGCTCCTTCAGATGAGGTCTCATTGCCCAGAGAAGCATTTCTGCCAAGAGAGCAAAAGCACAGGCAGCTCTGTGTGTCCTGCCCGGGTAACGCTGCCCCTGGAAGGCTGCACAGCACCAGGATTAGTGCCCCTGCTCCTCCACGTGGAACACTGCCAGGAGAGGTGCCTGCAGCCATCTCCCTCCTCCTGGCAGCAGGTGAGCCTTGTGCTGAGGTTGCCCGTGGGCGTTGGTGGTCGGAGGGCAGTGCCCCCTCTCTGGAAAAGTGCTGCTGCGTGGGCCACTCAGTGTTCTGCTGGAGCCTGGGGACCCAAGAGCTCTCAGAGCATCACCCCAGAGCAGCAGCGTCCCCCAGCCACATCCCGAGGGGCACAGCCCTTGCTGGAGCAGGGGCACAGCGCCGAGGGACAGACAGACAGACAGACACACAGACACACAGACAGACAGACACACAGACAGGCAGACAGAGAGATGGCCATCAGCTCTCAGCGGGATTTGATGGGAAATTCTCCCGAGTTCTGACCCACGGTGCTGTGTCACGTCAAGGATTAAATTCCTTCTGAAAGACGAAGCTGAAGCTCATGGGTGTGGGTTACAAGGATCTGTGAATGCTGTCTGCAGGGTTAACACTTTGCTCATTACAAAATATAAAATACGTGAGACCACTGAGGCTCTGGAAGCTCAGAGCTTGCTGGTCTCTGCTAACAACACTCCTTGAAGCTGCAGGTGATTGAGAAGGTCAGGGGAAGAGGAAAGAGCACTCTGGGGTTACATCTGATGCCTCTCCTTCCTTCCCTTCTCTTCCCCCTGCCTTGGCATGGAGGGGTCCTCAAAGCAAAAGATTTACATTTATATTTGTTTCATTCCAGATGTTTGTTTTTTTTTCTTTGGATGGAAAGGTTAAAACCCCTTTTCACAGAGAGAGACACGAGTGATCTTACATATTAAACAGAATGCTGCAGGGGGATGTATTCAAGGCCAAAACTCTCCGGGGTGGATTTTCAGAGCTTTGCCCTAGGACCAGAAGGGGATTGGAAGATCCTGTGCAATGTGATAAAATATCCTATAACTCCTTCTGCAGGGCACGATCCCATAAAGCCAGGTGTTCCCCTGGGACAACACAGGGACCTCCTTCTCTCCCCCAGGCTGCCTCCCACTCACTTTAATTATCTGGTGCACCACAGCAGGTACCTTGCACGGTTGGTCACCTCTAATGGCTCCTCAACAGGGGAGATTTAATTAAATTAGCAGGTTCAAAAACAAACGTGGAAATGAAGAGAAAATAGGCCTGGCGTGTCAAACATAAAAAACTTCATCGCTTAACAGTGACATTAACAAATGATGCTCACTCCTAATTTTCCAAATGACCAAGTCTGATGTCTGATGGAGATACAGGGAATTCGGGTAATTCTCTTTTAATCATTTCCCTTTACGTGATGGAAGATGGGAACTGCTCAGCAGTAACACAGTGCTGGGCCCAAGAGGAGAGGCAATTCTTTATGGAAGACGAGTGCAGGTTTTGCCTTGGTGCAGCATCAACGTGGCCAGAGGCCGAGACCGAGGGAGAGCGAAGTACAGCAGGGTTTCAGTCAGGGAGCAGGTTTTCATTCCCAGGCTCACACGAGCTGGCTGATCAGCTTTGCTTCCCTGTGGCAGCACCTCCAGAGAGGACATAAAGAACTGAGTGGTGTAAAGCACTGCAATTTCACAGCAGTTAACAGCCAGAGACCATAAAGAGCTACGTTGCTTTTTTGCTTTAGCCACCCCCCCACCCTTGAAGATCCATCCTTTCCGTGCCTACGTGAATGTCTGATGAATTCCTAAAAGCCCTGAGTTTATTTATATTTCTGTGCTGCTCAATCCTGTTTGCTCATCCCCTGTTAGCTGCCACCATCTGCTTTCACCTCTGTGAGTTGTGCTGACATCCCGTCTTGGACTCTGCCTTCATTCCCAGGTTTCATAAATAAACCTTAGTAAAAAAGGGAACAGGAGCTGACGCTGCCTGCAATGTCCTGCCCCGTCAGTGTTTGACGTGGAGGAGCTCTGCACTCCTAGAGCAGCTTTCTTTTCTCCTTGCTCACCTTTCAGAGCAGCTGTCCCTGTGTGTTTTTCCCTCTGCACGGCGCTTGTGGCTGATCCAGAGGCCGCAGAGGTGTTTGCTTCTGTGGGCAGATGTGCTCTTGGGAGAGCATGTGTGTGCCTGTGTGGGACGTGACAGGACAGGCTGTGCCTTTTCCTGGTCTTAAAATCAAGAACCAAACAAGGTTAAGTGAAAAAAAGGGGTTTTACCTCGGTATTTATTTAAGGATCCTTAGGTGCAGCACTCCGTGCGGATGGAATGCACCGAAATGCACCCCCTGAAATGCAGAAACACACACCCCAGAAAAGCACACACAATTACAGGCCTTACAGATCAGCACATCTATCCAAGATTCCTCAATGAGAGGCTCGAGTGAACCCCCCGCCCCGAGGAGCCTTCCACTGGATGGGCCTGTCTCAGTTTACAGAATGAGTTCTGGAGAGGGCCTTGGTGTCTGGGGCGTTCTGACCCCTGACTGCGAGGCTGCCAGGGTGTTTGGGCTCCTGGTTTAACAGGATATTGAGTCTCAGCCAGGTTATCAGACTTGAGGAACTATAAGTATGTGGGCTAAAAGCACTAAGAATGCATAAAAGCTCTGTAAAAGGCTATATAAAAGGGGTGTAAAATAAAGGCAAAAAGTCATCACAGCATCAGTGCCACAGCCCAAGTGCAGAGCAGCTGCTGGGCTTGCCTGGTTCTGTGTTGTTGTTGCTGAGGGGGTTGGACAACCCCTGCCCATGGTGGGAGGTGGCTCTGCCTGTCCTGTGCTCCTCATTCCTGCACCACAGCCCCCGCTCAGGCAGGGGTGACTTTTAGGCATTGCTGATGATTGTGAGTGCACATCGTGCTGCCTTGTCCTCCTAAGTCTTACACCTCTGAAAAAGGCCAGCTCAGCTCCAAAGAGTTTGCAGGAATACCCGACAGTGCCTCCCCACAGTGGTTACAGACAATTAACCCTGCACTGGTGCGTGGAGCATCCCAGCCCAGAGACAGGGCAGGCACAGCTGGGATGCCATCAGTGGACTGGAAACAGCACTTCAGGCACGTGGGGAGGTTTTTTCACTCGTTTCCTGTGCTGTATTTCATAGAATCATAGAACAGCTGGGTTTGGATGGGACCTTTAAAGGCCACGGGCAGGGACACCTTCCACTGGACCGGGTTGTTCAGAGCCCCCTTCAGCCTGGAATCTAAAGTTTCCAGCAATGGGGCATCTTGTGCCTTCTTTCCTGCTGGAAATCAGAGCACTTTTCTGCCACCCCGTTGTACCTCAGGCGATGCCCACAGGTCCCAGGAGCTGCTGTGCTCCTGTGAGTGGCACAGCCCTCAGCTGTGGGGGGATCAGGGTGGTTGCACCGTTTGTTGTGGTGCTCAGCCCCTTCTTTGCAGATGTGTCGGGGCTGCCTGGACTTCCCCAACGTGCAGGAGGGATCTGCTGTCCTTATAAAATCAGAGTGTTGTGCCTTGGCAATCCCAGGGGAGCTGGAGTGGTTAATGTGGAGGATTAATTTTTCTTGAATTCCTGGAGACAGGCAAATGTGTTTCAAACACTCTGTTTCAGCTGAGCTCAGAGGAGAAACCAACAGCAAGGAGCTGATCGGAACCCCTGGTGATTTCTGTGCTGTCCTAGGCGACATGTTCCGCTCTGGTACAGGAAACTGTCATTGCAAAACACCTTCCAGCCCTTCTGTGCAAGGCTTGGCAGTGGATTTCTCTGAAGCTCAGGTGCACAGAGATTTTGGGA
Organism: Oreocharis arfaki; assembly: GCA_013398015.1. Classification (NCBI taxonomy): domain Eukaryota; kingdom Metazoa; phylum Chordata; class Aves; order Passeriformes; family Paramythiidae; genus Oreocharis; species Oreocharis arfaki. The sequence continues at coordinate 24,741 of VZRR01013119.1, read as the reverse complement.
GAGGCTGAAGAGTGCCAAGGACGCTCCTGCTGTTGCAGTGAAAGGTTGTGAACACCCAGTGTGAGACGCGGCAGTGCCCCAGCACAAAGTAATCCTAAAGGACTTAGCTTTGGGGTGTGATAAAAACCACTTTGTGCTCTTCAGCCAGGCTGGTTGATGTGCCCACCCCATGTGGTCCATGCAGTTATCTCTGTTCTACATCAGGGAAACTGAGGCACCACCATGGCTGCACAGCACACCGTTCCATGGAGCTCAGAGCACCCCCGGCTAACAACCCCCAGGTTATTTAAAAGGAAAAGAACCCAGCCAAACTCTCTGTTTCTTCAGGGGAGAGGCCTCCGTTGTGCAGCCAGGGCTGACATGGGCACTTTGCATTCTTTGTCAGGACTCAGGGACATCCCAGGCGAACTCAGAAGTTCCCAGAAGCTCCTGGGCTCCCAAGGAGAAGATGATGGGCTCTTGGCTGCCCTGGGTTTGCTAGGAAGACACTGTGGTGAGCACTAAAGCAGAGCAAGGAGGAACAAGTGCCTTCCCCCTGCACTGCCATTAGTGCTGTCCCCAGCTCCAGGAGGGTCTGTGCCATCAGGGCATTTAATTCATGAGATTAATTCCTAAAAACCCCGGCTCAGGTCCGTGTGCTGCCTGCAGCAGAGCCCCGGTGCTGCTCACAGCTGGGGCAGCTGCTGCTCAGAGCCTCAGTTTGATTTAGTTTAGGTTTCAAAGGCAACGTGTAAACATTCCCAGTGAAGACACTTCTTCCGAGGGGCTCGGCCAAGTGGGGTTTCCTTCTTCGTGTTTATGGGAAAGCATTTTGTTTAGATAGGAAAGCAAATAAGCAAATCCCCACATTCCTCTCTGGCACATCTCAGCCAGCTTGCCAGCCTCTAGGACGGAGATTTAGCACGAACTCAAGGGAAATTTGCATTAATAGTCCCTTATTAACCCCCTGGCAGTGTGTCTGTGGGGCAGAGGCACCACAGCCTGGGTTAGGGGCTGGAAGAGGGTGGGAAACACCACCAATACAGCAGAAAATGCCTCTTCTAAAGACTCTTCTTGCCTGTGACTCAAACCCACAGCCTACCTACAGCCCAGGAAGGTTGGAAAAGCTGATATTGCTTGCACTGTGTCCTCGAGAACTATGAAATAAGAAAGAGTTTCCAGTTTTGCCCTTCAGGGCAGGTTGAAAATTCACCTCTATATGAACACCAGAAAAAAAGATTTACACCCGTGTAGTACCACTCAAAATAGGCTTCAAGTGAGAATTAATTGGTATCTATACCTCTGAGCAGGGTGAATTTCCCCTGGGCCTGAATAAGTTCTGCCTAAGCCTTTTGTGGAGTTATTATTTCTTTCATTAAAGGGGCAAAAGAAGGGATGAAAATCTCCACTGAGAACAGCTGGCTAATTTTTGCTCTTTATTTATAACAGCTCAGGTCAGGATCCGATTTCTGGCAAGCACAGCCCCAACATCTGCAGGAGGAGAGGCCGCTGGCCCCCCCAGCTTGCTGGAATTTTCCAGCTAATGGGAAATATTTCCCCAGTTAATGATAGTGGTAGGGATGGGGTGACCAGGTGGTCATTTTTTGGATGCATAGCTGGGTATCACAGGGCAAGTGATTGAGGGAAAACCCAGCCTCATGCAGAAGTGAGCTCCACAATCATGCTCTGAGGAGCCTGGTTTTCTCTCTGGGTCTGCTTTAAGGAACAGGACACTCCCAATCTCCTCTCAGCCTCGCCCAGTTTGCTCCTGATTTTTGGGATCAGTATAAGGGAAGGGTCTGATGTCACTCCCCTGTCCCCACCGACCTCCAGAGGTCTGCCATCAGTCCCTAAACACTGATATTGGGGCCTTCTGAGCAGCAGGTTTCCAAGAGCTTCCTGCAGCAGGTCAGTAGAGCTGTTTGTCCCCACACCTGAGGGAAACAAGGCCCAGAGGAGCGGCTTCTCCAGCTCGTCCATTCAGCACCACCATTGCCTTCTTGAGGGCTGGTCCTTCACCTCTCTGCTCTTAGGATTTGACTCCAAATGCTTCCAAAATTCATTTTATAGCTGATCAGTGGCACGAGACAGCAGGCTGCACCCAGGGAACCTGCACAGCATCGACTGCACTTCCACTGGTACTCACAGGACTGGCCCTGGGGGCGAAGGTGAGGAGTGAAAGCATCGGGACTGACGTCACCTTCAGCTGTGGTCAAGGTGAAATCCTCAGAAAGAGGCGTGGAAAGGCCCAGAATTAGTTAAAATCAGTCTGAGAGACTCACTGGAGCAGTGATCCAGCAGCTCTCACCTCGAAGCCCCCAAACCCCCTCCATCCTCCAAGTTCAACCCCAAAACAAAGGGAGCCAGTTCCTGACTGGGGACATGCCGGGCATCCACGGGGAGGAGGCAGTGCAGGGGTTAAGGCTCTTGGCAGCATTTCAGTGGTACGAAGCAATAAAATATTTTATGACATTTTTACAATATTGTGCAATGGGATTTCGAGACCTCAGAAGAAAACACTGCGTTAAAGCGAGATGCAGCTGAGCGCAGCAAGCCCAGCAGGTGAGGGTTCATCTCCTTCCCTCCCCTCTTCTCAGCCCTCCCTCCGCCCTGGCTGCAGGCAGAAGCACTTGCTCCCCGTGCCAGGGGCCAGCCCAGCTTCCCTGGTGCTTCCCAGCACATCTGTGCTGGGTTTGTGTGCGTGCCACATACCTCCCCAGTGAGCACATCCTGCGTGTTGCTGCAAACAGCCCCAATAAACAGCAGAGCCAAGCGTGCCTGAATCTTACGACACATTAGGCGCCCTTCATCCCCATCCACAGCCTCGTAATTGGTGTAAAAATAACATCTCCTCTTGAAAACTGGGATTCCGTGGTTGCCTTTGCCCGCCAGGCTGTGCCTGAGTGGGAGATCGCCGGGGCTGTGGGAGCGTCTGCCCCACGCACAGCACGCGGGGCTGGCTCAGGACCACGGGGTTGTTCTGATGATCCTCTGTCACCGCTCCAGAAATGATGTTCCCCTTTGAATGCACATCATTTGGCTGCAGTTCCAAGGGAGATTTGACCAGGACTCTCTGGGGTCAGAGAATGCTCCTTACAGCGTGCAGGGTCTTTACCATTAATCTCCAAAGCTGGGTGGTGGAAGAGGCACCTTCAGCTCGCCCAAGTAAGATCTTCCTTCCCCCTTTCAACCCTTCTGGTAACAACATGGGGCAGGAAAGTGCTTTTACAGCCCAGGCAGCGAGGAGGCTCTTCTGTAATTGCTTTATTCCAGGAACTGGCACTCTAAGAAAAAGCCCCAAACACCACAAAGCTTGGCAAAAAATTGTACAAATTGGCAATGCTACACTCAGAGCCAGGCAAGCTAAGAAAAGCCTAATCCAATCTTCTGCTTTAGAGTAACAGCATCGTGGCAGCAGATTGCCTGGGGTGGTTGGGAGAGAAAGGCTGGTCCCAGCATGGGATGTGTCCAGCTTTCAGCAGAGCAGAGAGAGATTGGCAGAGGAAGCCCCCAGTGTTTGAACCTCTGCAGGCAGAGACTTCTCCCTCCATGGCTGATTTGTCTGATCAAACAGAGCAAATCCCTCGCTCTGATCCCGCTGATGGCCCTAAATTGCTTTAACCATTGTGAAATGAGCCACACAACACGTTTTCAATGTAAGCAATTTTTTTTTTTCTGTCCTCCTTAACAGCTCTTTGGCCCAACTTCAGTAGGAGGTTCAGCTGCTGAGGAACTCGAGTGCATGAAGACTCACCTGAGCTGCTTGTGCTCTTTTGTTTCCTCCTCTGGGTTATTAATGTGTCTTTTATTGCATATTTCAGCCGTGCCCAGAGATTCCTTGCTGTGGCTGCTGTACACACTCACATGAAGGCACCTTTATTTGGAAGGGTGTAAAAAAGGATGATCTGAGTGGGGTCAGGTGCCACGCTGGGGCTGGACACCTCCTCTGAGGGCATCTGGCTCTTCCCAAAACAGGGTCCCCCTTGGCTGCCTGATGGAAAATGTTGGGAGTTGCCATCCCCCCCCATAAATCCTCATTGTTTCAGCTCCTGCTTCCCTGCAGCACCCCTTCTCAGTGCCAAAGCAGCGCCGTGGGTAGGAGCAACAAGAAGAGTTGAATGTTGAATTGCATGAAAACGCCAGCACATTTTGTTACTCACCGAGTTTTCTTCACCCCTTCCAGTTCTGAGGGTCTCCCGTGCCCTTAGACTTCCCATTTTTTACACTGCTTTTAGAACGTGGTCGAACGTGGTAAAAATTTCAGTATCAAAAGTTTGAGCAAAATTAAAATGACAGCATTTGTCAGCCACAATGATTTTTTTGCTGCTGTGAAAGATGTTATTTGAAAGCCCAAAATTTCCTCAAAGTGTGAATTTTGCAGCCAGATGATTCCCAATTCAAATTTCTCATGAAATGTTTAAAAACAAAAACCACAACCTAGCCACACCTAGCTATATTTCCCTTAAAATTCTGAATTTCTCTGCTTTTCAAGTGGAAATTGAGGAAAGTATCTGCGAGTGGAAAATCCTGGAGGAACGTTCTGCTGGAAAATACCATCCTTCCTGGCAGAGTGTCAGCTCCAGCTGTGACTCCTCACAAGCCAAAGAACCATTTCCCTGGGGAGCTGCTGATGTTGCTTTACTGGGGACCCTGGGCATTATCCTGCTCACACAGAGAAATCCTGGGCACCTCTGGGTGTCATGGGTGACCTGGGGACTAAAATATCTCAGTGTTCATCCATCCTTAGCTCGATCTGCCTTTCTCTGGGATTTCCCATGGAGTTTTTTGGTGAAACCCTGCTCTGGAGTCCTGAAGAACTTTGAGTGGAAAGCAGGAGCCCTGCAAAGGGCCAGGCTGCGTGCTGAAGCTCAGCTGCACCAGGGACAATGCTGGCTGGTGACAGAAGGTGACAAATGTCCTCACTGTTAACTTCCTGAGCTTCTTCTGGCCTGTTTGCAAAGCCCTGTCAAGTCACAAGCCTCAACCCTTTAAAAAAAAAAAAAGGAAACAAGAAAAATCCTTGGCTTGGAAGGAAGAGAAGGTTTTACAAGTGGTGGTGGGAGGGGAGGCTGTGTCTCCTCTGAAGGAGCTGTGACCCCACCACTGGGTGTGTCCACACTCACCATGAGGGGTCACAACTGATGCCCCCCTCAGCTCATGTTTGCCCCCTTCAGTGCCAAACCCTTCCCTTTTGCCTGCAGATTAACCCAAGCTCTCCCCTAGCACCTCACAGAGTGTCCATCATCACCTCCCAGGGGTTTTCCTTACGGCATCAGGCTTTTGATGCCCAGCTTGGGCTCCCGAAGCACCTGCAGCTCACCTTGAACACTTCTTCCTTCAAGGATCCTTGCAAAGCACCTGCTGGTGGCAGCAGCTTCCCTGGGAGAGCTGGGGCTGTGCCTGGACACCCCTCTGGGCTCTCTGGCTCCCGGGCCAGCTGCTGTCAGCGGCATCAGAACTTGGATTACATCGATTCCTGTGACATTGCCCAACTGAAACCCTGCTCCCCGAGGGAGGCTCAGCTTAGCTGGCTGTGGTTATTAATATTGCATTATTGGCAGCCAGATGGTCCAGAGACAGGCAGTTTTCATGCATTTTACTGATATCCTTCAGCGGAAAATTATTTCCACTTATCTTTCATCTCCGCGTGCTTCAGCTGGAACAAAGTGTTAACAGCAGCACCCTCCGCCACGAGCAAAGTCACCACGAAGAAGTGCCTGGCTGGTGAGCACATGTGAAGAGGTGTCTGTGCTGGGTTCAATTAAAACAGCTTCACGGGATGGCCGGGGGAGTGGGACGAGCTGGTGGGTCCTTCCTGCCAAGCCTGGAAAACACCTGCAGTGGTACTGCTGGAAAGGCTCTGCTCCCTCTTCCTTCTGTTTCTCTGTTCCTGACTTTTGGAATGGCACTCGGAGGGCTTGCAGTGGTGGGTGCTCCAAAACACGAAGGCCCCAGAAGCATCGCCAAAACCTTTCCAGGTGAAGCCTCCAAACACACAGAGATGGGATCTGCACAACTTTCTGAGCCCAGCAAAGTCTAAAGCTCGTGGGAAGTTTAGGTTGGACACCAGGAAAAAATTCTTCGCTGAAAGACTGATGGGGCACTGGAATCATCTGCCCAAGGGAGGTGGTGGGGTCACCGTCCCTGGAGGTGTTTAACAAAGCCTGGGTGTGGCACTCAGTGCCATGGTCTGGGTGACAAGGAGGTGTTGGGTCACAGGTGGGACTCAGTGATCTCAAAGGCCTTTTCCAGCCTGGTTCATTCTGTGATTCTGTGATAGTCCTGGGTAGAAAAGTGAGAGGTTTTTAACCAAGAGGTTTTTTGGCTTGCAGAGGAGCTCCAGTCCTGGGAATAGCCAGATGGGTACCTCTTCATGGGTCATTTCGCTTGATCCCAGTTCAGCCACTGTCCATTACCTCCTTCTACCCCCGAGATGCAAATGATGGTTGAGATAAACAGAAAGAACATCCTGGGCTTTATATTGCCATGCCTGGTGCTGGGTGCCCTGGGTGTGCAGGGCTGCCCTCACTGAAGGTCCCCAGGGCTGATCTCAGTCCTGGCTCTGACACCAACCCACCTCGTGGCCCCTGCAGTGCCCCCACTGACACCCCAGCCCCACCGCTGCCTCCTCCACCTCCATGGTTGTGGGATCTGCCAGGACCTGCAGGAAAGCATCTCCCCAAGGCATGGTGGTCACAGGGCAGCACCTCCCTCAGAGCGTCACCAGCACATCTCCTCTACCATGAACCCTCCTCCTGATGAGTATTGCTGCTGGCAGCTCCAGCATGACCTCAGAGAAGGTTTGAGGGTGGGCTGGAGGCTCGAGGGGTGTGGATGGGGTGTCAGGAGAAAGTGCTGGTGGTACCAAGAGCTCTGGGGACTGAGCTGTGCTCAGACCTAGGACGTTACATAAATGTAATGACTTTGCTATTCCTGTGCCAGATGCAGCTTCAGCCCAGCCTCTGTTTTCTCCTCATGGTGAGATGGGTGTAATTTGGGGGGGTTTGCTAGGCTGGTACCCATCCGTGTGCCCAGCTAGCCTCCCTGCTGGGCAGCCCTTTAGTCCTGTGAGCTCTTGGAGCACTCATCCTGCCCCTCCAGCCTCGCCCACCGCCCTCCTTCCCTCCTTGAAACTCAGATGAGGGTCGGAGCAGGACCACGGGGGGATCCTGCCAGCATAGCTCTGGCCCAAACTGGGCAGCTGCCACACATCTCCTGATGGGCAGGGCACCAAAGCCTGGGGAGGAAGCCTTTGAACAGACATCACATCTCTAATAATGTCAATAGATTATTTGGATCCTACTCAGCACAGCTGGGGTTTGTGGCACCCCAGGGAAGTTTTGGGAAGCACATCTGCCCAGGGAGAAACAGGAATTTCTGAAATGTGCACCCTGTCTCGGGCACAGATTTAGCGAGTGAGCGATTTGCAAATTGCTCAGTGCAGGCAGTAGAGGAAGGCCAGGACAATGAAGGCCAGGACTCGTCACCCTGAAACTGTCCTGGAAAACCAACAGTCCTATCTGGGTGAGTCAATGGCCCCTGGAGAAGAAGAAATTGAGTGCCCTCAAAGAACTGGTCAAAGAGCAATTACAGAAAGGTCACATCAAAGAAACTAACAGCCCATGGAACTCACCAGTGTTTGTCATACACAAGAAAACTTCAGACTCCTGGAGATTCCTTAACTGAGGAACCTCAGTTAAGTGCTTAAAACAAGGTGAGCTGAATCCTCTCGGAGTGATAGCTCTCAGACCGTCATGATGGCGTTTTTGGGGCATTGGATGATTCGAGGCATCTTGTGTCTTGCTACGGAGCCTTTCACTGCGTGGCCAGTGTGGTGATTGGGCTGAGCTCAGCCGAGGTGTCCCATCTTCTCCACAGCTGCTCTTTGCTCAGCCTGTGCTGTTCCACACCCAGCAATGGGTCCAGTTGCTACAGTCACGGGGTCCAACCACCCCCTGCCCTTTCCCAGGCCACCACACATGGGAACATGTGGCACGTATTTGTGTCAGCAGCACAACTCTCATGCCTGGCACAAAACCTTTGGTGCTTGGCCATAATATTTCACCGCCTTGCCCAAGCCTCAAGTAGCTCATCCTTCCAATATTTGCCTCTTGGATAAAGTCTCCCCTCCTCCTGGGACCAGCTGATGAAGAGAGCTAGCCAAAAGCAAGTTTCTGTGAATGAAACCAGCCCCACATTCGGCTGAAACCTTGGTAAACCCAGTGCTGCCTGCTTAGCCTCAGACACCTCATCCTGGGTGATGCTCCTCATGTGTCTTGACCAGCCCAGGGCCATGCTGCCAGGCAGCAGCTGGGACCTGCTCGAGGATGGAGGGGCTGAGCCCTGGTTTGGTTTATTTTCCTGCAGATCCAGCAGCGATGCCCATTGCTGCCACGGCTGGCACGTGCTCCCCAGGTCGGCCGCTCGCCGGGAACATCAGCAGCAAAATAGCAAACAGATGTCATCCAAGATCGTTCATAAATATTTTATAGCAGCCTGTGAGCCCTTTGGTGAAACACAGAGCCCTCAGCCCGGCTCCAAGCTAATTACTGAATGCCGACAAATGCTTCTAATTGGGTCGGTGGCAGGAACAATGTCATTGACAGCAACAGAGGGAACGACCCGCTGGTGTTTGTTTGCTTTGCTGTGGGTACCCGTGGTAATAAAATGTAAATTGAAGGTGATGCATAAGACTTGGTGGGGAGCTTCTTATTGAATTCTGTCTTACTGAATTAACACAGAAACCTCAGGAAAGAGGGGATGTGAGGAGGCTGCTGAGAGGACACAGGCAGGAGTCACCTGGCATTTGGTGTTTTCAGCCAGCTGGACCCAGGCAGGAGCCATGGAATGAGGAAAGGGGTATTTCCCAGGAATCGAACCCTTTTGCTGTCAGATTGAGCAGCCATCCTGAAAACACCACGCTGCATGTGGACACTGAAAACAGGGTGTTTTCCGAAAAGGATCCTGCTGCAATCACAGCAAAAATCCTATTTTCTCAACTCCTTCCCAGTGACAGCGATCTCAGCAAACAGGAGATATGAAATGAAGGGGGAGAGGGTGCGGGATTCAAAGAGGCTTCTGTTCCTGGGCTGCCATGTGTTTGCCACACACCACTCGTTTCTCAGAGGCCGCAGCGCTGTCCCCATGTCACCAGGGATGATGTGACACTTGATTTGTTGCTGTTTCCAGAGCATTTTGAGGTCTTTGTTTGAAAGGAGCTTTTATTAAACTTCCTGCATGCTAAGAACTGCCTAGAACTAATAAACAGGGTTTTAGGAAAGTAATTTGGGGACACGACAGCAGCTTGATTTAATTTGCTCTTGGGCGTGTAACCGTGTGTGTGTGTGTCTGTGTGTGTGAGTGCCTGTAGCTCACAAATTCTCCTGAGAACCCCCTCCTTTTGGAGGCAAAAGACTCCCATGTGAACACAAGTCTTGAAATGGCAATATTTTATATGCCAGTATTAATCCTCTCTTCAAGCAGGCCATTTATTAAAGCTCGGCAAGTTTCATTTTTGAAGCTGCTTTCTCAAGATGTCATTATCCTCCTGCTGCAGCAGATTAGCGGATTGCTGGGAGGATGCAATTTGAGCTCAATTAATTCTGCTTCAAGTCCCAATTCAGTGTTGCTAAATAGCTCTCAAGCCCTCTCATCAGGCTCTCCAGCACTCCACTCCCTCAGGAATGCTGCCTTGGGACTGGGTTTCTGCCCCATGCCAGGCGTTGGTCCTGTTCGCACCATCACTCCCTCTTTTCCAGAAGACTTCCATGGGTTTTTTTTGCTTAGTTACTCAACCTTGTGTCCAGGGAGCAAACACTGAGCTGGTCTTGCAAAACACCAAGCTCAGCATTCAGTTTTTCTTTTTTTTTTTCTGTTTCACTTCCCTTAATTCACTTAAACCGTTGGCTCAGTCATTTCCATGTCTGCTTGGATACAGGGATGAGAGGGAACGGCAGAGCTAAGCAGATAAACTATAAAGCACTGAAATAAAAGCAGTCACTTCACCAGCAGGGTTTGGTTTGTTGTTTTTTATTCCTTGGGTAAGACTTTTCTTGACTGACATTAGTAGGATTAAACCAGAGAGCTGGCTTAACCTGCCATGCCCAGGTTCCTCGCTCCTGTGGTTGGGTTTATGTGAGTGGGAATTGGGGTCCTGGCACGTGTGAAGTGAAGGCTGTGTGAATCACAGCTCGTTCTTCCAGGCAGGAATTGTCATTTCTTTACATGTCTTTGCAAAGCCTGTAAAACTGGGCCTGGAGCCAAGACTACCCAAATTGTTATTAATCTCGACCTGGTTTACAAACAGGTATCAAGGCCATTTCCTTCGCTCCTGCCCTCCCTCTCTCCTCCTTCCTTGCTCTCCCTCTTGTGCTCACAAACACATACTGCACATCCTCTCTGCTGCTTCCAGCCAGCACCTCTTACAACGAGCCCACCTCATTTATTTGTTTAATATGGATTCAGACCTGACTGGGATATTCAGCAGCCTCCCAATGTGACGGATCTATTTTCACTGGATGCTCGAGAGAGGAGAGTTCGGGTCCCAGAAGGCCACCCAAAGCATCACCATCGGCATGAATATGGAGCAGGTGACTCTGGCAGCTGCTTTATTTCTGAGCAAGGAGGATTTCCAAAATGCAGGCCATCTGAAGGGGAAGGAACTGGGGCAGGTGGGGGGGAGTGGAGCTGGTTTCTTGGCAAGAGACAGGCCAAGAAACACCCTCTAGCACAGGGTGTTTCCAGCAGTTGTGCAGAGAGGGGTGAGGACCCACGGCAGCTGCAGACTCGTCACCCTCAGCCTCCTCTCTCCAAGTGCCCAAACTGCATCGTGGCAAATCCAGAGGGATAAAACACTGGCACTGGCAAACTCTTCTGTGACTGGATAAAAATAAACTCTGGGTTGTCAGCTGGGACCACAGAGCCCAAGCAACAAAAGTACTTGCCCTGAGCTCTAAGGCACCAGCTGAAATATCTGTGCTGCTCTCTTCTTCCTTGCAGTCCTCTGGATGTCTCAGGGCCCATTTCTCTGCTACCACATGTCACAGTTGAGGCAGACACGACACACACTAATTCTAGCATAAAGTGCAGGCAAAAAGCATTTATTCTAAAAGCCAGTGTCATATATATACACCTTTGTATGTTTATTATTCATGTTAATTGTCTATTGGTTGCTTAACTACTACAATAGATCCATTGGCTATTTCAACTACACCATACTATTATTAGTTATCTACAACATGGACATCTCAAAAACCTAAACAAATGCCAGCTGCAGCCGTGTTGCCGTGTACTCCCTTTGTTGTTTTGAATTTCTTGCTTCTCTTGATTAAGTTTCTCACAGGTAGACATGGATTGTGCTGAGATCAGTGTCAGATTCAGACTCAGACAGGCTTGCTGACCTGCTGTTAATCCCCACAACCACACACCTGCCCGTGTCCTGTGGCATCACAAAACCCTGTGGCAGGCACAAAGATGCAGATGCTGGCACTTCCATGCCCTGAGCTTGATGCTGCCATTGATGACTGTGCCCACAAACCTTTGGAGCTGGTAATGTTTTGCACATGAGCCAAGGACTGTCAGTAACAAGATTAGAGAGCAGGAAAAAAATTTTCAGGCAGAGGGTGGTCAGGCCCTGGAGCAAGCTCCCCAAGGCAGGAGTCACAACAGCATGCCTGACAGAGTTCAAGGAGCTTTTAGACAACAATCTCAGGCACATGGAGTGTCCTGCGAAGGGCCAGGAGTTGGATTTGATGTCCCTTCCAACTCAGCACATTCTGTGATTCTGTGATTCTGTGATTCTGTGATTCTGTGATTCTGTGATTCTGTGATTCTGTGACTGCTCAGAGCCCTGGCATTGCAGACGAGCCTTTCTGAACACATCTCTCCAGCAAAAGGCAGGAAATGCAGCTCAGTGAGAAAGTCAGCTTCAAAGGGATTCCCCTGGCACATTCCAGACCTTTAGCCCATCAGACAGCAGCCTGAAAAAATACTCGGTCCCTAAAGGTCAGCAGGTGTCACAGCAGTGGCCCAGCTGGGGAGTGAAGGGCACAGCTGAGGGATGTGCTGGGAAGGTCCTGCCACCAGCCACAGGTGCCACAATCCAGCAGTCCCCCAAAACACCTCTGCTGCCTCAGTGTCCTCTGTTTTCACTCCCCTTTGTGCTTGAGCAGGGACAGAAAGCCTTGTCCTTGCCCCTGCTGCACACCCACATCTGCCTGTGAGACCCAGCCTGCGGATCAGAGCTGGCTCTGAGTGCAGGAGTGCTGATGGCAGTGAGACCTTGATCCCAGTGGTGCAGGGGGAACCTTGGGAGAGACGCCACTGCCTTCGTGGTGGGTGTCTGAGTGCCAAGGACCCGCTGTCCTGAGCCTTGAGGGGGGACCACAGCCAGCACTGTGTGCCCTCGATGAGCCCTGGCTGTGACAGGGAGATGAGCTGCACCCTGTGCTGTCCCCTCTCGCTTGCACGGCCAGCAGTGTGTTCTGTCCTGAAATGTTCTCATTCCCTGCTACAAACCTTGTGGGGTCAATGCCAATTGTCCTCTCGCCTGTCCTACATCTCCCAGCTGAACACACATGTGGATTGCTTGGCTTACCCAATGCTGTCCTTCAGACATGGGGTGTTAAAGTGTGGGAATGCTCACAGGGCTGTGCTCTCAATCCCCAGGGCTTTGCTCTGACCCATTTCTTCCAGTGTGCCCTATAGACATGATGTCCAAGCAGGAAATGTGCACCACCCATGTCCTGCAGCACATCCCTGGCTCTTGTGGGTCTGTGCAGCCTCTGCAGCACTGGGCTGGGCAGCTCTGCCTGAGGGCAGGAAAGCTGAGCCTGTGCTCCATCTCCTCTGCCCAGACCACAGCTCTGCTGGTGGAGATGCTTTGGGGGTGCTGAGGGCACCCATCTCTGCTGGCAGCACCCCTGAGCTGGCAGGGACTGGGGCTGGCTGTGTTCTGTTCACTGCCTTGCCCCAGGGCATCAGCCATGGCTGCTGGGGTTTGGCTGCAGGTGAGGACAGAGCTGGGGGAGCAGCACAGGGCCAGGCCTTCAGCTGTTGTTTTGCTCTATCCCTGGTGTGCAACGTGGATGAACAAGGCTGAGGTGGGCACAAAGAGGGCTCAGTCAGGCCAGCTGCATCCAGACCACCCTGATGGGGTGAATTACCACACAACTTGTGGCTTGTGGTATCTCATGGGGGGCTTTGCTGCCCCTCTGAAGCCCCTCTCCATGGCACTGACCAGCCCCCTCTACTTGCGAGGCGCTTGCCGTGGCTGGGGTGGTTTGCAGCTATCGACTGAAGGCACTGGATCAATACACAATCTGTCCTGCCTTTGTGGTTGGGAATCCTTCAAAAAACAGTTAAATGCTTGGACAGGCCCAAAGGAGGATGTTGCAGCTGGGGGTTCGTGACCCTGGCAGATGCCTGCTCCTGTGGGGCCCCCCTGCCCTTCCCAAATAATCCCACGGGGTGATTCCCAGCCCATGGGAAGGACTGAACGGCACAGGCGGGGCTTGGATGCCAGCACAGGGGTATCACTTTACCATCCTGAGGCAAGACAGCCCCGTGTACAGAGCCAGCAGCTACCACCTGCAATAATCTTCATTTTTGGAGTGTGATTCCGACCTCGAGCCTTTCAGATGCACCAGTGCCCCAGGGGAGATGAAAGCACCGAGCCATCCAACATCCTCCATGCCAGGGCTGTACAGAGCTGCTTGGAGGTCAGAACCACGGCCTCTAACCCGACAGCCTCTGTGCTCCATGATGCTTTTAAGACTTTTCTTTACCTGCTGATTTTCCCAGGAGAGCCCCGTGGTTTGGAAGGTTCATAAGAGCATCCACTAAAATGGGGAGGCGAAGGGCACGGGTGGGTTTCCATGGCACAGTTTCCTGCTAGGATTTCCAAGGCATTTTTGTCAGCTCATGTGGACAGCTTAAGTCTTCCAGCCCTTCCTGTGTCAGTCAACCTGCAGCTCGTAATGCCCAGCCTGAGTGGGAAGAGAAGAAATGACTTCTATAAACTGCAGCTCCGAACCTCACCGCAAGGGCAGGAGCTGAGCAGACCCAGGGCAGGGCAAGGGATACAGGGCAAGAGCAGGAGGGGAGGAAGATGCTTTTGGCAAGGAGAAAAAGGGCAGAATAATAGAAATTTTTTCTGTGGTTGGTTTGGTTTCTTTTGAAATGGGAACTCCCTGTGAAACATGGGCACTCCTCAAGGGTCTTTCCCAGTTGTGCCCTGTCTCTGGAGATGCTCTGCCATTAAAGCCACCATCATTGATCTGCTAAACAGAACACAGCCTTGCCTCAAGCCTGGCTGGTGCACCAACCTTCCCTTCATGGTGCTCATGTTGTGATGCCTTAAGTTTTAACTTTTATAATTTAAAATCCTGTGCTGTCTAGAGTAGAACTCTGAAGTTTCTTGTAATCTGTGAGCTGCTGCTCTCTTAAGCTAGATAGACATAACAAACCCTCTCCAGGTCTGCCTTCCAAGGACATACAGCCTGTCCTAGGCCCAAAATGTAAACCAACATCTTGGGGAGGGGGAGTGAGCTTGGGGAAATTACATCATTAACTGAAGCTTTAATTGGAGAATTAAACTTGATATGCAAATGGACCAAACCTATAAAAGTGTGAAGAACTCGTGCCCTGGGGTCCATCTCGGGGTCCATCCTGGCAGCAGCCTCTGGCTCCCCAGGGTGTGCCTGTGAAGGCCTTTCAAATAAATACCCACCTTTATTCCCTTACTCTTGTCTAGTCTCTGCTTTTTAGGTAGCCTGTTGAGGCATCAGTTGGAAAAGCAGAACGCCACCAAACCCCCTAAACAGGAGGTTCCAAAGGCTTGGCCCAAGAGTGAGGACCAGCTGCACAACACCCTCCAGAAAGAAAAATTACCTGGCAGATCTCTGGGGTGGTTAGATCCCCAAAAGAAGGTGATTTCTTAATGCCACAGGTCTGTGTTTTGTGCAGAGCTCTGACATCTGGCAGAAGCACGAGGGGCCAGTGGTGGCCAGCTCTGTCCCCACTGCTGGCCAGCGAGCTGTGCTCATTGAAGCACTGGCCATGATTCTCATGCAAATGGCCCGAGTGAGAGAACAGATGTGAAACGTTTGTTTCTGCTCTTGCTGGCTTGTAAAGAAATAATGCAACTGGAATGGGGTTAAAAAGGGGGCCAAGCAGGGTGTGGGGGAGAAAGTTTATAACAATGGCTCTCCCTTGGTGGCCCAAAGTGATGGAGTTTATGTCAGGCCGTGCCAAATTCCTATCTCTAAGTGAATTGGACCAGCCCTGTCAGGCTTTGAGGTGGGGGCAATACACAAATATTATATAATCAGGGAAGTGTGGAAGCTGCGTCATGTGTCATGTCCAGCGTGGAGCCATCAATCACCCCCTCCCCATCCTGGGTTTATGGAGTGGTTTTTGATGGTGCTTAGACAGTTTACGCCGGCCGTGTGGACTGGCTGGAAAAGCTGACTGCATGCTCCAAGTATGTGGTGTCTGCTCTTGGGGAGCAACAGTGATGAGGTGCCCTGGCAGGTTTTGTTGATATTAGCAGTCAGGAAGAAGTAAAACCCATCGAAGCAAAGAAACAAGTGGGAAGCACGGCCCGTGCTCTGGCTGACCTGATGGCATGGGCACTGTTCAGTGCACGGGATGGGGAAACCAGGCTAGGAGGAGGAAAAATCCCAGAGTCACACAGTGTGTGATGGTGCTCCATCTCCTCTGAGATGTGCTCCATCTCCTCTGAGATGTTCTTCATCGTGGCTCTGGAGTTGTAGTCACGTTCAGATACAGGCGTGTCCTGCATGGGTGTGAGGCCCTTTTTCTGGGAACATCTGTACAGAGAAACCCCTGAAGAAACAGAGCCCTCTGTGAGAACATGCCTGGCCTGCAGATGCTCAGAGCT
The DNA here is from genome assembly GCA_013398015.1 of Oreocharis arfaki. Lineage (NCBI taxonomy): Eukaryota > Metazoa > Chordata > Aves > Passeriformes > Paramythiidae > Oreocharis > Oreocharis arfaki. The sequence continues at coordinate 8,861 of VZRR01013119.1, read as the reverse complement.
CACCCAGGGAAGATATGGAGGTGTCCCCCACAGCCAAACACACCCCCACACCTCTGCCTGTGCTCCTGAGGGCATTGGAGCACAAATATTCACACACAGACAGGAGCACCCCTTGGCACACACACAGAGCTTCACTTTTCCCTTCTGTATCTGTGAGGACACCTCTGAGCTGGGACACAAGCTCGTGCAGTGAAGGGGAACCTCAAGGCTGAGGTTTTCCCACCTTCAGTAGTGCCTGAGCCCTCCCACCACACTCCTGCAGGTGCTTCTGACAGCTCCCAAGAGGGAGAGAGGGGCTCCTGGGTAAATGTGGTGGTCAGGAAAGGAATAGGGAGAGTGGGAAGGGGAAGCTTGATGACTGGGTGTGGGGCAAAGAGGGCACATCTAATTAGTGCATGGCAGATGCCAAGCCCCTGAATCACAGAATCACAGAATGAACCAGGCTGGAAAAGACCTTTGAGATCATCAAGTCCAACCTGTGACCCAGCACCTCCTCATCAACCAAACCACGGTGCTGAGTGCCACGTCCAGGCTTTTTTTAAACACCTCCAGGGATGGTGACTCCTCCCCCTCCCTGGGCAGACAATTCCAGTGCCCAGTCACTCTTTCTGTGAAGAATTTTTTCTGACATCTAACTTAAACTTCTCGTGGCACAGCTTAGCACTGTGCTGAAGAGACCCCACTGGATAACAACAGGTCTGAGCTAACCTGTCCTCCTCTCAGCCCTCCTCCCCGAGTGGAGGAGGTGGACACATCTCCCTGGGTATGTCCAGCTAAGGCTGGTCGGGAGGACCTCTCCAACCTCCCCCCAACCCCACAGCTTCCCTTAACCAAACCCCACAGGCATCTGCGTGGAGGAAAAGTGTCTGCTTGTGTTCCGTGAAGCACTGAAGGTCGTGTTTGGAAACAGCCGAGCTGAGGGCTGCTTGTGCAGCTCGGTGATCCCCCGCTGGGCGCCGTGCTGAACGTGCAGATCAGGCCTGAGCTGGGGCCGGGATGCTGCGTGCCCGAGCTGACAAACGCTCAGCCCTGGGGCTGCCTCCAGCACCTGGGACACACTGGAACTGCCTCTGGGGGTCACGAGTGGCACCTCGCTCTGGCTGCCTCCAGACCCCGTCCCAGTGGGGCACTGGGTGTGTGCGGGGCTCGGTCCCTGGCAGGTGGATGTGGACGCGCTGCCCAGCGCACAGCGGGGCAGTTTGCCTCTCCTTGGGGTTTTTCAGGTGCATTTAGCCCGGCCCTGGCCACTGCTCAGCCATCCTCAGCGAGCCTCGGTGAGCCCTCCAGGAGTGACTTCACCCTCTGCTGAAGCCCAGCCGTCTCAGGGCTGTCTGAGGGTGGGGTGCTAAGAACACAACATTCAGCCCAAACCCTCAGGGTGATGCAAGAAGGCCCAATTTCCCATACAAGGCAGGAATGTGCATCTCTTGTTCCCCCCCGTTCCAGCAAGAACTATTGCTGTGTTTCTGCTCTGCTTCCTTTTAAAGTGCTCTCTTCAGCCCAGCAAGGCCCACGAGCAGAGCTGTCACCAGCTCAGCCGGGCTGGAGCAGGGGGAGCAGCAGTGCAGGGTCTCCAAAGAGGGGGCACCCAGGGATTTGCTGGTTCTGCTGCTGGGTTGCTGGGGGTGCATCACTGCCCCTCTCCCTCTGTGCTGGCACCACAGGGCTTGGTGTTTTCTGGGTGTTACAAACACCCCAGGAGCGCTCTGGGGCTCCGGGCTCAGGTCCTGTGGCTGGGCCAGTTGCTTCCAGCTGTGGTTTCATCCTTCCTGAGGGGAGTGGGGCATTCCAAAGGGATCAGATAAAAAGAGCAAGGCATGAGGATCAAATCAGTGCCTCCACATTCAACCTCCATGTGTACCATTGCTGTAAAAAGGGCAAATTATCCCTAAAGCCCGCTGTGAAGGGAGGAACCCATGGGTTTTACACCCCAACCCTCATTGGTGAGTCTCTGGCTGTTTTCTCCAGCCTTTTGGAAGACTGATTCAGCCCTCAGTGCTCTCCAAGCATTGCCTGATACCCAATTAAGCCCATTAAAAGACTGCCCTCAACTTCAGAGCTGCTTGGTTGAGCCTTCACAGAGAGCCAAGGCGTTTTATGAAGCAACGAAGTGAAGCTGGAAGTGAGCAGCTCTCACACCCGTGTAGGGTCCAGCTTTCCCCCAGTCCAGTTGTTTGGGGTCATTTTCTCCAGCTGGAATGTCCATCCTGGACTGGGGAAACCTTACCAAGTGTATGTCTTCATCCAAGCCAACCCTACTCCACGAAACACACACTTCCCCCCAAAAGCACATTTTTAACAGAACCAAACCATTTTATCAATGGTTAGTAGCCAGCCTTCCTTGTGTGTTTAATGCAGTACCATAAATGCAGATTTAGGGTTTAATTTTCCCTGTATTGTTCTCATTGCCTGATTTGGCGCTTTTTTTTTTTTTTTTTTTTCTTTTTTTTTTTTTTTTTAACTTTTTTTAATGGTGAATAATATTAAAAAGCACAAAAGGCCTGGAAGGTATTTATTGTTGCTCCAAGCCATAGCCACTCACGACTGTATCAAAGGCAGCACGAGGAAGCACGCAGCGCGCAAATAAAACGAGGCACAAACAAAGGTAATAAAAGAGACAAGTATCTGTTTCAAAAGCACTGCAAGAGCAGCAGGAGTGTAACTACTTTGTGTTCCAGCTAATATAGCTGTCTGCAGCGATCCTCAGGAAGCTATACCAGGGAGCAGTTTATAGGTTTCCCTTGGAGAGCCCTTGTAAATATCTGCCTGCAGTGGCTGAGGGCTCTTGGGAGCGCCGGGGAGGTGTTGGGAGCATCCTCAGCTGCCAGCCCCACACCAACCCCACTGCCCAGGGTGCCCAGAGAGCACCCCCAGCGCTGCACCCTGAGGGATGTGCAGACAGGCCATCACAGGCCACGTCAGGATGTGCCCGACCCTGGCTTATTCCAGGAGTGGGTTTTCCGTGGATGAGAGCTGCTGATGCAGAGGCACTGGGGTGTAACAGGTTGTTTCAGGTGTGAGGCTCTCCTGGGCGTAGCTTTGTGCTGAGCACGGAGCATCCCCATCCCTGCTGCCTGCCCTGGCTCTCCAGCTGGCAATCCATTGTCTCCTTGCTGCCCGGGGAGGGGTGGATGTCGTTCCAGCCAACACAGGGGGACGTGATGCCTTTTCCCATCCAGGAAAAGCCAAGATGAGAGCTGGGCTCAGCACCCAGACTGCACAGGGCAGCTCCTTGACCTCTCAGTGTAGTTCTGAGCCCCCTCAGTGCAGCACACAGACCCCTCAAGGAGCCAGCTCCCATTCCCAGCAGCTCTCAGACCTTCCCGTGCAGTCGCTCTTCAGGCTCACGGCCCTTTGCAGCCAAGCAACTCCCACCAGGGCCCCATGGAGCCAGCCTGCCTGGGGCAAAAGAGCTCTCTCCCTGCTCTTGGGGTGCACAGGGGGATGTTCACGGTGCAGAAAGCCTCTCTGACATGGCCAGGATGGGTGGTTGCCTGTGGGATTTGTTGACCCAACTACCTCGTGTGTGCCAGCCGGGCCAAGGCACCTCACAGACGTGGTGCCAGTCCCCTGAGGTCACTGGCTGCAGTAAGTGCCACTGGCTGAGGTCCATGGGCTGCCCCTCCTCTGGACCTGCCTCTGGCTGGGCACCAGTGGTGGGCTGGCTGCACTGGCCAGGTCCCTGGTCCCTTGGTGGGCTGCAGAGGGAGCTGGGCTGAGCAGGCACCAGCTGAGTACCACAGGCAAGGCTGCCCTGCCTGACTCTGCCACACCCCAGCCTGTCCAGCCTGGAGCAGTGGTGGCCACCAAGTACAAAGCTGAGAGCTGTGGCTTCAGTCGAGAGAGCAGCAGCAGCACGATCCTGCTGGCCCCAGGAGTCCATAGCCCACCCCAGCCCTTGGGAAGCACTGCTGCAGCTGCTTGCATGGGAGGCTGAGCCACCAACGAGCTGACACCAGGCTCTGCCCTCCTGCATGGCAGAGGCAGCCCCCTGAGCGGGATGGCCACCTTGGGGAAGGCAGGGCCAGAGGTCAGGACCCTGCCTGCAGCAGCCGGGCACCATGGCTGGCAGCATCGAGCTCCCGTCGGGGCTCCGAGTCCGGTTCAGTCTCCTCCTCTTACTGGTTCTTATTAATTCATGCTCCTGATCTGAGGCCTCCCAGATGTCCCCCTGTCTCGTGCCAGCTCTCTGATCAAGTTGGCCTGATCCCAGCTGGGCAGGAGGTATCAGAAGCAAGGTGCATGCACTGAGGGCCATGGCTAGGCATCAGGTGCAGAGATATGTGGCCTCCAGCCCCAGCCAAAGCAGGGCTCAGATTTCACCCTCTTTCTGCTCACAGGGCTGCTTGCTTTTGGGCACAGGCATTGCAGATTCTGCAACAAGTCATTTTGTCAGGTTAAGAGAGTCCAGAGTGAAAACAGTCTCTCAAAACTGTTTTCTTCCTGGTATTTCCATCTTCCAAATGAAAAAAGGTATTAAAAATCAAAGCAAAATCCCATCCCTACATCTTTAGTGTCTCTGGCTCAATATTTCAAGATACCTTTCCAACAAAACTACCAGAACTGGAGATGCTGCTCGGTCTCCAACACCTCTCCATCCCCTGTCCCATCTGCTTGGACCCTGTGCTGGTGCTCCATGGGAATGCAACTCCTATTCCCAGTGCCCTCACAGCTCTGCTGCTGCCCTGAACACCCTCAGCACGTGCTGTGCCTAAGGAGGCCCTGCTGGCCCCCCGATAGAAAGACCACAATTCCTGTTTTAATAATTTGACTCTGCATCCACAAAGACTCTGCCCCAAAAAGCTCCGTGGATTTGGAATCCCCTTGGGAGCCAGTGGTGCTCCTGCCACCAGTGCCAGCCCAGGGCTGAGGACATCGCAGGGCACAGCAGCCCTGGCATCTCAGCGTGCTCCAGGGCACTCCCCATCAGCCTGTCCCAGCACACCTCAGTGGCTCTCGGGAACAACGCGTGTTCCTGCGATCTAAAGGCAAAAAGCCCTTGAACTTTCTGTCTGATTTCAAGGGGCGGGAAGCCCAGGAGATAATTGAGATCAATAGAGGATTTGGGTAGAACAGGACCCGTCCTTGCCTCCTCCCTCTCCTCTGGCTCTCAGATCCTTGGCCACTGCTGGCCTGTCCCCATTAGCCATTGTTCCTATTCATTTTAGATGAAGGGGCTTTTGTTGTAGGAGCCTATGTGGGGTCACATCCCCCCTCGGTTATCAATCTGTTTCGCTCTCCTCTGCCCCATACTCCATCTCCCCGCTACAATGGGATGTTTTCTTCAGCAGCAGCTTCCTGACAGGCAGGGGGTTCCCCTTCCCTTCAGACCTTATAATCACTCGTTAAGTTGCGCTAGCCTCGGGCTCCCGGTCCCTTTTCCACCACACTCCCAGTTTAACCCCTGCTCCCATCTGCGCTACGGGTCACTGGGAAAGGGGGAAAAGCACAGCGGGGCCGGCACGGGCTGTGCGTGCACAAAGCACCCGGGGTGGAAGCCTTCCCCTTTCCCAGCTGTAAGAAAGCACCTGGAAATTTCGGATGGTGCAAGCAAAGTCTTCAGCTCCAGTTTGCCAAGGGGGCAGAAGATTTTGGTTGCTCGGTTTAAGCCTCTGCAGGCTCGCGTGCAAAAGGTCTCTCCTGCTAAGCAGGTCTGTTCCTTCAGTGCCCCTGCCATGAAGGGCATCCCAAATCAGCCTGTTTGGAGTAGAAAACCTTCCTGCTGCTGCTGCTGCTGCTGCTGCTGCTGCTGCTGCTGCTGCTGCTGCTGCTGCTGCTCCTGCTGCAAGGGGGATTTTGGCACCAGCCATGCCGGGAGAAGAGCCCCACTCGCCCTTAACAGTAGCACCCGAAATGAGTGGAGCGGTGGAGCATCCCTGGCGGGAGGCAGGGGAGCAGCAGGCGATAAAGCTGTAAATAAAGGGAGAAAAGGAGCAAGCGAGCGAGGTAAGGAGCGAGTGCAAACAGGAGCACAGAGAGGAGCCTGCCAGGACCGTCCTCGGGCTGAGCCCACGCCAGCAGCAGGGCTGGTGCCAGGGAACTGTGAGTCATGGCCACAGGGCACAGCCATGGGGGTGGCCACGCTCCCCTCCACACTGCCACCACTCTGGGCACAGTGACCAAATGCCCATGGGCCCACCATGGTGTGCAGAGCTGCCCTGGACCCCCGGGGATCCAAGCAGCCCTGCTGCTGCCAGGCTTTGGGAGAGGCATGCTGGGTCTGTGGTGGGTGTAACGAAAGGCTCTGAGATGGGCAGACAGAAATTTAAGGGGAAAAGAAAGAGGCTGCATTGAAAATGTTAAGTCAAATTGTGCAAGAGACTGAGTAAAAACGAAAAGCAACTTTTGCTCCCACCTCTAAGTCATTAAAAAACCCCTAAGTTACCCCTGAGAAGGGTTATTTTTGCAGCAGGGCTCAAATAGATAAGACGTGTAAGTTCTCAGCACTCGATGTCACGATGCCAGCCACATAATTTTTCTGGCTTTGTAGTACAGCGTTCATCAAATGGCCTCTGTAGCGAGAAAAACCCATCCAAAAATAAGGCCCAAACCAGTCTGCTGCTAATAAGGAATCTCAGATTTGCAGCTGTACTAACAGAGTGCACAGCAATACGGGTGAAACTGTGCACTCTTTCCCTGTACTGCCCTTTCCGAGGCGTTAAGACACCTTCCTTCTCGGAGAGCTGTTCCTGGCTGCAGAACTGGAGGTGCCTCCAGCCCCAGGAGGCAGAAACCATGAGTCAGGGTCTGTAAAAAAATCACGAGTTTGCCTTGAATGTCGTAGGGCTCTTTTAAATATAGATATATTTAGCTTATTGCTTTCTAGACACCGAAACTTTTTATATTGGCTCTGGTCATATTTTCCCTAGTCAGCTAGCGAGTCTTTAAAGGAAAGTTGAGATTCACACCAGTATTTCCAGGAAAAATGCTGCAAACGTAAGTCTTGCAATACAATCCCAGCAGATACACACTCTACGCTCTTTCACTTCTCTTTTCTGTTTTTCTCCACTTGAAACCACGATTTTTTTTTTGAACAATAAGTGTAGTGCTGTTTTAAGTGCCTGGGAAAAAAGTATCATAGCGAGAATAATAAGAAGTCAAACCACTTTTGCCCTTCTGCAGGGCCCAGCCCGAAGCCCATTGATGTCAGCAAAGTCTTTTCATTGACTTCAATGAGCTGGATCAGAGCACAGATTTATAAAGGCATTTAGGTTCCTAATGACCTAAGCAGTTGCCCAGAGGTGTTGGGGGCCTAACCTGCCTGTAGCATTTTGTAAATCTACTTACCTGCTGGAGCACTGAAATACCTGAAACGCTACAAAGCCACCAAACACACCGAGATCTAGTAGAATAATTCATTGCAAATAGCATTTGTTATTCATTTTACTCTGTTTACTATTTGGAAACAGATTTTTATTAGCCAGCCAGCTCTGCAGATGGCTGGTTATAATTCAATGCAATTTTTCTCCCCTCTTTTCATTGCATAATTTGTGGATACACCAGCTTTATTTCCGAGTAGTTGAACTTTAATTCCTCAGCTAGGTCCGCACTAAACAGGAGGGAGGGGGGGAAAAAGAAGCAATTCAAGTGTTTCATGCGCAAGTTTGTTTAAAAATTCTATAATCTATGACAAACATTTCAAATTAAAAGGGCATTCCCACAGGCAATGAAATAACGAAGCCCTTAGAATCAGGCAGCCGAGGCATGAAGCTGAGAGCTATTTCCACATTTTATGTACTCTCGAAGGAGAAGAGCAAATTCCAGCTGCAATATCGTGTTGTGTTTGTAGATACTTCTTACCAGCTGTGGGCCAGATTCTGCAGCCAGCCCAGGGGCAACTTGTGCAAGTTAGAGGGGGAAAGTCTGATTTCGGGTGTTCCTGTGCTGTGTTCAGCACAGAGCTCAGAGGAACTCTCGGCTGTGGTACCGCGAGGGTGTTTCACACCCCTGCCAGTGGCTTCACTGAGTTTAAGGGGGCCTGTTCTTCCGTGTAAAAGTATTTGTGAGGGTGGATTATTGGGCATCGCAGGAATTTGTTCCCGGGTCCGGAGGGATGCGGCGGGGTTGGCTCAAAAAATCCGAGCGGAGGGACAGGCCGGCGGAGAGAGCGGGCAGCCAAACGCCGGTGTCTCATCGCGCAGCCCTTGCTGGACGGAGCAGTCCTGCCGTGTTCGGCCGCCAAAAGAGGCTGTCCCGGGCAGCGGAGCGTCCCAATGGGGCTGCAGAGCAGTCACCGAGAGAAAAGCTAACCCACATCTCCTCCCTGCCCTACGGGATAGACTCAGGGCATCCCTGCACCCTCCGCCACAGCCTCTGGGGCACCCCCGCACCTCCCGGCACAGCCTCCGGGGCATTCCTGCACCCGTCTACCTGCGGGAAAACCCCCCGGCCACCCACTTAGCCCCTGAGACAGCCTCCCGGGGGGTTCCCGCATCCCTCGGCACATCCCCCAGAATATCCCCGCACTCCCCGGCACATCCCCCAGAGCATCCCCGCATCCTCCGGGACAGCTTCCCGGACACTCCCGCTCCCCCCGTAAGGGCCCGGCAGCGCTTTCCCAGCGGGGTGCGGCCGCTCCGGGGGCGGCTTTGCCCCCCGCCCCCGCCGCGCCATTGGCCCCGCTGCCGGCAGCGCTCCGCCCCACGCCCGGCGATGCCTCCGCCGAAGTTTTCCGCGCCGGGGCTCCGCACGTGGGAGCCCCGCGTCGAGCCCCTCTCCCGCTTCCCCGCCGACTCCGGAGCGGCAGCGGGGGCGGCTCCCCGCTCCCCCAAACCCGCCTCCCTGTCCCCCGCGGGGGATGCCCCCCTGAAGCGCCGCCGCGCCGTGGCCCCCGCGCCGGGGATGCGGCAGCGCGCAGCCCC